>NSJW01000383.1:0-387762 GCA_019955255.1 Castanospermum australe | reverse complement strand
CAAGTGTCTTCTCAATCATGTCGAGTTCAAGCAAATCTTCTCGACTCCCAATCCTGTTCATATACCAGATATGCTACCTGAAAAGAGAAAAACAGCAAATAAATTAAACAAAATGGAAAAGAAAAAAAATATGTCATAAAACAACCACATTTCAAAAGCATCAAAAAAGGATCAATATTGAAGATCCATACAAGTAGAAAATAAGATATCGTTCTCTCAGAGATTGAGTACTGAACTAGAAATTTTAATTATCTAGACTAGCATTTGAGCAATTTAAAAACTAAATTATTAACAAATTGAAAGCACGAATTAAAAAGCTAATGAATTAAACTCAATGAATCATGATTCTGATTTATGTTTCACTCAATCAAATAATTACAACTATCTTAAAAACTTTTAGTTAGGTTGATATCACTTATGAAGACGAATTATCCTAATATAATTTCAATTTCTATTTCGAGCCCAAGAATGTATTAAAATTAATATACTATCACCCTTGACTATGATCTCTTTTGGATTGCATGTGCATTTCAAAACAAAATCAGCATCAAATTTGCTATTCTTTAATATCCAACCAAATTAGTGTCATAGCTACTCCAAATCTAATATCTAACTAAATCTGTTCCATCTTAACATCCTGCAAGATACCACAATCAATTAGAAAATAAATCAATGATATCACAAATTTATCAAAATTAATTTAATTTAAGACATAATAAAGCCTATTAAAAAAAATATGTAATTTTAAGCTATTGTCATCAGGTTCAACCAAAGCACAAAAATAGATTATAGTCATAGCATAAATAATACATTATAGGCATAGCAGAAACAATATTACATACTCATTCAAATGGTCCTAATGGAGCAATACGCATACAAATTGGACAAAATGAATATATGAAAGAAACAAAGAACTGAAACTAAAACTTATTGATCAATGAAAAAGAAAGAACATTTAAAAAACTAAAAAAAGAAAACTGCACCAAACTCTCAAGAATGGAATGAAAATCAAAGAAATTAGCATAGAACCGATTAGAATAGACGAACCCCAAGCTTCTCCACCCTGGCTCCCTATAAGCCAATATATAAAAAAGTCACATGATCAATGCATACTTAAATCATGGGTTCAATATAGAAAAAGACATTTAAGAAGAATAAGTGTGATGCGAACCTCGCCAAGAATAACGAGAGACCCGTCAACAACTTAAGGTACCACGACCGTCTACAATCAGATTTTTGGATTGAAAAATCTCGACCCGTTACCTATGCAGAGGTAAGAACCTTGGTATGTTGAAGACACACAAACGGTGGTGGAAATTCCATTTTGATAAGTCGAATTGTGAACGCCTACGGAATGATTCCGATAAGTTCGAATAGTTCTTCAAAGAACAAAGAGAAACTCTCAATTTTTGTGAATAAAACTGTGTTATTTTTTCTTTCATTCATGTACGCCTTTAAATAGGCTGATTACAATAAAGGAAAGTATCTGATTAAATCAATCAGCCCTAACAAATAAAGGAAAGTATCTGATTAAATCAATCAGCCCTAACAAATAAAGGAAAAGTATCTAATTGAATTAATCAGCTTCTAATCAAATAAAAAGGAAAGTATCTGATTAAATCAATCAGCCTCCCAAACATGCAGATTTGCTGCTGCAATTAGCCCCAAATCATGTAGATTTACTGCTGTAATTAAGTTGGGTTTGAATCACATTGATGCTTCTTTGTTGAAAACATGGGCTATGCTCAATGGACCGTAAATTTGATTGAGACCAGATTTCTTGAATCAGCCCGTTGAGTGCTTCCTTGAATTTCTTTGCCCGAGCTCTCGTACTTGGACCAACTGGGACTTGGACCGGATCCTTTAATGTCGTAACTTCATTTGCATCATTCCCCTCCTTTTGAAAAGGATTTGTCCTCAAATCATCACCTACATCAAAAGGAGTCAAGTCAGTAACATTAAAAGTAGCACTAACATTGTACACCACTAGGTAAATCCAGCTTGTAGGCATTGTCATTGATACGCTCGAGGACTTGAAAAGGACCATCTCCTCTCGGAAGTAGTTTGGAATGCCTTTGAATAGGAAATCTCTCTTTCCGCATGTGCAGCCAAAACCCAATCTCCAGGTTCAAAAATCAGCTTTTGACGCCCTTTGTTGGCTTGTTTTGCATATTACTCCGTTCTCCGCTCGACATTGAGTCTTGCCTTGTCATGGATCTGTTTAACAAATTTAGCTTTCTTTTCACCATCTAAATTCACATGCTCAGATAAAGGTAAAGGAGATAAATCCAATTGAGTCAAAGGATTAAATCCATATACAATTTCAAAAGGTGAAAATCTAGTAGTAGAATGAACAGTACAATTTTAAGCAAACTCGACACGTGGTAAACACTCTTCCCATGTTTTGATATTTTTCCTATTGATAGCCCTCAACAATGTTGTCAAAGTCCTATTTACTACTTCGGTTTGACCATTAGTTTGTGGGTGATACATAGTAGAAAACAAGAGCTTAGTTCCTAACTTACACCATAAAGTCTTCCAAAAGTAACTCAAGTACTTAGCATTTCTATCCGAAACAATTGTCCTAGGCATATCATGTAATCTCACAACCTCCCTAAAGAACAAATCAGCAACATGTGAAGCGTCATCCGTTGTTTGGTGACATGGAATAAAATGTGCCTTGCTTAGAGAATCTATCCACAACCACAAATATTGAATCTTTTCCTTGTTTAGACCTAGGCAAACCTAACATAAAATCCATCGAAATATCAATCCAAGGTTCACTGGGAATTGGCAAAGGAGTATACAAACGTTAGGCTGCATTCTGGACTTAGCTTGCCTACACGTGACACATCTACCACAAATCCTCTCGACATCTCATTTCATGTATGGCCAATAGAAGTGTTCCTACAAAAACGCTAAAGTCTTGGCAACTCCAAAATGTTCCATTAACCCTCCACTATGGGATTCCCTTACCAATAAGTCTCGTAATGAACAATTAGGTACACACAACTTATTTTCTCAAAACAAGAAATCTTCATGCCTAAAGAACTTTCCCACGCCCTTTTCCTCACAATTCCTATATTCCTCACAAAAAATCTTGGTCAAAAGGGTACAATTCTTTAATGTGTTCAAAAACCAAATAATTTTGCGTCAAGAGTAGAAGATTAACATGTACCTTCGAGAAAGTGCATCAGCTACCACATTCTCCTTACCTTGTTTATATCAGATGACATATGGAAAACGTCTCAATGAACTCTACCCATTCGAGCATGTCTCTACTCAACTTGTGTTGACTCTTTAGATGCTTCAAGGACTCATGATCAGTGTGAATCACAAACTCCTTAGGCCAAAGGTAGTGCTGCCAAGTCTCTAGAGTTCAAACTAATGCATATAATTATTTGTCATAAGTGGCATAAATTAAGGCTGCCCCCACTCAATTTCTCGCTAAAGTACGCAACCGGCCTTCCCTCTTGCATCAAAACGTCTCCAATGCCTATACCTGAAGCATCACACTCAATTCAAATGTTTTAGCAAAGTTAGGTAAAACAAGTAAAGGTGGCATTAGTTAAATTTTTCTTAATGAGTTTGAATGCCTTCTCTTGTTCCCCTCCCCATTTGAATGAAACATTCTTCTTAATAACTTCGGTTAAGGGCGCTGCAATGCTGCTGAAGTCTCGAATAAAGCGTCGGTAAAAGCTCGCCAAGCCATGAAAACTTCTTACCTGACTTATGGAAGTGGGCATTGGCCACTCTTGAATGGCGTAAATCTTTTTCTTCATCCACCTGTATTCCTTGTGCACTCACAACAAAACCAAAAACATAAGCTTATCAGTGCAAAAAGTGCATTTCTTAAGGTTAGCAAACAACTTTTCCTTTCTAAACACTTCTAAAATAGATCTTAAATGCTTAACATGGTCATCTAAGTTTTTTCTATAAATGAGTATATCATCAAAATAGACAATGGCAAATCTGCCTATGAAAGCACGCAAGACATGGTTCATTAATCGCATAAAGTACTTGGTGCATTACTTAATCCAAATGGCATCACTAACCACTGATATAAACCATGTTTGTTTTAAAAGCAGTTTTCCATTCATCTCCTTCTTTCATTCTTATTTGATGATAACCACTTTTCAGATCAATCTTGAAAAATACACAAGCACCATGCAGTTCATTAGCATATCATCTAAGCAGGAATAGGATGTCGAATACTTTACCGTTATATTGTTGATGGCTCGACAATCAACGTACATTCTCCACGTCCCATCCTTCTTAGGAACTAAAATCACTCGAACGGCACATAGGCTCATGCTTTCTCTCACGTACCCCTTTTCCATCAATTTCACTAACCTGCCTTTGTAATTCTTTTGTCTCCTTGGGATTAGATCGGTAGGCTGGTCGGTTTGGAATGAAAGCACTGAGCATAAAATCGATTTGATGTTCAATCCCTCGAATAGGTGGTAAACCATGTGGAATCTCCTCGGGAATGACATCATCAAACTCCTGTAAAAGCGAAACAATAGAACTGGGCAAAGCAAGGTCAATTTCATTAGTGTTCAAAAAATGCCTCTTTGTACAAAAGTACAATCATTGGCTGATTTGCCAAACATTACTTGCTTAATTTCATTCGCTTTTGCATAGAAATTCTTTTGTTCTCTCTCTGATTTTCTCTCAATGGTCGAATTTTGATTTTTTTTTACCCTCTCATTTTTCTCGACCTCTCTCTAATTTTCACTCTTTTTCTTTTGTTCACTTTCACTCTTTTTCTTTTGATCACTCTCTTTCTTTTGATCACGCTCTCTCTCACTTGATCTTCATAAACTTGCTTCGGTGTCATCGAAAACAAGAGTGATGGTTTCTCTAATTGAGCACAAAAGAACTTATTGGTAAAGCCGTCATGCTTAACTTGCCGATCAAATTGCCAAGGTCAGCCTATAACAAGTGTCCAGCTTGCATTGGAACTACATCGCACAAAACTTCATCTTCATACTTTCCAATGCGGAATGACACTAACACCTATTTAGTCTTCCTTAACTCTCCATTATCATTGAGCCAATGCAATTTATAAGGTCGGGGATGTTTAATTATTGACAGCCCCAATTTTTCCACTAAAGTAGTGCTAGCAACATTAGTATAACTATCTCCATCAATAATCTCCATCAATAATCAGACTACATACCTTGTTTTACACGTGGCATCTAGTATGAAAGATATTTTCTCGCTGCACCTTTTCATCTTTTTTGACCTGCACGCTTAAAGCTCTTCTTGCAACCAACAATTCTCCTTCGTCTGTATATTCTTCCTCATCCGCATCCTCCCAATGGTGGCATAGAGTCGGGCTCTGATTCATTGTCGGTTTCAATCTCACCATTATCCCATATCACCATGACTCTTTTGTTCGGGATTGGCTTGCTATGTGACCTCTGTCTTAACATTTGAAACATTTAATGTCACGATTTCGAGATGTGAAAGGGTTAGATTTACCTTAAGAACCATGGCTGATTGTTTCTTGCTTTGGCTCAGTTATGGGTTTTACAGCTGGCCTTTCTTCTTTCTTTATATAACTCGGTTTCCATAGAGAAGAACCCGAACTATGTGCTGCATGTGTACCACCCTTCCTCTTAAGCTGTTGCTCCACTTTGATAGCCATGTGCACCATGTCTTCCAACTCTACATAATGTTGCATCTCCACCTTATCATGAATTTCTTGATTTAAGCCATGCAAAAACGTTACCATAGTAGCATCTCGGTTTTCTTCTACATTAGCCCGAATCATAGCAATCTCCATTTCCTGATAATAATCCTCCACACTCCGGTTACCTTGTCTAAGGCTTTTACAGTTTTTGGTACAACCCCCGGTAGTAATGGCTGGGTACAAACTGTCTTCTCATCACTGTTTTCATCTCTTTTCACGTCTCCACCGGACGCTCTCTATTCCGCCGCCTGTTCAACACTAACTGATCCTACCAAATAATAGCATAATCAGAAAACTCAATAGCAACAAGTTTACCTTCTTTATCTTGGAGTAGTTGTGGCAATCGAACACCAACTCCACCTTCTTCTCCCATTCAAAATAGGCATCTGAATCATTCTTTCCTTGAAATGAAGGAATTGTCATCTTAATACTGCCCAGATTGTTATCTTCCCGATTCCTAGCTTCCCTAAATCCCATATCTCCTAGGACTACCCACTGAATTTTGATCTTCTTTTCTATCAAAACCAGCCCCATAATACTCGTCGTTCTCATCCCTTACTTTCCTCGGTTGAACTCTTTCCCTCCTAAGCACATTATGAACGTTTTTGCAGCTGCGCCGTACGTTCATTCTCTACCCTATCCAACTGTTCATGCACCTGCTCCAATTCACTCCTCATCATTCTTCTCACCTCTTCCACCATAGCTTCCGTTGAGCACCATCACCACTGTTATGAGACATTGTTGATCTGCAAAATAAGGTTAGGAACAAAATGCAATGGACCTCATGACACTCCCTTACGTGTTTCACTCAAAGAATGATTCACTCGATTTCACTTGTGTTTCACTTAAAACAGTTCCGCTTTTATCCTCTAATATGCTCACCACTCCTGCCTTTTTCCACTCGATATTTCTTTCAGTTCTTTTTAAACTAATCAGACAATATCAAATCACTTATAGCAATTCAAAAGTAAAAACACTAAGGACAATATAAATACAAAGAAACAACAATTGATGAAATTTTCGGAAATATGAATTTTTTTTTTAGATGAATTTTTTTTCTTTTGTGTTTTGGATCCTTCTCTTTTTTTTTGGATCCCTTTTTTTTTTTAAAACCCTAGGCAGAAATCAATGGAAAGACCAAAAAAAAAAAGATAAGTAAACCTGATTTAGAACCAAAGCTCTGATATCAAATGATGCCAAACCTCGCCAAGAATAACGAGACCTGTCAACAACTAAGGTACCACGACCGTCTACATTCAGATTTTTGGATGGAAAACCTCGACCCGTTACCTATGCAGAGTTAAGAACCTTGGTATGTTGAAGACGCACAAACGGTGGTAGAAATTCCGTTTGATAAGTCGAATTGTGAACGCCACGGAATGATTCCGATAAGGTTCGAATAGTTCTTCAAAGAACCAAAGAGAAACTCTCAATTTTGTGAATAAAACTGTTGTTTTCTTTCATTCATGTACGCCTTTAAATAGGCTTATTACAATAAAGGAAAGTATCTGATTAAATCAATTAGCCCTAACAAATAAAGGAAAGTATCTGATTGAATCAATCAGCCCTAGCAAATAAAGGAAAGTATTTGATTAAATCAATCAGCCCTAACAAATAAAAAGATATATCTGATTGAATCAATCAACTCTAACAAATAAAAGGAAAGTATCTGATTACATCAATCAGCCCCCAAACATGCAGATTTGTTGCTGCAATTAGCCCCTAAATCATGTAGATTTACTGTTGCAATTAGGTTGGGTTTGAATAACATTGATGCTTCTTTGTTGAAAACATGGGATATGCTCAATGGGCCGTAAATTTGATTGAGACCAGATTTCTTAAATCAACCCGTTGAGTGTTTCCTTAAATTTCTTTGTCTAACTTCTCGTACTTGGGCCAACTGGGACTTGGACCAGATCCTTTAATATCGTAACTTCATTTGCATCAATGTGGGTGAGTGAAAGATAGGATTGTGTGTTGACGAAGAGAAAATTAAGGGAAGAAATTTTTGAATTTGAAAAATTGAGAATTTTGTCACATGTTTTATTTAATTGGGCCAATTGGATTTGATTTAAATAATGGGTCAAAGAAAAAAATGGAAATTGAGTTTGAAATTATTTTTTTTATTCTTATAGACAAAAATTCATTTTTATTTCTGATTTTTTATTTATTATTTTTTTAGACAAAATTGGGTGGTGACAATGCTTAATAAAAGCAATCAAACCTTCATTGCTTCTTTGCATTACCCTCCATAGATCCATAATATCAATGGCTTTCTCTTCATCTAGGAATTTGTTACAAAATTCTGTAGCCATATCTTCCCATGTGTTTATGGAGTGAGGGCGTAGCTCGGCGTACCAGGTAAAGGCTTGCCCTGTTAATGACTTGGAAACTTCCCTTAAGCATAACTCCTTGTCTCCCATGTAGATTCCCAAATCATCTAGATAAGACATTAAGTTCTCTCTAGCACTGACTATTCCGTCAAATTTCCTGAAAGTTGGTGTTTGATATCCTAGAGGATAAGGTTTCGTTTCAATTAAAGGAGGCTCTAGATCCAAGAAATCAGCTTGACCTTCTTTTTGCGCTCTTAGGAGGCCTCTCAGCTTGTCATGCGCAACCCAGTTATTGCCAGCATCACCAATCTGAGGTGCTTCTTTAGCATTAATGGTTTCTTCAACTGCATATTCTTTCCTCCGGGCAGGCGTGTGTCCTTTCTATAAATCGTTGGATTTCAAGTGTATCTTCTGTCCTTGTTGCAACTATCCAGTCCTTCACATCTTTCTAAGTGGCCAGTATGGACTCTAATACTAACATTGGGAGCGTTACACGAGCGGGTGATTTTGATTTTGTTATAGCACTGTCTATGGCAGCACATGTGGTGCTAGTACTTCTTGGTGTATAAGGCATTTCATTCCCCTTAGGAAATCCATCACTCCTTTCCCTCGTGTTTGAAGGACTAGGGGCTTGTAAAGGCCTAACGCGTACCTCTCCCATGTCTCCATCAGAATCATTAGGGAAGGCTTGTAGATTGAATGTAAGACGCCTTGCTAGATTCATGGTGCTTATGCTTGCATATGCCTCCCCAATGGAGTCGCCAAATGTTTTGGAGTGGGGTTATTAAATGCACCTAGGAATGTTGAGATTCTTCAAATGCACGGATCATACAAATAATAAAATTAAGTAAAGTTCTGAAAATGAACCGGTCATTGAACCAATAAAGGGATTAATTCAAAGTTTAATAGTTGAACCGTAATTGAACCAGTGTATATTTAAATATTTATTTATATTTTATATATTAAAATTTTAGTATGCATACTAGTTAAAATTATGCACATATATATACAATAAAAAATTTATATATATTGATTCATTATTTATATATATATAGTTGCTTTAATATGAATATAAATTTGTTAGTTACATCTTACATATTTTATAAAATAATTATACATTTATTATTTGTATCATTCTTAATACTTTATTCATGTTGAACATTTATTTTTATTTTTATTCTTTTCATGTCTTGAAATTTATTAAGTATTAAATGTAATTTTTTGATAAAATATATTTCAGTTAAATTTACTTATTTATATTTAATATGTTAATTTTTTTTAATATGATGAAATACTTATATTTATAATTTATTAATACTTGAAAATGATTTATTTATTTTTTAATTCAAGTATACATAAATACATTTTTTTAAAATAATAAATACAATTCAATATAATTATTTAACATATAATGTGAGCTTAAAAACAAGAAAGTAGCGTCCATTGATAAAATATATATAGGAGGGTGGTCGATCCTTGGCTGCAGGCACTTTCCTAAAATATTGATAAGTGAAGCCATTTGTTATGCTATAAAAATTAAAATGGGAGCTATTGCACTAAGTGGTTGTTCTGGTTTAGTGGAAATCACACTACCTATCATATTTTCAATTTTCGAAGCCTCAAAATGCTGAACCGGGTGACCAGCAAATTGTGCCTACTTTAGCGGCTTAATTTTGATTTATTGACGTACTGGTTCTGGAAGCCTGACTGAACCGTCTAATAGACTGGTTCCCTGCTTAGCAGATTTTATCAATATGACCCAAGTTCGAATCCTTGCCTAGTATATTTTCAATTTTTGAAGCCTCAAAATGCTAAACCAGGTGACCAACAAATCGTGGTCGGTTCATGCCTGGTTCAGCAGCCTAATTTCGGTTTATTGACATACTAGTTCTGGAAGCCTGACTGAACTAGCTAATAAACTGATTTCGGTTGAACCGGTCAGACTAGCCAGTCCGGTCCTATTTTTAAAAGATTGAAATTAAGATTATTCCCACGAGAATTAGAATTGAGTACTAAACTAAAGAAATTTTAATTATCTAGACTTCAAAATTTGTGAGAAATCTAAAAGAAACTATTAAAACTAAACTAATAACTATAAAGCAATCAAATAACAAAAATCACTAAAATCAATGATAAAAGATTCTAGGACAAAGGTTTCACTAATCTAATTGCAATGAAAGATTTAGACTTTCTTTATCATAGTTGATTAGTTCTTGAAGATGAATTATCCTAATTTATACTTCTCTCAAAATAGGTCTTTTGGACCTTTGAAGTCTCTCTGTTCCTTTAGAATTATAATTTAAAATATATTTTGCGCATCAAGAAAATCATTGATACACGACCATGTTTGTTACACGGCTTTAAGTCATGCAATTCTCTGTTTCAACATTTCATGAGTAACAACGTCACACAGTCGTGTATATTACATGGGCATAGGCCGTGTACCTCTCTGACTTGAGTAATTTGTGAGCAGCAATGCCACACAGCCGTGTATATTACACGGGCATAGGCCGTGCAGCTTTCTGACTTGAAAATTTTGAATTTGTGAGCACTCCAATTTGACATGGTCGTATAAATTACACAGGCATAGATTGTGTAATGCTCTGTTTTGTCATTTTTTTCAATTTCTTGCATATGCAATTGTCATTTTCTTCAATTTCTTGCATATGCAAACTATATGATGTATTAAAAACTCTAAATACTCAATCTAAATTCCTGAAATTGCATCAAAATGTAAAGAAAACCCATAAACACAAAAAAAAGATTAATTATTAAAAGTCTCATAAAAAGATATTGATAAAATAAAAAATTAAACTAAAAATCTATTAAAATAAGCCTAAGATGTGTGCATTTTATTCACATATCAAGGAGACATAGATAAGCAATGGGGACCTGGCTGCTGTGGGCTCGGTGAGAGAACTAAGTAAAACGACCTGACACAAGCGTGGGGCAAGACAAGCGCAGACCGTCTATGGTGACTGAGAGCCTCCAAGGGAGGCTAATGAATAACTTTCTTTAAGGTTTCTTTAGTGTTCTTGGCGAAGGTGTCTAGGCTTGCTTGCTATAGGATGATTTATGGGCTTTGTTTGAGTGTTTTTGCGTTAGTTTCTTAGTAAGGACTGTGAATAAGTAGGTGGTTTTTGGGAAAGGTAAGAAGAAGCAGGTGAGATCTTCAAAGGCCAGATTTTTGAGGCTGTAGCTTGAATGTGTGTGTTTTTAATGGAATGGTAAGGCTATTTACTGACAAGGCGGTTCATCAAAGCTGCCACATCACCACCCAAAGGGATGTTCTGAGGAGCCTGAAATGCGCAGCCCTTCTTTCGGCAGGAAGTCTGAATAGGTAGCAGGAGTCATACTTTTGGTCACGGGATTGGACACATAATGATGTTTTGGCAAGGGGGGTCTGCACTACAATAGGAAACGAGTTTTCTAGAAGCAAAATTCGTCAAAAATCAGTATTTGCGGCAGCCTAGGTTGTTGGAAAGTGCTCACCGGAAACTGGTTTGACAGAAAGCGTTTTCTGAAAGGCTGCCAAAATTTCAAGCGGTCTAACCGCCGAAATATGGTTCAAGGTGACACTGTGAAATTCATAACGCTCCAGGGAAGTCACCAAGGTTCCAAATTTCCGATGACTAGACAACTGGAAATATAAATTATTAAATATAATTCTGACAGCCATTTTTCTTTGCAAAAAATTAAAAGAAAATTTTATTTTTTATAGAATAAAAAGGAAATTCACGCCTGAGGGGAGAAGTTGATCGTATAACACTGGTTTTGGAGCTGCAAAACTGGCAGAGAGGCAGCAATTTTAGATGAAAGAAGGCAGAGAACGAAAACAAAAGGATAAGAGATGAAAAGTTAGGATAGTTGAATACCTTGAGGGAGGGAAGCGAGGAAAGCATTGCTCTCCATTTCCAGCAGTCTCTTCGTCTCTCCTCGAAGAAGAAGAAGAAGAAGAAGAAGAAGAAATGCAAGAAATCGGAGATAAGGGTGTTTGAGAATGAAGAGAAATGAGGGTAATTGCTATGTAAACAGCTTAAATACGGAGTTTTCCAGTAGCCCATTCACCGGAAATAGGACCAAGCCGTCGGAAATTTGACACATCGAGTTCTATATTGTTTTGGAAATTAATTAAAATACTTTTGTCAGGCAGCTTGGCCGCCTGAAATATCAACAATACAATATGAAAAGTGTAAAAAAAAAAATTGTGTATAATTTTTCCGACAGTGAGGCCACTAGAAAATTGAAAGTTAAATTTCCCTTAAATTTGTTCCAAGTGGCTTGACTATCGAAAAATTACTTTTTTTATTTTTTGCTTTTTTCAATGAGTGCTATGTTAAGCAAGAAATTTCTGACAATTTAACTACTGGAATTTATTTTTGGCGACAACACCAACACCGCCGGAAATATTGAATACCTCCAAAAAAGGATAAAAATTTCAGCGGACTCCTTGCCGCCAAAAAATGGTGATTTTCTTGCAGTGCTAGTTACTCATTAGCTTCCAAGGAAAGCTTTTAAGACGCTTTGTGCCTGACTTACGCAGGAGGCTCCCTCTCTCAAGGTCATGAAGCCTCGGAGAGCATCCTCTACCTAAAACTTACTAGGCCACAAAGAAGTCAAAAGTTCCCATGCTTCAAGGAAGCTAGAGCGTCCTTGTGCCAGAGCGTGATGCGCTTGTCCTACATATCACATTTTCAAGTACTGTCCATTGTACGCTTTGCTTTGTTTTATTGAATAGGCGTGCTTCTTAGGGCGTGCGTCTCAGGACACGCATTTTCAAAGTGAGCATCTCTTGAGTTTATGTCGCAGGTCCCAAAAGAGACTTCCAGCAAGGATGCCAACATGAGTGGCTGCGAGAAAAGTTAGAAGTCTCTACTCTATTGACTACCCAATAGAGCTAGGAAGAATAAAGAAAAATCATTGTAAACAAATATTAAATAAATAAAATATCAGAATGTTAGAGAAGAGTTTAGAAAACTCTAGGCAGCTATACTTACTAAGCCAATGTCGGTTACAAAGGTTATAAATAGCCATTTCAAGTATCTATTGTAAGTCTGGTACTGTGGTGAAGGGAGAGATGATAATACTACAAGACCTATACTCTCTACCCTTTTACCCTTTGAACTATGGCAAGATATTCAACTATCATCACAATACCAAATCAACTATCTTCACTTCTCTGTTTTTTGTTTATTCTCCTATTAAAATCCTGCGGAAATATTTGTTGCTTGGGTGATATTTCATGTGTACCTGCTAATTCCTAAAGCATTGGACAGCTTGCGGCATATTCTTTACTTTAAGCGGTCGATCAAGTTCTAGGAAGCAAAAAATTTCATGCACATAGGAGGGTTAATTTTTGCGATAGCAAGAACTGAAGCAGGAAGAGTCCACAGTCCTTCCCCACAAATTAGTCCAGAAGCAGCTGCTGGAATCATCAACTCTGCCTTCTTTGTGTTAAGCTTGTGCCACACAAACACAATCAAACTCCCTATGCACATATCAATTGCAAAGTATGCCCCAACCAGAAATGGAATTGCCATTACCATTGGTAACGGCATCCATTTGCCAATCTTTTGGGGTGAAAGTTCTCTGGCTATGTTTACTCCTACTGCGAAAGCAAAGAACCCATAGCAAAGCTGCAAGCAATGGTGGGGCAATGCCGAGAAACCTTCAACGCCTATAATTGCCATGTTTCTGTAAATTAGTGCATAAGGAGCTTTGAATTCTCCACGCGGGTTGCCCACATCGAATGCCTTGTAGAACAGGAAGAAGCTCAAGGGAGCTGTTACACATCCCACTGCAGTGCCGATTACTTGGCATACGAACATTGCTCTGGGAGAGGCGCCGGTGTAGTAGGCAGTTTTAAAATCTTGCATCAGAATGCAAGACACATAGACAACGGATTTAACGAGACCACAACCCACAAGTGCAGCCACTACACCATTTTCTCTTCCGCTCAGAGCTGCCAGCACAAAGAGTGCAACTTTCCCGTAATTATGTGCCATGTTCAGATCGGTGAGACCCGCTCCGTAAGCATTACAGAATGCCAGAGACGGAGCCAAAATGTAAGCGACCACTACGCAGTACCATTTCAACTGAGGAAACATGAATGGGATTACAATGATGGAAATGCCAGAGAAAACAACGTATCCAACGATTCCGATCCACATGGGAATGTTCTCCCTGAGGAAGATTTCCTTTTGTTTAAGCTCTGCAGTGGGATTCCCCTGCCCATCAGCACCTACTGCTGCAGCGAGAAAATTAATCACCTTAACGTTACAAGTACAAAGAAAAAAGATGACATGAAAGTGGGAGAGGAGGACATGAGTACTACAGATGTTACCGTTTTTTTGGTTCTTAGAGCTCTTTATTTTCTCAACTACGTTAACGATTGAGGAAACTAGAATCTTGATGAAGTTGTATATGCCATCACCCAGGATTAGAGCAACTGATAGAAAGACCTGACAACGAATACTTGAAAGGGTAATTGGACGAGTAAAGATGTCACGAAATCTCTTTCTTGGCTCTTTCTTTAAAAAAATAAAATAAAATAATGAAATAAGAAGGGGCATGGACCTTATAACCGTATAAAGCCTTCATGTTACTTTCATCTAAATTGCTTGGGAACCAGTCTCCTTTAAGCCGATCGATAAGGGGCCACATCACTCCGAAAGAGAGCACGGCTCCTAGGAGCAGAGACAAATTCACAAGGTGGGAGCAAATCATCCCTGCTCCCACAAAAGTCAAGCTAAAATCGAAATAGAATCTGCAAATCCAAACCGGAATTAATATTAGTAACAGGCGGAACTCGAATGGAAGCATCAAAGCAATAAAATTGCTGAAAAATCATATACGTTTGCCTCCAAGCTTGCAATCCAAAGGTAGGGAACTGTGCAAATCCACAGTCTTCTATCCCTGAGAAGAACCACTTAAATAAACCCCATAAGAAACTGATAGAAAAACACTTCATGAACCCGCGCACTTGCTTCCTGCAGTATAAGACAATTATCAGCGTCTTTAATTAGGTAGACAACTGATTATTAACTTATGCGGTTTCCAAATTGCAACAAATGAAAGCTGTACTTGGCCATTTTGTCCCCCTGCGTATGGAAACCATTGATGAGAACCGCTGTTGCCAAGCCACTGGGATACGTTAATTTGAGGTCAACGATCATGATCTGTGGAAGAAGAAAGTTCAGTTCTATATGAGTAAGCCGCTGAGTTATTATCTGTAGATGTATTCAGACTCACTAAAATTTCACTTTCTTACGCAACAAAGGTATTGATTTTCATGCTTAATGCCCTCTTGGTGGTTGAGACTAGAGAGCGCAATATATAATCCTAGTGAGAAAAAAAGAATCATAAAAATGGGTACGTTTCCAATAATTTGTGTCGTGCAAATTAATAGCATAGACTCTTTCTTGGAGCGGACACTTGAAGTGATTGACTTGTGTGAGTTTTGATAACAAGCAATTCAAAGTAATAAACTCTTGGCCACCTAGGCATGCCCCAAATTGTGAGAGAGACCGTGATGGAGTACAAATATATATTATTTTCATTTAATTCGTTATAAACAAAGAAAGGGAAGGTGAGAAAAGGCAAAAATTAAAAATAAATAAATAAATAAATAAATCTGAGTCCCAATTAATTAAGAGCAAACATGGTACCTATGTATTTTGATTTTGATCTTTCTTAATTACATAAATCAACATGTTCTATGTATCCGATATTAACTCTTTCTTTATTAACTTATAAAATTCCTGAACGATACGCAGTAAGGAAAGACCTAGAAATGATAAGATATATATTGAGGGGTAGATAAGATATCGAAGGCCTAAAATAAAATACATCATATAAGTAATACCTTTCTGAGTGGAATCAAGATAAAGAGGCCAACAAAGCAAACCACAAAAAGGAAGCCACTCATCCAACCAAATCCAGGTTCTTTAAAACTTGTTGGATTGTTACCCTCAGCGCCCACTCCAGACAGCTCATACGTCTTCCTGTTTAATCCCAATAGATAAGATGCAAATCCTCCTACAACACCAAATTAAATATATACATATATAGGTTAAAACATGATAATACATTAGACTGCTAATTAAGCAAGATGAGGAAGACGAAATTTATTAATTTATGTGAACACACATATATATGTATGATATGATATTTTCATAACTATAAACAGCCCCAAACCTCCAACAGCAATGCTATAGCATGCCACTGCACAAGTCTGTATGATGGTGTTTTCTTGGCGGGTGAAGGGCTTGGAAACAAACCCAGCCTGGTGGAGCACTTTCGTCCAGCTTCGGACAAACACAAAAGCAAGCAGAGCAGCGGAGACATTAAAGTTAGGAACCAATCCAACTGTGAGGTTGAGCTTCATAGCTACTATGCTGTAAATGACTCCAATCATCATGCTCGCCAACAATCCTCTCAGCGTTATCTGTTCTGTCCATGGCTGGAATCTCATGGAGTCATCCCCTTCAGCAGCTGGAAGCTGATCTTCTAGGTCCTCTCTCTCAATTTCTAATTTGTTTTCTTCTTCAACGGCCTCTCCCATGTTAAGGGTAGTTGACGAGATACTCTCTTACTGTAAAGCCCGAGACAGAGTTGATACATCAGAGACATGAAAACAGCGTACATTAGATTGATTATTAATGTATTAATTATTCATAAAGTGTTAATTCAGACATAAGACAAGTGTCTATAAATAGAGTAAGTAATGAAAAGCGGTTGATATATCTGAATGATATGTACTATCTCACCTTAATTTGTTCTTCCTCTTTTAATTAGCCTTGCTGGTTGGATGGACTGTGAAAGAAACTAAGATGATATTTTCTGCACAAGGCACAACTATTGTATGGATGATGTACATATATAGACCTGTGTTAGCTGTGAGGAACAGTAACTTTCCGTGACTAGCTGTAACGCAGTTCAGCTGATTCTTTTAAATTTAATAAATAAATAATTAGAGTTTTACCTTGTGGGTGTTTGAACGACTTGTACTGAAATTGGTTTTTCCACTGTTGCTTGGCTTCTAGTTCAAATATCAGCAAATAATTGAATCAATTTAACCGTCAGTTGCTTCTTCGTGGAAGTCATAGATAAGCCACTGGGTTTAGCACGTAGCATAGAGAAAAGTGGGAAGGTTCATTTCGGTCAATTTCAATTATTCACCATTTATTACTTTATAGCCTGTAATTGGTTGGTCGAAATGCTTGATGTACCCACTATTGCAATGAGTTTAGATTCTAGAATTGTCATTTGAAATGAGGACTTTAACTACTGTAATCTTGAGCAGAAGGAGTGCCCACTCTTTTAACAAGTTCACCTAAAAAAGGGTATTGATTACTCCATATACCAATTTATCTATTGAATTTGATTCAAACAGTGGAGGCTGTTACCAATAGAAAAAAAATAAAGAACTTCGCCATAAAGTTGCTCGAGACGCTGGTTCAATCAGCAAGGAGCTACTTATAGTGAAAAGTCTTCACTTTCACTGGCCTACCTATCTTCTAATTCGGCCTCGATGGGGTGGTTCCGATAACGTTTCTAGTGACAAAGATTCTCTGCCCGTAAGCGGACTAAGATCGACCATTCAAATAGACTACATATAACATATATACATTGATTGCAGCTGTGGATGGGTAGGCCTACCGGCAATCAATGAGTTTGAAAAGAATGGATAGAGAGATGAACTTGAGTTGGATCGATGCCTTTTTTCTTTTGATTGATATCCCTTCTGTTTGTAATTTACGGAACATGAAATATACCGAAAGATTATCTTTCTTGTATTGTCATATATATGTGAGACTTTCATCTTCTATCTCTCTTAATCAAAGTGCCGGGAACTGACCGCTATACATGCCAAACCAAAACTCATACCCACTTGGTCATAACGATGATTTGTGCTTTTTATCATTAGGATTACTGAATTTTGTTTAAGCATTAATTTTTAAAAGTTTCCACAGACATCACATAATCAACATGCACTAATTCGGTGTCTAAATTTAAGTACACATACAAAGGTAAGCTGAGAAACACTGTAAGGATTAAAGTCTTGTTTAATATATTGTACAGAATAAGATCTGATAGTACAAGTGTAATAAGTTATAATAGTATAAAATAATATAAAATTTGACTGTAAAAAAAGAATTATTATATTTTTATTTAACTTAATATAAAATAATTTTATTAATTTTTATCAAATCATTTAAAACTTGATTAATTTATTTTTTAATTATTAAATAAATAAAAATAAATAAATTAAATAATTTTATCTTATCATATATTATATTAAATATATAATAAAATAAATTATATAATATAAACTTATATTATCATACTTTGTACTGTATACCAAACAGTATAAAGGTTTTGTTTCTGTTGCCATCCCGTTAGTAGAGGAATGGTGAAAGCCTCATTTGTGAAGGTCAGTGGCTCAGTAGTGGACAAGTGGATTCTAGTAACCAATCGATGAACATGCACACCAACCCGGAGAAATTCTTTATTTACTATGAAACAAACATATTGAACGATTTAAAAAAAAAACAAATATATTGAACGATTTAAATGTTATTATAAAATTTAATATGACCAATACATATTGAATTTTTTGGTTATATATACTTCGACGTAAATTTGTCGGTACAAAAGACGCAATAAACATATTAATTATTAACTTGAAAAATGATAGACCGTGATAATTATTATGATAAAATATTTAACAAAATAATTTAACATATTTATAAATTAATATATTATTTTAATTTATTTAATAATTACTTATAAATTTAAGTGAATTCACTCAATTTTATCAAAAAAAAAAAATTTCTGTACTGCACGTTCGGTAAGATGGACTTTTGCCGAGACGTGATTTTGACAAGTTCTTTATTTTTCTGAAAACCGCATGTGAAAAGAGAATAGAGACAAATTGCGGGCCACTTCTGTTTTGTCGGACTTAATGAAAGGATTGAATTATGGAGAATTCTATGCTCCGGATAAATTATTTCAGACATAATTCTTTTTATATCATTAAATTCACAACTTGGTTCTAAATTAAAGAAGTCGTTTTGTTTTTCCTGCGAAGTCTTATATATTTTTTTTCTTTCTGCGATCTAAATTAAAGAAGTCACTTAACCTGGTTCTTTACTGATTGAAACATGCATGCCTCTCTCAGAAGTGAAAGAGTACTTAGTTGAAGGATGTCACCAAAGGAGGAAGTTAAAGAGGCTATATATTTCATAAATGGATAGAAAAAAATGGAAGGAAAGAAAAGGAAGAGGAGTCTTTATTTTAAATATTTTAAACTTTAAATTTTGAGTAAATTATTCTAATTTTTTTTTATTTATTTATTTTTTTACAAACATTTTTTTATTTCTAAAATTTATACTAACCTCCTTTTTCAATAGAATTAGTATAGTGTGTTTTTAAAATAAAAAGAAGGTTTGTGTAACTATTCAATAGAGTATGTGTAGATTTTTTAAAATAATTAGAGGGTACATGTAAGTTTTAAAAATAGAGGAAGTTTTTAAAAAAATAAGTAAATAGAAGAGAGGTTGAAGTAATTTATTTTAAAATTTTAAAACAAGCATTCCTTTTCTTTCTCTTTTCCTCTGTTCTCCTCCAATCTAAATACATCCTCCTAAGTACGTCTTTATGGGTAATGCCCGAATCTATATATATAATAAAATTGACATGAATTTAATAAATGTTATTACATAAGCTCAATCAAGATTAAATATTGATATTATCATATCCCACTGTTCTAAATCCCCTGATATTGAATTATAAACACTATTAGATAAGCCCTATTTAGATAAAATTACTATTATCATATCTCACTCTTATTTTTCTCTCATAATTTTGAAATAAGTATAATAAATATTAACATTATAAAATGACACTATTAGAAAAATAACTTTTAGAGACAAAATTTTTTCTTGAAAATAGATAGATTTGTTGTCACGACTCAATTACAAGATCATGACTGGTGCGTAAATTGGACTAACCAACTTAGCAAAGCTTGATAAGACATTTACCAAAATAATAAGAAATGAACACAATTTTATAAAAAATCGAGTAGAGTCTCCCCTAAAAACTTAACATTCCATAAATGTACAAATAGAAAACACTAAATAGAAATTCAACATTAAATCAATTTTATATCATTGGATGATCTTAATATTGTTTCAGACCTGTTCAAGCAAAAATCATACAAAATAATATAATGTGGTCTACCATAATAGGGCCTTAATAGGCAGTAACAAAATAATGCATACACAGGTGTGGATCCTGCTTATAGGCAACGGAGTAACTCTATGATCACAAATATATAAACACATGTACCTGTTTACAAAAAGAATCATAAACTTAACAGGGAATATAAACACGCCCACTAAGACAAATGCGAGCTCATCCAAAATAAATGACTCAACTACTACGAGGAAGATCTGAGCAGAGCGCAACCTCTTTCCACTTATATGGGAAAAATACAGAATTACAAAATGAGTTATATATGTTTGAACATATTTCTTAAAACAAAAAAAAAAAAAAGATAAGTCAAATTATTAAAAGTAAGTGGTTGGAAGTTGGAAGCCTTCAGCTAATGGCATTTAAGGCGAAGGAAAAAAAATGGCGAACGAAGTAATGGCAGAATGCAGATTTCTTTTGTCTATGCACAGGCTGGTAGAAAATCAACATGCAAAAATGTTCATTCTGCATGCATAAAACCTCCCTAAATAGAGGGCTTTGAAGGCGGCAGAGAAGGCAGAAGAAAGAAAATATTTCTATGAGTGAGAGAAATTCTGCTAGATATTTATTCTTCTATTATCTCGATAATATTAAGAGAAGTGCTAGCTCAGTATAATATTCTTCTCGTATATTTTGTGACTATTTAGAATGTTCTTAGGTTACTATCCTAGTATCACCTTATTTTTATTTAATTTTTCTTAAAAGCTTATGATGATAATCTTACTATAATTTATATTTTGTTATTATTATACACAATATGATTTATGAGCTTAAAGTTAAATACTCTAATTTTTAAATGGCTATATTTTTACTGCATAATTTTATTATCTTGAGTTAAATATATTTTTATGGCACCAGTATATATTAAGCATTACATTTATTTTTGTCCATATTTATAATTTAATATTTTATGCTATGATTACATGTACGCATTATACTGCTAATATTTTGATAATATATTTGGGAATATTAGAGGTACTAAGAAGAACTCTTGGTATATCATGGTATGATAAATGACCATACTATTATGAGATTTATGTGTGTCTGATGTCCGGACAGAAATATATTGGCTTATATAAATGATTAACTGATGCCCGACTATAAATATTTGAGACTAACAATTTAAAGACAGATACATATGTTAAGCTATTCTTCTAGTAAAGCCTAAAATATTCCTGTTAGAAATTACTATTTGATGAGAAAGTATTTTTGTGAGAAGGATTCCTTATAAATATGAAATTCCTTGAAGAATGATTCCTTGAAAGAAAATATTTCTAACATATTAGAATTTGAATTTATTTTTATTGATTATCAAATAAAAGCATTGAAGTACATTTATGATGTTTAACTTTTGTTATCAATATAAAGTATACTTATATTTTTTTAGTTAGTGGTACTTGAGTATTCCTGTACTCACTGAGTTACAAATCTTATCCTTTTTCAAATTTCTTTTTCAGAGACGAATCAAGAATTTTTTACACCTTTAACTTAGATAACTATTCACTTCTAAAGTGAGACAAATTTTTTTTGGAGCTTATTGAAAACATGGATATCTGATGTTGCAGTCATAGAGTTGGATCCATTTGTGTTGCATATTAAGTGTCTGTAATTTAAATAAATGATCATGAAATCTAAACTACTTGTGTGTGCATAAGATATTTTAACAATACACTTGTATATTTGATATAGTAAAACTTAAGTGATTATGGTTTTATGTTAAAATACATATATGATAATGAAGCTTTGGGGATAGGGATGCCTAATTCCTAACCGGTCATATTCTCTAAAATTGGAATGTAACAAACTCGGTATTAGAGCATGATCTAGAGGTCTATGACTGCAAATAGTAAGGGGTACGTGTCTTGCATAGGTAGTATACCTAGAGTACTAACATGGAAGATATTTATCTCTCTTATATCCATGTCGATCAAGTATGTGTAAATCTATTTTCTATTTTATAAACATTTTACATATGCTAAACTAATTATTCTTTAATAGATACTATGGCAAGTAACCCTGAGAACTCTCTTGAAAATCTTCTAGAGAACCCTTCTTATCAAGGTTCTTCAGGACCCTATGAACTTGCAATAAAGGGGTGAGATCAAGAAGATCTTGATAGAAGAATGACTGATGAAAGGATTACTAATACTAGACTAGATGAACTAATAGAAACAATGAATAATATGCAACAAGTTTTGAGGCGATTGGAGGCAAGGCAACAACAATCTTAAAATCAACCTATTCACGATTCTGCATTAGCAGATCCTGTAAAAGTACTACTCAAGACAAAGAAGCATTTAATGCTTCGAGAATATAGAGATCTGAAACCTCCTAAGTTCACAGGCACTGATCCTCGTGAAGATCCTAGTGTATTTCTGGAGCAGTCATACCGATTATGCATGTCGCTAGGATGCTCTTCCCCCAGAGCTGTACAAATAGTAAGCTATTAACTCCTTAATGTAACTTATGACAGGTGGTTTTCTTATATTGAGCACAGGAATAATAGGGAACCCCTAGCTTGGCCTAAGTTCAACAATGCATTCATAGATTGCTTTCTTCCACAAAGTACAGGAGTGCATGAGCACGTGAGTTTGAACAATTGGTACAATTTGGCAATATGTCAGTAGCAGAGTATGACGTGTAGTTCATCAAGCTATCTCGTTTTGCTTCTCACTTAGTTGCAACTGAGCAGATGAGGGTGGACCAATTCATGAATGGTCTAAAAGACTACCTATTCATAACAATGACTATCATAAATGGAATGACTTATGCCTAGGTTATTAACGCAGTCATCCGAATTAAAATGTGATTTAATGCTCATCATGCTGATAAAGAGAATCAAAATAGAGAAGAAATGGAGGATTTTATACCTTATAGAACCCAAAATAGTCCTTTTGCTAGTCATGGTTTTCGAGGAATATCGCACGATCGAGGCCAAGATAGAAAGACAGGACAAATGACTATATCACAAGCAGCCTCTTTTATTGCTCTACGATTTGGGGAAGCTCCTTCATGCCATACTTGTGGAAATGGACATACTAGTTCCTGTCGAAAGGAGACTGGAGCTCGCTTTAGATGCGGACAAATTGGGCACTTAATCAGATATTGTCCCCTCAAAGATTGTAAACCTAGCAAAAGCATAATACTTGTAACCTCAACAGTCAAACCAACTATGTCAACTCGTGCTAAAAGTCGTGGTAGAGGTCAAAACACCTCAAGAATAGGACAAGTTAGAGTTTACGTACTCACTCATCAAGACATCCAGACAAGCAATGCAGTAGTTACTGGTACATTTCAAATATCTTCTCATTCTGCCAAAGTATTATTTGATCCTGGTGCTACTCATTGGTACTACTCATTCGTTTGTCTGACATTATTTTATTTCATAACTCAGCAAGGCTAGTTATATGCTAGGAATGGGCTTAGTTGTAACCACTCCTATAGGTGAGATTATCCTGCTAATGAGTACCTACCAGCATGCGATATTGTGATAGGAGATGAGACTTTTAAAGTAAATCTGATTATTCTTGGGATGCTTAATTTTGACATAATTTTGAGAATGAACTGGTTATCTACACACCATACCATTCTAAACTGTCACGATAAGACTGCATCATTTGAGATACCTGGGAAACCTATTTTCATTTATCAAAGAGATAAAAGTATGGTTCCAAACAATTTGATCTCAGCATTAATTACTGAGAAATTACTAAGAAAGGGATGTGTAGGATTTCTAACCTAACCTTTGTTCAAGATATTAAGCAAGAATCTCCCTCTCTTGAAAAAGTCTCTACTGTTAAAGAGTTTCCAAATATCTTCCCCCAAGATTTACCTGGTCTACCACTAGAGAGAGAAATTGTGTTTAGTATAGAGTTAGTGGACAAAACCCGACTTATTTCTATTCCTCCACATAAGATGGCACCTACTGAATTAAAAGGATTAAAATCACAGTTACAAGATCTCTTAAATAAAGGTTTCATATACCCTAACACTTCTCCTTGGGGTGCTCCGATACTTTTTATGAAGAAAAAGGATGGATCCTTAGGACTGTACATAGATTAACATCAATTGAATAACATAATTGTGAAGAACAAGTATATTCTGCTTAGAATTGATGACTTCTTTGACCAATTACAAGGTGTCAAGTGCTTTTCAAAGATTGACCTACAATCATGATATCATCAAATCAGAATTCGAAAGGATGATATTCCAAAAATAACATTTCAAGCTTGCTATAGTCATTATGAATTTCTAGTAATGTCTTTCGGACTTACTAATGCCCTAGCTGAATTCATGGATTTTATGAATAGGATATTCAAGCCTTTCTTAGACCAATTTGTCATTGTATTCATCGATGATATTTTAGTATATTCCAAGAGTACTAAGGAAAACGAGAAGCATCTTCATGTTGTTTTATAAATAATTTGAGAATTATATGCCAAATTCTCAAAATATGAATTCTGGCTTTTTAGTGTGGCTTTCTTGGGGCATATAGTTTTCACATATGGAGTAATTGTTGATCCAAAGAATGTCAAATTGAATTCAGGAGTGGCCCAGACCAACAACTGTTACTGAAATCCATCGTTTTCTAGGGTTTGTAAGCTACTACAGGAGATTGGTGAAAAACTTTTCTCGCTTACCAGCCCTATTAACTAAACTAACCTAAAAGAGAATGAACCTTGAATGGTTCAAAACTTGTGAGCAAAGTTTCCAAAAGCTCAAAGAGTGTTTGGTTATAGCACCAATTCTAACCTTACCTTCTGGATCTGAAGGATTTGTAGTGTATTGTGATGCATCAAGATTTAGTTTAGAATGTGTCTTAATGCAAAGTGGTAAAGTTATTACTTATGGATCTCGATAATTAAAGAGATATGAGCAAAACTACCCAACCCATAATTTGGAGATGGTTGCAGTAATCCTTACCTTGAAAATTTAGAGAGATTATCTATATCGTGTGAAGTGTGAAATTTACACGAATTACAAGAGGTTGAAGCATATTTTTGATCAAAAGGATCTGAACTTAAGGTAGATATGATAGATTAAACTTTTAAAAGATTAGATTGCAACATACTCTATCATTCAGGCAAGGCCAATGTGGTAGCAGACACCCTGAGTAGGAAGTCAATGGGTAGCTTATCCTATATATCAGTAGAAAGAGGAAAAGCTATCAAGGAACTAGAAAAGGTATTATACAATAGAGTTTCATTAGAAATTTCAAACTTAGGAGTACTGATAGCCAGCATACAGGTGACAGTACTCTTATAGAAGAAATTAAGTTATCTCAAGCCTCAAATCCCTATTTTAAGTCAAAAACGAAATTATTGAAGCATGGAAAGGATGGAGATTTTTGTGTTGACCAAGAAGGGATCATAAGATATAAAGATAGAGTTGTAATGCCTGGAGTAAAGGAATTAAGGAGAAAGTTGCTTGAGGTGCAACATGAATCTTCCAATATAATACACCCTAGGTCTACTAAGATGTACCATGACTTACGGGAGATGTATTGGTAGAAAGGTATGAAAAAGGATATTGCTGAATTTGTGGCTAAATGTTTAGTGTTCCAACAAGTGGAAGGAGAGCACCAAAAGCCTATTGGGACTCTGCAAAACCTTGAGATTCCTGAATGGAAATTGGAACAAATTACTATGGATATTTTTGCTAGATTACCCAAAACCTTAAAAGGTTATGATTCTATATAGGTAATTGTTGATAGACTAACATAGTCTACTCATTTTCTCCCAGTCAAGACTACTTACACAGCTCAACAATATGCTAGCTATACTTAGAGGAGATAGTATCATTGCATGGAGTCTCTATTTCTATAGTTTTAGATCATGGATCCTAATTCACAGCCAAGTTTTGACAACCTTTTCATATCATTTTGGGAAGTCAGCTACACTTTAGTACTGCTTTCCATCCATAAACTGATGGGTAATTAGAGAGGACTATCCAAATATTCGAAGACCTGTTTAGAGCATGTGTACCTGACTTTGAAGGAAGTTAGGACAAATATCTACCTCTGATGAAATTTGCATACAATAACAATTATCAATCTAGCATATAGATGGCACTATTTCAAGCTTTGTATGGGAGGCGTTGCAGATCACTGATAGGATGGTTTGAGGTCGGCGAGTCTAAACTCTTGGGACCTGATTTGATACAAGATTCTTTAGAGAAAGTTCAGGTTATATGAGACAAACTAAGAGCAGCACAAAGTCGACAAAAGGTATACGCTAACAATAGGAGAAGGCAATTAAAGTTTGAAGAAGGTGATTATGTATTTTTACGAGTCTTGCCTTTCAATAGTTTTATGAGATTCGGTAAGAAAGATAAACTCAAACCAAGATGCATTGGACCTTTCCAAATACTAAAGCACAGAGAGGCTATGACCTATGAGTTAGCTCTTCCTCTTAGCATAGATAGAGTGCATTCAGTATTTCATGTGTCCATGCTACGAAAATATCTTCCAGATAGGACTCATGTTCTTTAACCACAAGTGATTGAAGTTGATTCACACTTAAATTATAAAGAGCAACCTATAGCTATAGTGGACCGACAGGTACGAAGGTTATGCACGAAGGAGGTACCATAGGTCAAAGTATTGTGGCAGTATCATAAGAGACAAGAAGCTACTTGAGAGCTAGAAGAAGCAAGGAAACAACAGTATCCTCAACTGTTTTCTATTTAGGTAAGTTTATATATATACATTCCAACACGTGCTTAAGAACTTAAATTCGAGCACGAATTTCTTCAAGGGAGGAAGAATTGTTAGAACCTATTTCTTAAAACAAAAAAAAAAGAAGTCAAATTATTAAAAGTAAGTGGTTAGGAGTAGGAAGCCATCAGCTGAATGCATTTAAGGCGGAGGAAAAAAAATGGAGAATGACGTAATGGCAGAATGCAGATTTCTTCTGCCTATGCATGGGCCAGTAGAAAATCAGCATGCAAAACTATTCGTTCTGCTTACGTAAAACCTCTATAAATAGAAGGCTTCAAAAGCAGTAGAGAAGGCAGAAGAAACGAAATGCTTATGTGAGTGAAAGAAATTCTGTTAGATATTTATTCTTTTATTATCTCGATAACTGTAAGAGAAATATTGGTTCGGTATAATCTTCTTTTTGTATATTTTGTGAGTATTTAGAATGCTTTTAGGTTATTAGTATAGTATCACCCAGTTTTTGTTTAATTTTTCTTGAAAGGTTATCATGATATTTTTACTATAATTTATATTCTGTTATTGCTATACGTAATATGATTTATGAGCTTAGAGTTAAATACTTTAATTTTTGAATGGCTATATTTTTTTACACAATTTTAGTATCTTGAGTTAAATATATTTTTATGACACCAGTATATATTAAGCATTACATTTATTTTTGTCCATATTTATAATTTTAATATTTTATACTATGATTACGTGTACGTATTATATAGCTAATATTTTAATAATATATTTAGAAATATCAAAGGCACTATGAAGACCCTTGGTATATCGTGGTATGATAAATGATCATACTGTTATAAGGTTTATGTATGTCTGATACTCAGGCATAAATATTTGGGATTATAGAAACATTCGCTAATGCCCGGTTGGAAATATTTGGGATTAAAAGTTTAAAGACTGATACAAATGTTAAGTTATTCTTCTAGTAAAGCCAGAAATATTCCTGTATAAAAATTACTATTTAATGAGAAAGAATTTTTGTGAGAAGGATTCCTTATAAATATGAGATTCTTTGAAGAAATATTTATTGAAAGAAAATATTTTCAATATATTATAATTTAAATTTATTTTTATTCATTATCAAATAAAAGTATTGGAATACATTTATGATGTTTAATTTTTATTATCTATATAATGTATACTTATATTTTTTTAGTTAGTGGTACATGAGTATTCTTGTACTCACTGAATTGCAAAACTTACCTTTTTTCATATTTCTTTTTCAAAGACGAATCAAGAATTTTTTGCACCTTCAACTTAGATAACTAGTCACTTCTAAAGTGAGATAAATTTCTTTTTGGAGCTTATTGAATATATGGATATCTGATATTACAGTCATTTGATTGGATTCATTTGTTTTGAATATTAAGTGTCTGCAATTTAAATAAATTATCATCGAATTTGAACTGCTCGTGTGCGCATAAGATATTTTGACAATATACCTATATATTTGATATGGTAAAACTTAAGTGATTATGGTTTTATGTTAAAATGCATATGTGATAATGAGGCTTTGGGAATAGGGATGCCTAATCCCTAACTAGTCATATTCCTTAAAATTGAGATGTGACAAAGTTGGTATTAGAGTAAGATCTAGAGGTCTAGGACTGCAAATAGTATTGGGTACGTGTGTTGCGTAGGTAGTATACCCGGGGTACTAACTTGGAAGATATTTATCTCTCTTATATCCATGTCGATCAAGTATATGCATATCTATTTTTTGTCTTATAAATATTTTAGATATGCTAAACTGATTATTCTTTAATAGATACTATGGTAAGTCATCCTGAGAACTCTCCTGAAAAATTTTCAGAGAACCCTTCTGATCAAGCTTCCTCAAGACCCCATGAACCCATAATAAAGAGGCGGGATCAAGAAGATTTTGGCAGAGGAATAGATGATGAAAGGATTACTGATACTAGATTAGATGAACTAGTAGAAATAATGAATAAAATGCAACAACTTTTGAGGCGATTAGAGGCTATGCAACAACAATCTCAAAATCAACTTGCTCACAATCCTGAATTAGCAGATCCTGTAACAGTACTGCTCAAGACAGAGGAGCATTTAATGCTTTGAGAATATATATATATGAAACCTCCTAAGTTCACAGGCACTGATCCTCGTGAGGATCCTAGTATATTTCTAAAGCAGTCATACCGATTATGCATGTCGCTAGGATGCTCCTCCACCAAAGCTGTACAAATAGTAAGCTATCAACTCCTTAATGTAACTTATGACTGGTGGCTTTCTTATACTAAGCACAGCAATAAAAGAGAAGCCCTAGCTTGGCCTGAGTTTAGCAGTGCATTAATATATCGCTTTCTTGCATAAAGTATCAGGAGTGCATGAACACGTGAGTTTGAGCAACTGGTACAATTTGACAATATGTCAGTAGTAAAATATGACGTACAGCTCATCAGGCTATCTCGTTTTACTCCTCACTTAGTTGTAACTGAGTAGATGAGGGTGGACCGATTCGTGAATGGTCTAAAAGACTACCTATTTAGAACAGTGACTTTCACTAATGGAATGACTTATGCCTAGGTTATTAACGCAGTCATACGAATTAAAATGTGATTCAATGCTCGTCATGCTGATAAAGAGAATCAAAAAAGAGAAAAAATAGAGGATTCTGTACCTTATAGAACAAAAATAGTCCTTTTGCTAGTCATGGTTTTCGTGAAATATCGCACGATCGAGGCCAAGATAGAAAGACAAGACAAATGACTATGTCACAAGCAGCCTCTTTTATTGCTCTACGATTTGGGGAAGCTCCTTCATGTCATACTTGTGGAAATGAACATACTAGTTCCTGTCGAAAGGAGACTGGAGCTCGCTTTAGATGCGGACAAATTGGGCCCTTAATCAGATATTGTCCCCTCAAAGAATGTAGACCTAGCAAAAGCATCATACTTGCAACCTCAACAGTCAAACCAACTATGTTAACTCGTACTAAAAGTCGTGGTAGAGGCCAAAACACCTCAAGAATAGGACAAGCTAGAGTATACGTTCTCACTCATCAAGACATCCAGACAAGCAATGCAGTAGTTACTAGTACACTTCAAATATCTTCTCATTCTGCCAGAGTATTATTTGATCCTAGTGTTACTCATTCATTTTTTCTCACATTATTTTGTTTCATAACTCAGCATGGCTAGTTATATGCTAGGAATGGCCTTAGTTGTAACCACTCCTATAGGTGAGATTATTCTTACTAATGAGTACCTACCAGCATGTGATATTGTGATAGGAGATGAGACTTTTAAAGTAAATCTTATTATTCTTGGGATGTTTGATTTTGAAAATGAATTGGTTATCTACACATCATACTATTCTAAACTGTCACGATAAGACAGTATCTTTTGAGATACCTCAGAAACTTATCTTTATTTATCAAGAAGATAAGAGTATAGTTCCAAATAATTTGATCTCAGAATTAAATGCTAATAAATTACTAAGAAAGGGATGTGTAGGATTTCTAACCTTTGTTCAAGATATTAAGCAAGAATCTCCCTCTCCTGACAAAGTCCCTATTGTTAAAGAGTTTCCAAATATCTTTCCAAAAGATTTACCTGGTCTACCACCAGAGAGAGAAATTGAGTTTAGTATAAAGTTAGTGAACAAAACCTGACTTATTTCTATTCCTCTACATAGGATGGCACTCGTTGAATTAAAAGAATGAAAATCACAGTTACAAGATCTCTTAAATAATGGTTTCATATGCCCTAACACTTCTCTTTGGGGTGCTCCGGTACTTTTTGTGAAGAAAAATGATGGATCCTTGAGACTGTGCATTGATTATCGTTAATTGAATGAGATAATTATGAAGAACAAGTATCTTCTGCCTAGAATTGATTACTAGGTTAACCAATTACAAGGTGACAAGTGTTTTTCAAAGATTGACCTACAGTCATGATATCATCAAATCAGAATTCGAAAGGATGATATTCCAACAATAGCATTTCAAACTCGCTATGGTCATTATGAATTTCTAGTAATGTCTTTTGGACTTACTAATGCCCTAGCTGCTTTCATGGATTTGATGAATAGGATATTCAAGCCTTTCTTAGACCAATTTGTCATTATGTTTATCAATGATATTTTAGTATATTCCAAGAGTACTAAGGAACACGAGAAGCATCTTCGTGTTGTTTTACAAATTTTTTGAGATCATAAGTTATATGTCAAACTCTCAAAATATGAATTCTAGCTTTTTAGTGTGGCTTTCTTGGGGCATATAGTTTTTACAAATGGAGTAAGTGTTGATCCAAAGAAGTTCGAATCTATTAAGGAATGGCCCAGACCAACAATTGTTATTAAAATCCATAGCTTTCTGGGATTCCCAGGCTACTATAGGAGATTTCTGAAAAACTTTTCTCGCTTAGCAGCCCCATTAACTAAACTGACCCAAAAAATAATGAATCTTGAATGGTTCGAAACTTGTGAACAAAGTTTTCAAAAGCTCAAAGAGTGTTTGGTTACAGCACCAATTCTAACCTTACCTTCAGGATCTAAAGGATTTGTAGTGCATTGCGTTGCATCAAGATTTGGTTTAGAATGCATCTCAATGTAAAGTGGTAAAGTTATTACTTATGCATCTCGACAATTAAAGAGACATGAGTAAAACTACCCCACCCATAATTTGGAGATGGTTGCAATAATCCTTACCTTGAAAATTTAGAGAGATTATCTATATCGTGTGAAGTGTGAAATTTACACGAATCACAAGAGGTTGAAGCATATTTTTGATCAAAAGGATCTGAACTTAAGGTAGATATAATAGATTAAACTTTTAAAAGATTAGATTGAACCATACTCTATCATTCAGGCAAGGCCAATGTGGTAGCAGATGCCCTGAGTAGGAAGTCAATGGGTAGCTTATCCTATATATCAGTAGAAAGAGTAAAAGCTATCAAGGAACTAGAAAAAGTATTAGACAACAGAGTTTCATTAGAAATTTCAAACTCAGGAGTACTGATAGCCAGCATACAGGTGACAGTACTCTTATAGAAGAAATTAAGGTATCTCAAGCCTCGGATCCCTATTTTAAGTCAAAAAGGAAATTATTGAAGCATGGAAAGGATGGAGATTTCGTGTTGACCAAAAAGGGATCATAAGATATAAAAATAGAGTTGTAATGCCTGGAGTAAAGGAATTAAGGAGAAAGTTGCTTGAGGTGCAACATGAATCTTCCAATATAATACACCCTAGGTCTACTAAGATGTACCATGACTTACGGGAGATGTATTGGTAGAAAGGTATGAAAAAGGATATTGTTGAATTTGTGGCTAAATGTTTAGTGTTCCAACAAGTGAACGCAGAGCACCCAAAGCCTACTGGGACTCTACAAAACCTTGAGATTCCTGAATGGAAATTGGAACAAATTACTATGGATATTTTTGCTAGATTACCCAAAACCTTAAAAGATTATGATTCTATATTGGTAATTGTTGATAGACTAACATAGTCTACTCATTTTCTCCCAGTCAAGACTACTTACACAGCTCAGCAATATCGTGGATCCCAATTCACAGTCAAGTTTTGACAATCTTTTAATATCATTTTAGGAAGTCAGCCATACTTTAGTACTGCTTTCCATCCACAAACTGATGGGCAATCTAATAGGACTATTCAAACATTGGAAGACCTGTTTAAAGCATGTATACTTGACTTTGAAGGAAGTTAGGACTAATATCTACCTCTGATGGAATTTGCATGTAATAATAGTTATCAATCTAGCATACAGATAGTACCATTTGAAGCTTCGTATGGGAGGCAATGCAGATCACCAATAGGATGGTTTGAGATCAACGAGTTTAAATTCTTGAGACCTGATTTGATACAAGATTATTTAGAGAAAGTTCAGGTTATATGAGACAAACTAAGAGTGGCACAAAGTCAACAAAAGAAATACGCTAACAATAGGAGAAGGCCATTAAAGTCTGAAGAAGGTGATTATGTATTTTTACGAGTCTCACCTTTCAATGGTTTTATGAAATTCGGTAAGAAAGGTAAACTCAAACCAAGATGTGTTGGACCTTTCCAAATACTAAAACATGGAGAGGTTGTGGCCTATGAGTTAGCTCTTCCTCCTAGCTTGGATAAAGTGCATTCAGTATTTCATGTGTCCATGCTACGAAAGTATCTTCCAGATGAGACTCATGCTCTTTAACCACAAGTGATTGAAGTGGATTCACACTTAAATTATGAATAGCAACCTATAGCTATAGTGGACCGACAGGTACGAAGGTTACGCTCGAAAGAGGTACCATAGGTCAAAGTATTGTGGCAGCATCATAAGAGACAAGAAGCTACTTGAGAGCTAGAAGAAGCAATGAGACAACAATATCCTCAATTTTTTTCTATTTAGGTAAGTTTATATATATACATTCGAATACGTTCTTAAGAACTAAAATTCGAGCATGAATTTCTTTAAGGGAGGAAGAATTGTTAGAACCTATTTCTTAAAACCAAAAAAAAAAAAGAAGTCAAATTATTAAAAGTAAGTGGTTGGGAGTTGGAAGCCATCAGCTGATGGCATTTAAGACGGGGGAAAAAAAACAGAGAATGAAGTAATGGTAGAATGCATATTTCTTTTGCCTATTAATGGGCCGGTAGAAAATCAGCATACAAAACTATTCATTTTGCATGCGTAAAGCCTCTATAAATAGAGGGCTTCAAAGGCAGTAGAAAAAGCAGAAGAAACGAAATGCTTATGTGAATGAGAAAAATTATGTTAGATATTTATTCTTCTATTATCTCGATAATTTTAAGAGAAATAATGATTCAATATAATCTTCTTCTTGTATATTTTTGTGAGTATTTAGAATGATTTTGGGTTACTGCTATAGTATCACCCCATTTTTCTTTAATTTTTCTTGAAAGCTTATGATGATACTTTTACTATAATTTATATTCTGTTATTGCTATACGCAATATGATTTACGAGCTTAGAGTTAAATACTTCAATTTTTGAATGACTATATTTTACTGCATAATTTTGGTATTTTGAGTTAAATATATTTTTATAGCACTAGTAAATATTAAGCATTACATTTATTTTTGTCCATATTTATAATTTTAATATTTTATACTATAATATGTGTATGCATTATACTGCTAATATTTTGATAATATATTTGGGAATATCAAAGACATTATGAAGAATCTTGGTTTATCACGGTATGATAAATGAGCATACTGTTATGAGGTTTATGTGTGACTAATGACCAGACATAAATATTTGGGGTTATAGAAATGATTGGCTAATATCCAGCTAAAAATATTTGGGACTAAAAGTTTAAAAACTGATGCATATGTTAAGTTATTCTTCTAGTAAAGCTTGAAATATTCCTTAAGAAATTACTGTTTGATGAGAAAGAATTTTTCTGAGAAGAATTCCTCATAAATATGAGATTCTTTGAAGAAAGATTTCCTGAAAGAAAATAGTTCTAATATATTATAATTTAAATTTATTTTTATTGATTATCATATAAAAGCATTGGACTACATGTATGATGTTTAGCTCTTATTATCAATATAAAGCATACTTATATTATTTTTTATTAATGGCGCTTGAGTATTCTTGTACTCACTAAGTTACAAAACTCATCCATTTTCATATTTTTTTTTAGAGACAAATGAAGAATTTTCTATACCTCTAGCTCAGATAACTGTTCATTTCTAAAGAAAGACAAATTTTTTTTAGAGCTTAGTGAAGACATGAATATTTGATGTTGCAGTCATAGTATTAAGTTCATTTGTCTTGCATATTAAATGTCTGTAATTTAAATAAATGATCATGAAGTTTAAACTACTCTTGTGTGTGTGTAAGATATTTTGATAATATATTTATATATTTGATATAGTAAAACTTAAATGATTATAGTTTTATGTAAAAATGCATATGTGATAATGAGACTTCGGGGATAGGAGTGCCTAATCTATGACCGGTCATATTCCCTGAAATTGGGATGTGACAATATCACTCAGTGAATAACTAATATCTATTGCAATAGAAATGAGACATAATTAATGTCTTCCAAAGGAAAAGAAAATTTGAAATAAAATGGCCACTTATAACTTAGAAAGAGAAAAAAGAAAAAAAAACAATAATAACATTAAATGATAATCATTAATAAATTCAAGTGTTCTAACACTATATTTTATAATATACACATCTTTCATACACTTTCTAAGTGCATGCAACACACACACACATTTATATAGGCTTAAAATTCATCATCCTCTTTAAAATATTTAATATATTATAATTAAATCATAAAAAATCACTAATAATACCATAATCAATGGCCTTGAAATGGCCTTAAATCTCATTTTAATGGTTGGCCGTTTGTTATATACAGCTTTATAACCGTTTAATCTTTTACTAAGGCTTTAAAGTCTTTTGATAGCCATTTGGCTATCAAGCCTAGCAGATTTTTTTTAAAAAAAGTATACTTTATAAAAATATTCCAACATAAGGGATTAGGAATTAATAGCTTAAGTTTAGGCTTCATTTTAATGGATTAAAATTAGTTTAAGCTTGAAATTTTTTCATTTTATGCAATGCAACAGATTGAAGCTGCTAGAAATTTAGAATTTATATTTATTAAAAAAAATTTTTGCAATGCAAATGAATAGATATAATTTAGATATAAATTTCGGTTATTATTTAATTTTGGAAATAATTTGAAATCAATAAAAATTTGAGAGTAGATATAATTTAGAAATTTAGTATTAAGTAAATAATTGAAATTAGATATAATTTGAAATTAGTTAACTTTGGATTTTGCTATTAACTTTGAATTTAACTTGGCATTAGATTTATTTAATTTTATATGTTATATATGTTGCATATGAGTAATTATGTTAGGTTGCCTATATATATTAGCGTAGAAGGAGTTTGGATGTAATCTAGGCTAGTATGAATGGTAATGGATGTTAGGCTATGTAAATATCATTCTAATAGTCAGAGTTTTTGATTGTGTGTCTAACTAGACTACCTGCTATTTTATAAAATAGATATTGAAATTTTTGGGGATATTAATATTACAGGAGAAATGTTGTTGAAATTTCAACAGAATCAGTTAAAATACATTGTTTAAAAAGCTAGCTAATTTAATATTATATAATTAAGATATTTAGTATCAGGTAAAAATTTTGATGTTAACACCTACTTATGTCTTAATTAGATATAAAATAGAAGTTCCTAAGTATCGTACGTGGATGAATAAAAGAGTGAGTCATGATAGAAGTATTTTGAATGAATTTATAACTAGGGTTCATGAGTTTGTTCAATTTGCTAATGGAAAAGATCAATATAGTATAGAAAGAAAGTTCATATGTCCTTGTAAAATTGCAAATGTAAACATGTACCATATACAGTTGATGATATCATGGTACATCTATGTAGTAAGGGATTTATGAGTAATTACTATTATGAGACTAATCATGGAGAATTAATGCCTCTCATTCCTTTGATAATTATAAACAATTCATACCATTCAAGTAGTGGGCTAAGGAAAACTTCAATAGCTATGAGCATATGGTTATGGATGCTACTGGATCTTCAATTGACAATGTGATTGAGCAGCAAGAATTCAATTATGGAGAAGAGATTAGTGAAGGACCAAACCCAAAATCAACAAAATTCTTTGATAAGTTGACGATTACATAAAATCTGTTATAGCGTGGTTATGACACTTATGAATTGTAAACTACAACAACGGCTCTAAGTTTGAAGACAAACTTCAACATACTTGGGAATGATTTGTGAATGACTTGAGGAAAAATCTCTCAGCCCATGAATTTATATTTACAGATTACAAACATAAATCCCTTGATGTTAGGGATTGACGATATTATTTACTGCTAGAGAATCAGTTATTTCTTATTCTATCGATACAAGATATCAGCTATTTTCTATTCTATCTATACAGGATATCTACTAATTATTAACTAAATCAAAGAATATCAACAATTAAATCAGAGAATATCAGCACTTCTCCTCAAGCTAATGCATATATGTCATATGCATCAAGCTTGTTACATATATATGTTACCCTCGGGCCCCAAAGAGACTTGGTGAAGATATCATCTAGTTGATCATTAGAGTTCACAAATGAGGTAGTTATTTCCCCAGAGAGGATCTTTTCACGAATGAAATGGCAATCAATTTCTATATGTTTAGTTCACCCATGAAAGATTAGGTTGGAGACAATGTGTTTGGCTGCTTGATTATCACAAATGAGTTTCATGGGCTCTATTTCGCAAAACTTTAATTATTGAATCAATTGTTTCAACCATATAAATTCACATGTAGTGAGTGCCATGGCTCGATATTCTACTTCCGCACTTGATCTAGTAACTACATTATACTTTTTACTTTTCCATGACATGAGGTTGCCTCCAATGAGAACACAATACCCAAAAATCGACCATCTATTATTAGAAGATCCTGCCCAATCTACATCTGTATATGCAACAATGTCTATATGGCCTCTATTCTCATAGATCAGCCCAATCCCAGGAGAACTCTTAATATATCTCAAAATTCGAACTACTGCATCCTAATGATTGTTAGAAGGAGAGTTAAGAAATTGACTCACAACACTAACTGTGAAAGATATATCTGGTCCAATCATGGTGAGATAGTTTAATTTTCTCACCAATCTTCGATACCTTCCTGGGTCTGAATAGGGCTCTCCCTGATCTAGTAGAAGTTTAACATTTAGATCCATAAGAGTATTAATTGGTTTACAATCTAACATTCCAGTTTCTTCCAAAATATCAAGGGCATGCTTCCTCTGAGAGATAGCAATGCCCGTTTTTTATTGAGTCACTTCAATCTCGAGGAAGTACAGCAATTGGCCCAAGTCTTTAGTTTGGAAGTTTTGAAACATGTGTGTTTTAGGCCCTTGATGCCATCGTGATCGTATCCTGTACTGACAATATCATCTACATAGACCACAAGATACATGCATTGATTAGAAGATGAGTGTTTATAGAACACAGAGTCATCTGCTTCACTATGAACCATGCCAAATTCCTGTATCACTTTACTAAATCTTCCGAACCATGCCCGTAAAGACTGTTTAAGGCCATATAGAATTTATGTAACCTGCAGATAAGATTCGACTCCCCTTGAACGACAAACCCAGGTGGTTGCTCCATATAAACCTCCTCCTCCAGGTTACTATGTAGAAATGCATTCTTGATATCCAATTGATAGAGAGGCCAGTGGTTCATGGCAGCCATCGATAAGAATAAGAGAACAATAGTCATTTTAGCAACAGGGGAGAAAGTATCTCTATAATCAAGGCCAAATATTTGAGTATAGCCTTTAGCCACAAGGCATGCTTTCAAACAGTCCACTTGTCTATCAGGGCCCACCTTGATAGTAAAGACCCATCGATAACCAACTATAGATTTTCCAAGAGGGGAAGGAATAAGAGTCCATGTATGTTTGGAATCCAAAGTTGTCATCTCGTCAATCATGACCTGACGCCATCCTGGATGGGAAAGTGCTTCATGGACAATTTTAAGAATAGAAATGGACAACAAGGCAGAAAGAAATGCACAATGGGATGAAGATAAAAGATGATAGTTCGGGAAATTATAAATAGAATGAGGATTACGAATGGAACGCATACCTTTACGAAGAGCGATGGGCAAGTCAGTGGAAGCTTCAGATAGGCCAAGGCAGGTAGAGACGCTGGAATAGGAGATGAATTGCCTAAGTCTGGAATGAGAACAGCCTCTGGAATCACAAGACGAGGTCGACACTAAAAAGTGATAAATGGGTGCGGTGAAGAATGTGTTTGTAGACTAGAAAGTGCAGGCACTTGTGAAATTGGAGGATCAGAAATAGGCAAATTAAGATAGGGAAATTGGTAGGAGCTGAGAGATAGAGTTAGGCTCGATTGGTGAAGTGAAGTAAGGAGTGTCCTCAAATAAGGTAACATCTGCAAATATGTAAAAATAATTTGTAGAAGGAGAGTAACATCAATAGCTTTTCTGAACTTAAGAATAATCAAGAAAAATGCACTTAATAGAACGAGCAAACAATTTATCAAGACCTAGAGAAAGATCATGCACAAAATAAGTAAAATAAAAAATGTGAGGGGAGACATTATAAAGACGGTCCTTAGGAAACAAAAGAGAGTGGGGAACTTCATTGTGTAAAACAGAGGATGGCATGCGATTGATTAAGTAACTAACGGTGAGAATAGCATCACCCCAAAATTTTAAGGGTGCATTAACATGCAAAAGAGTTCGAACAGTCTCATTAATATGACGATGTTTTCTCTCTACTATGCCATTTTTGTTATGGAGTATGCAGACAAGTTGACTGATGAAGCATACCATGAGATACCATAAAGGAATTGAAGCAGAAAAATATTCTTTTGCATCATCACTGTGCAATATGCAAATAGAATGTCCAAATTGGGTTTGAATTTCATTGCAAAAGTTTTGAAAAATAGTGAATAACTCTGAACAATCTTTCATCAAAAATATCCAAGTACATATAGAAAAATCATCAATGAAAGTGACAAAGTACCTATATCCCAAAATAGAACTGACACGACTAGGACCCTAAACATCAGTATGAACAATATCAAAAGGTGACTTTGTTTAATTATTGATCTTGCTTGGAAAGGATGCACAAACATGTTTTCCAAGCTAACATGACTCACAATCTAAATAATGCAAATGAGAGAGACGGGGAACTATCTTTTTTAGCTTATTTAGACTCGGATGATCCAGATGACAATGAAGGAGACTTGGTAGCAGCACATATGGTAGAGGATGGAGGCTAGAGATAATAAAGTCCACGCGATTCAGATCCTGCGCCAATCACCTATCCCGTACTTTGGTCTTGGATGAGAAAAGAGTCAGCAGTGAGGGTTATGAAGCAGTTAAGAGTGTGGGTCAGTTGACTAATAGAAATTAAATTAAAGGGGCAGCCAGGAATAAACAGAACAAAATTCAAAGATAAAGATGGAAGAGGTGTAGCTTGACCAATGCTGGTAGTTATAGTCTTAGAACCATCAGCGAGGATAATGTGGTGTGATGTCTTGGAGGATGATAATTTTGAGAAAAGAGAAGGATTACCACCTATGTAATCGAAAATACCAGAATCCAAAATCCAAGATCCAAAAGACGAATAATAAGAGAGGCAAACTGTAGAATTACTAGTATGGGCTATAGTAGCTGAAGATGAAGCTTGTTGGGCTGCTTTAAGCTGAAGATACTCCTTATACTCATTATATGATAGTATGTTTTGGTTGTCAGCTGCTGACTCAGTCTTTTTTTAAATACTAGGCGACTGAGATTATGCCGTATTAGCAAATTTTTTAGGGAAACCATACAGAGAATAGCAACAGTCTTGAGTATGGCCTAAGCATTTATAGTAGGAACATTGAGGACGACCACCAGAACCATTGCCACCTCTACCATGATCACGACCACGACCACGATTGTGACTTTTACAATCAGCAGAGATAAAAGCTGAAGACTCTGACCTTATTTGGGAACCAATTCTAGATGTTGCATCTGGAGGAAGAACTTGCAACAATCGATTAATGAGATCCTCCACCGTAGGAATATTTTAGTTTGTCAGGATTTGATTTCGAACAGATTCAAAATCTTTATAAAGACTATAGAGAACGAAAACCATATACATGTTGTCAAGCTTGTCTAACATCTTCTGAAGGTTGTCACTAGTCAGTGTATCAACTTGATTTCTTCAATTGTAGACTGTGCCTTGTTTAGATATGAAGGCAGGTCATGATTTGTCATGTGAAATATTACTAGATTATGAAAAGAATCGTATAGACATTGGATATCATGAGAGTAGATGCTCCAAGCCTTCTTCCATATGTCATGACAAGCTTTATAGGAACGAAAATATGCTAACAGTTTTAGATCAATAGACTGCCAAAGTAAGGATACCAACTAATATTCAATCTTCTTTCCCTGGTCCCTAAAACAGCAGCATACCAATCTAAATAGTTTTTACCATTAAGTTTTTCTAATGTTATGGTGGGGCTGCCAAAGAAAGAAAAGGAAATAAGGCCCCTTTTCGAGGATTCTGAGGTGACATAGGACAAATAAGATGCATAAACCATGATTGGGAAGAAAACGTGAGAGCCCAAGACAAAAAACGTGAGATTTTTGTGAGAGTTTGATGATGTACGTGAAAGCTCGGGACAGGAGATAGTTCAACTAAACTTCTCACCTCCAGAACAAAACCAGGTGGAGTCGACGAGCTAAACGGAACTGGCGGCGAGACGATCAGAGGTCGGGAAGATGGCGTGTGGCTTACACACGCCTACATGAGATAGTTCAATCTGGACTTCTAACCTCTAGAACAGGACCAGGGGGCGCCAACGACCTGAACAGGACCGGCGTTGAGATGATCGGAGGACGGGAAGGAGGGACATTGCCTTCGACGACGGCGCTCGGAGGGATGACGGGTTGGTGGTTTCTGAGGCTGTTCGTGCCTTCACCTTACTGGTTGAAGGTGTCAAGACCAGATATCCAACCTGGACAGTGGCTGGAATGGTGTGATTCCTAAGGTTTGAACCCTAAGATCATGCAAGCTCTAGTACCAACTTGAGAATAATTTGTGAATGACCTGAGAAAAAATCTCTCAGCCAATGAATTTATATTTACATATTACAAATATAAATTCCTTGATGTTAGGGATTAATAAGATTATTTACAGCTAGAGATTCAGTTATTTCCTATTCTATCAATACAAGATATCAGCTATTTCCTATTCTATCTATATAGGATATCTACTAATTATTAACCAAATCAAAGAATATCAACAACTAAATCAGATAATATCAACAAACATGTCTAAGACTTGTTTTAATCATTGGGTACAATTTATGGCAAATGCAATTACAATGCTAAATGATAATTGCATGCTCATAAATTTTTATCATGCAAAGAAAAAAGCAAAGTAGGTTATTATACACAATATCCTAAAAAGCAGCAAGGGTGGTTGGGTGTGATAAAAATCCAGGCAAAAAAAAAATAATTCAGTCTTTGGAAGCTAAAATGGATTATCTATATCAAGAAGATCAAATCCTGCAAATGTCGTTAATAGTTAAAAATAACTATCTTCAACAAAGTCATGTTCATAAAGATGGTCCAGCATATGAAATACACAAATCCTCTTTCAATCAACATGAAATGGAAGAAATAGATGAAGATGTGGAATTTATAATAGGAGGGGGAGGAGGAGGAGGAGGAGGAGAAGAAGACGACATTGATAAAATCGAATCAGATTAGTAATTTGTATTAATATTGAACCTTTACATACTTTAATTTGCATTAATTTGGTTATGCAATATGCTTTACATTGAGTATATTTTGTCATTACACTTATATTTGACAACTGCATTAAATTTTATTTTAACTAAAATTCATTGAATTTTATTATTTTACATGTATATACACACATGTATAGGCATACATATATATAGATGGCAAATCGAGGTAGAGGTAGAGGTACTAGAGGAAGAGGGAGAGTCAAGGTTTCTCTCAGCCATCTATTTCACCCTTCCCATCTCCTTCACCTGCACCATCTCCTTCACCTACACCATCTCCCCACCACCCCATGTTTGTTTCTCTTGACTATTCTTCTCATTCCCATGTAGCGTCATCCTCTATGGGGCCACAAATAGTATGGGGGAGTATTGATGCAAACAGTCACATATGGATTATGCCAAGACTTGGATTGATGTAAGTATTTTAATTATTCATTTCATGGTTTTGGTATACATGTAGTTTTATTATTTTTCAGCACTTATAACTTCTTTTATTTATAGGTTTAATCCTCCAGTTGGACTACTAGCCATCATCACTAGCATAATTAAGACCAAGTTTGAGTGGGCTTGGAGAAACTAGGGTGAGGTGGACAAAATAGTTCAGCAAATGTGATAGGCTGAATTATATATTGTTCATGACTAATTCATTTTTTGTCTCAATGCAAAAAAAGTATATGTGGCTGCCTAAAGATGAAAACAAGATTAAAAATTATTTTCACTATAAAGGCTAGAACTCATTGAAAAATGCAATGAACAAGGTCCGAAGCAGGGCAAACAACGACAAATGGATCCCTACAAATGTTAAGGATGTGTTAGAGGAGTTGTGGCATGATCTGTGTGGCTAGACAAGTCTGGGAGGAACAATCAGAATAAAAGAAATGATGAAGGACTCTCAAAATACACTAGAGGATCAATCCTAGCAATAGTGTACAAAAAATATTGGTATAATACTTCAAGTTCATTAACTTTATTTTTAATTTTGTATAATTATATACTAATTATGGTACTTTTTGGCAGAGGACCCAACTGCAACAGGATCCCTTGGCTTGGGACGTGATTGATCATCTTCATAGGCTGAAGGGAAGGCTAGGTGTGTGGATCAACGTTCAATCCGAGAGGATTGCTGTAGGTTTGATTAAGACGTCATCATTTTCAATTTTAAATCATAAATTAATATTAACAAAAGTACAACTTTTTCAGAAAGAGTATCACAAGTGTGTGGCTGAAAAGGACACACAAGCACCCCGCGATGATGGCACCAATCAGCAATCCGACAACAACATCTACTTGGATGTTGTTAGGGCGATCAACAAATAAGGACGCGTCTAAGGATTGGGGTTGGATGCTACCACTCTTGCAATATCATCCTTATCTCTCTCTGAGGGTTGTTCCGTATCGGAGCTAGAAATGGCGAGGATTCTGGTAGCACAACTCTCCCATAAGGTGCAATCATAGCAGGAGATAATCCAGAACGTTATGTAGTGACTGGATCTATAGGCAAATCGAGATTCACAACAGCCTATAGAAGTAGCTGATGATGACGAGATGGATGAAGACGAGACCAACACTAGTCAATATGCTGGTGTAGGGCCCTGGTCTAGATGCTGGTGTAGTGCCTTGATGGATGTTATTGTTGTATCGAAATTAGTTAATACATTTGTATTATATTTGGCTATTTTTTATATTTTACTTTGTAAATAATTGATATATTTGGTTTATTTTTAATTTAATTTAAATTTTACAAGTTTGCATTCGATTGCTAGACTCTAGACAATTGAAATGTAGTTTTAGCTATTCATATATGCAAGGTTTAAGTTGTATAAATGGGAAAGCTAAAAAAACAAATTAAATTATTAAAAAAATTATATAGCTTAAGAGATGAAATTTTTTCGTCTCTAAATTTCTATATGGTATTATTATTAAATTATTCAAAGACTAATTTAGAGACTAAAAATTTATGTCTTTAAAAATTGCCATGTCATCAATTGGATACAGATTCTTGATGGGCTTAGAGATAAAATATTTCATCTCTAATTAGAGATAGATTTGAAAATTTCATCTTTGATTCGATCATTAAACATGTTGGAGACAAAATTTCATGCTTTTAGGGACAAATTTTTTCCATATCTAAATTCTTTTTTGTAGTAGTGTGAAACTACTATTTTCAAATCGTGTATAACTGACTTGAGTCTAATAAATACTACTAAATAAACCCAATTTAGATGAAAATATTATTATTATATCTACTTTTTTTTAAAAATTTTCTCTTATGATTATGAGATAAGTATAGTAAATACTAACACAATTCAAATTAAATTACTATTATCAGGTTTTAGGTCCCATTCCTTTAAATTTTGAAAAAGAAAAAAATTGAAACAATTATGATTTTTTAAGACATTGGATGCAGTTACTAATTCATGATCTTATATGCATAGAATGAAAACTTCATTCTCGGTTCTACGAGGAAAGCCTCTAATTTGTTTATCTTCGACAGAAGTTTTATTTTTCCAATTCACCATCAGTCGTGTTTTTTGCAGATGTCAACAGCATCAAGAGACGATCCTTCATTGCTTAAAGGAATGTTCCCATGCACAAAAGATTTGGGTGGCTCTGGGATTTCAATTGCAATAGTGGCTGTCTCTTTTTCAAATTATAATGTTTTCCCTATTATTGTTTGGTGGATGTTTCGCGCACAATCCAGAGATAATTGCTAATGTTGTGGCTAGTGATTTTCAACTCCTTAGGAATATTCATCTTGTGGTAGACATTCACTTGAAGCAATGTTATTGGTTTTATTAGCAATATTTGTCGTTTGGTTACGTGGGTTAGGTAGTCTATGCCCAGAAAAAGTTAAGTTGAATACTGATGGATGCTCTTTTGGAAATCCTGGCAGGTCTGGCTTTGGGGCCTCTTGCGTCATGATGATGGCTGTTGGTCGATGGGTTTCTCTAATCATGTTAGTGTTACTACTTACTACAAATATGCACTGACACCCTTCATATTGGTTGAGTTATCTAGATTATATCAGTTTGACCGATTTTGTGAGAAAACTTGTGATAGCCTTGAAGTGGACTTGCCAGGAGGCCAATTCATCGAGTTTTTGGTCTAGTCGGTTAGATGGTCCAGTTTTGACAACTTTAGCTAAAAATGAGATTATAAATTTAATTAGGATTAAATTCAATTTATTTCTCTATAATTTATGACAAAATCACTTTTTCACCTTATGATTTTGACTTTGTCATTGTACTCTTTTTTGGTTAGTTGATTTGACACTTTACTCTCCTGTGATTTCTTTTCATTAATTTATATTATAAATTCATGAATTTTAATTAATATAATTAGGATTTCTCTAATCTTCTAAGTCCATGGAAACTCATAATAACTTAACTATTGATTGTTTGAGCAAGTCATAGATGTATAATTGATTTGAAATTTTGGTGTTGTGGTAGCAAGTAATCTTTATTGAACAAACTAAAATATCAACTACAAAAGAGAGTAAAGTACTAACAAAACTAACCACAAAAAGCAAAATGACAAAATTGAAATCACAAGGTGCAAATCAATACTACCGAAAATCATAGGGGGCAAATTGAATTTAACCAATTTAATTATGAAAATAAGTACGTAGATGCTTATCAAAGTCAAAAACAAAAAATAATATAAGACTAATGTTGTTTTATGGTAGTTGTTCTGGACAAAATCCGAGGTCAAGATGATACTTGGAATCTTGCCCGAAATGGATGAATAAGCTAACTCTAGGGTGACTGAACTCGGAGCTGGTACCCATAGTGCTCGAATCAACGAGGGTAGTGATACCTGCAAAAAATACTCTGACACTTAATTGAAAGGAAGGCTCTGGCAAGTTTAGAATATTCGTTGATTGGAATTCATACTTGAGGAGCCTCCTTATATAAGCCTTTGGGAGAAGCCAAATCTGAAAGGTATCCCGGTGATTAATCATTGTAATCAAGCATGATCACATATTGATAGTAATTGGTTGTTGTTAAGGCAATGATGGGTTTTGATTGGGATCGTATCTTTAATGACCCGAGATTAGGGATCTTAATTATGGCAGGAATGCCACATCAACTAGGCATGCCTATTTAGTATTGAACAGTAGTGAATGTTGATAGCAAAGTGCTAGCAAGAGAAAAAAAAAAGTAAAATAAGTTTAGCGGAAATGAAAATGTTAAAGTGCATGAGTGGACATGTATGAAATTATGAGATTAAGAATGAATGTATTTGAGAAAAAATTAAGGTATCACTTATTGAGGAAACAATTAATATAGATTTCTGCCTATGTAGTTTGGTCATGTAAGGAGAAAAACCAAAGCTTCATTAAAGAAGTTGATCAAATGTAAGAAGGAATAGAGGAAAATTGAAGAAAACTTTAATAAAAATCAATAAAAATGATCTTATTCTAAATAAATTTTTTAAAATTTTTAACAAGAACCCAATAACCGTATTTGATCCATATAATTGACCTTACCAAATAGAATAGTACCTTATCATTGTTGTTATATTAAAGAAGTTATTAAATAAGTGTTTAATTAAGATAATTTAACCATCCTTTGACGGGGTAAATGAGTAAGATATAAAATTTCCCCAATTTGGGAGATACCTTGACCAACAAAATGATGGGCTACGAAGTCCAGCCGGGACCGCTTATAGAACTATTTTGAGGTTCAATAATTAGAGGATGATGAAATGATTAGAAAATAAGCACACCATACTATTTGGTATTGCTAATGGTTTTGACTTGTGATCAATCCATGCCATAATAATATCACATCATATAAGTCATGTCCTGCCTACTCCTGTATGCTACGCTCACACTTCACATTCAACACTTTTTTTGTTCCTTTTCTTTCTAATGTGTTGGGTGAAAGACATTTGACATCAATTATATCCTGTTGTCAAAACAAATGACATTTGAAATTATTGGTGGGCTTAACCTATTTTATTCGGTCATGCCAAACTGTATATTTAGGCCCACCTTAGAATAGACCACTTGGGCAGCCCAATCTTCACATACCCTTTCCCTAGTTCAGTTTTTCTTTCTGTACAGCTTTGATGCCCCTTAGGTGTTTGAAGAAATGCCCAAACATAATTAAAGAGCCTAAGCTCCACATTATATGGCCATGTTAATCCTCTGCTTTTCAAGCATGTGTTGCAGTAGCAGTATGGCATATTGTTGGAGGAAGGAATTGAGTCAATATGGACCCACTAGGAGCTAACTCCAGTGAAATATTTAAGTTGTGTTCCTCTCTAAATGTTGGACTTAGGGGTAGCAAGTTAGTTGTCAATGTGAAAAATATCATTTGCTACAAACTACGAACAAATTACATTACATGTGATCGATAGATAATTATAGGGTTAGAATCTTAGTTTTGTACAATAATGATAGGTCACACATGGGAGCCAATGTGAAAAATATCATTTTGAATATATCTATATATATATATATATATAGGGTTGTTTTGTACAATAATGACAGGTCACACATGGGAGCCAATGTGAAAAATATCATTTTGAATATATCTATATATATATAATATATTATATATATATATATATATGGTTAGAATCTTAGTATTGTACAATAATGACAGGTCACACATGGAGCCAATGTGAAAAATATCATTTTAAAATATATATATATATATATTATATATATATATATATATATATATAAAACAGTGGCCGTAGGTAACCTCTACAAGACATGGTTCGGTTTGCTGAAAACTAATAAAAAACATAAAATACGAATTCAATCTCCCACGCTCCTCGCCCCACCACCAAATATATGATATAGTTCCCTTCTTGCTAACCATTCACCAACCTCGACTCAAAAATGCAAACAGAATCACAAAGACGAGAGTATATGTAGTCCAGTTAATTACTCCAATTATACAGAAAATGATGCTATTTTTTTACAATATTCTAAGTAAATCCACCCTTCCATATACTCCACTTACACAATCTTGCTGACAGTATATCCCACGCTTCCATGCTTGCTAAGGCTTGTGTTTAAAAAATAAAATTAAAAAATTAAAATTCTTGTGAATATTAGTCATTGCCATGGTGAGGACGGTCATTACTGGAACATTGTTTCTTTCTTTTTTTTAACTATAATCCTAATATTTGAATTCTCATAAAAGTGGTTTTAGCTTATTGTCATAAAAGTTATCAGACTGTTGATATCTGATTAGAGAACAACCCTTCCTACCAAAAGGAAGAAAAACAAAGGCATGTTTACTCACACACACCTTTAGGGATTGAGAAGGTCTTGATAAAGCACTATCTAATCATGCCACACTGTAACAGTTATAGATACCATCAAAGCATGAATGCCATGATACCAAGAACTATGCATCTAATACTCGCTACAATCAAATCCAAAATGAAAGTTTTGCAAACAGGACATATGAAATCCACTGAACTGAAATTAATGAGCAGGCTATAAAATATTTGTGCTGGTTTAGAAAGCTTTCCTCAAAAAAGGTGTCACGTGAGATTAGCTACCCATATGGCTTTCTTGTGGCGTTTGTGCATTTGCCTACCAAACCAGAAAAGAGAATAGCAGCAGAATTGAGAGGATGTAGATACCTTATATTTTTCAAAAGAGTAGAAAGCACCAGACTTTGGTTGACAGATTCCATGTATCAACAATTTATTGTGTATATTAAAGATTCAATGTCAATGAGTAATTTTTTTTTATTGAACTTCTTTAAAATATAATGAAGAATAGAATAGCAGTCTTACTGAGTTTAATCTACTGAACCTACAATGCACTAGTTGAATATTTACATTCATCTATAAACTTGAGTCAACACTAATAGAACCATTATAGCTTAATATCACTCCGTTATTTCCCTTTTTATGTGTACATTTCTACAATCTTGGGTATTCTTCTAAGTACAAGGGGATAATGCTCTTCTCTCTCAAAAAAAAATTTGAAACTGAATTTTTTATCTACTAAACTTTTCATTTCTTGGATCTCTTCTGCATAAAATTATTTATGTTCTACTACACCTTTCAAGTATCAGGTTACCCTAGGCCTCAAATATGAACCACATAGTAATCTTGTGATTTTACACAGCCATATGCCTTCCAATGCTTCGAATTCCGTCAAGTGCTTTCAAAAAAAAAAAAAGTAGCTAGATAAACACCACACAATAGTGGGAATCCACCGTCAAGGATATTAAAAGAAGACTACAGGTTAAGTATCAAGGGAGAACCCTAAGCTACAAGGGCTAACCACTACCCCTGTTTCCTTACCAGTCTTCTAAGGGTTTAATCTACCAACATTCTATGTACCTTTGATAGATCGAATAGTTTAATGTTGCATTCTCATCAATGAAAACAGGCTTCTCTTTGTCTTCTTCCTCTTAATGATAAGAAAATAAGGAATAAATCTTTTCTTAATTCTGCACTACAAATGGGGGAAACCTGCAAGATTAAAGGATAACTAGTTTAAATAAATTAATTTAAACCGTAGCTTTGGAGATTATTTAAAAAAAGAAGCCCACATTCTAAAAAAAAAGAAAAAAAAAAACCTTGTAATAGGAGATGGTGTTCTCACAAAATTCCATGCTATTGATTTACGAGTTAAAAAAAAATCAAAATTCTTGACATCATTTCTTTATTTTTTTTTTTGGGTCTATGATCCTAATATAGAAATTCTCATAAGTCATGAAACTAAAAATAATTTATAATAAAGTTAAAAAATTATATATATATATATATAATATATATATATATATATATATTCATATTTCAGTTATAAACAAAACTATCGTTATAAAAGTATTTATAAGATTTATTTAAAATATAATAATTATCAATATTAACATGCACCCGACCCGCGCGTCACTGAACATTTTAATTAGGTTCTGCCGTGATCAACTATTAGACATTCGCTACTTTAGTGCCGAGACCCCAAAAAAAAAACAAAAATGGTGCCAATGCGGCAACCTAACCTAGTTGCGTGAACTATGAGGTGGTTTTGTGCCTTTCACAGCGTACGCTTTAGTTAGCTTTACCCTTCACTAACCTATCATCGTCGTCTTTTAAATATTTTTTTATATTAATTTTATTTTTTAAAAAATATATAATATTAAATTAATTATTTAAAAATTTAAAATAATATTAAAATAATCTTTTAAAAATATGATATATCAAATTAATTTTTTAAAAATTTAAAATAATATTAAAATAATCTTTCAAATGATATTACTTTAAATATTTAAAAAATTAATTTAATGTCACGTATTTTTAAAAAATTAAATTAATATCATATATTTTTAACTAATAAAATTAATATTTAGTGAATCTTTAAAGAATTAAAATAATAATTTAATATTTATCCTTCCTTTCTTTGTATTCAAATTTTTTATTTTTTTTTGTCTGTTTTTTAATTAAATATTGATAAATCAATAAAAAAAATATATTTTTTAATTAATATTAAATTTTTAAAATATAAATATTTTTTATTAATTTATTAATACTATTGACAATAAAAAAAAAGACAAAAAATTTGAAGTATAAAGAAAATATGGCGACTACGTATTAGTTTTTTTTCCATAAACATAGTTAGCCGCCGTTTGATTGACGACGGCAAAATGAGTTGCGACATTGGCTCATTTAACACGTGCCTAGCAGTTGGTCTCGGGAATTCAATTAAAAACATTTGATAATTTTAAGGATCTAATTAGACACTTTTTAATTGTAAAGACTAATTTGAAAACTAGTAAAACTATAGTCACCGATTTTGTAATTATATCTAAAAAATTATTTGGCACATATTATTTTATTAGAGAAAATATATGTGTATCCTTAATTTAAGGGGTAGTTTGGTAAGACTGTTTCAGATAAACTAGTCATAGAAATTTAAGTTATTTTGTAACTAATTTTAATTTATTCTTGTAAAGAAAACATAAAAAAAACTTTAATTTAAATATTAAGATAAAATAAATAGATAATGCAAAAAAGAAAACAAAAATTTAGGAGAAAAATAGAAGACATCAATAAAAAATAGAAAACAATAAAACTAAATTTACATTGGTTTTATTCTAAACTAGTTTTAACTTTAAAATATATTAGATAAGAACTAGTTTTTTTTGAAAAAATTTTACTATTTACCAAACACTTAATATTTTAAAACTAACCCTATTTTAAGACTTGTTTGAATGAACTTTTAAAAAAAGATTTTATTTACATGAGCTTTTTTTAAAAGATCTTGAGTACAAGTTATTTTATGTTTATATGTAAGGAGAATGTTAACATCTTTCCATTAATTTTTATGTAATAAATATTAGCAAGTTTTACATTTTTTATTTAAATAATAATGCCTTATTTTTTAATTTTTAAAAGCAAAAAATCTAAAAGTATTTAAGATACTTTATTAATATCTCTTTTTCTCTTTTTTTTTAATACTTTTTCTTTTTATATTTTTTCTTAACGTACTTTTTTTTTATTTTTTAACTCACATTCTTTCTTCTTTAATATATTGAGAAAGAAGAGAAGCAGAGAAGTAATGTTTGAAAATAAAGAAAAAGAAAGAGATTAATAAAATATTTTAAATATATTTAAATTTTTTATTTTTAAAAATAAAAAAATTAAATATTATTATCTAAACGAAAAAGTAAAACTTGCTAACATCTACTACTATAAAAGTGAGTTGGAGGATGTTGTCAATCCCTTATATATCATATTTTATAAGTGCTTTTTTAAAGTTTAAATAACTTTTTTATATTATAAAAAAGATCTTTTTTTAAAAGATGTTTAGTTTATTTTTTATTTTATTTTTTATTAATGTGTTTTAACTTATAATTATAAAAATACCACCTTATTGTTATTTTGTTTTTTGTTTTCAAAATTTTGTAAATGAAATAATAAAAATAGAAAACAAAATGAAAACAATGTAAAGTTTTCGTAATTATTAATAAAAACATATCAATTGAAAACAGAAAACAAATCAAACACTTCCTAACTTCTAAAAAAGGCACATTTTGTGCCATTTTTTAATACTTCAGCTATTTAAAAAAAACTCACCCAAATATATTAAAAGATAAAAATATTTTTTTTCTTTAAAAAAGATATTCTTTTTATTAAAAGAGGCACATCTAAATAAGTACTTAAAGTATGTTTAAAAACACTTATTTTTTAATAAAGTACTTATTTTTTAAACAAAAGTGCTTCTACATATTTTTACAAGAAAATAAGATGCAAACATTTAAACTTTGAGTTATTTACAAATAATATCCTAAACTTTAAAGTTATCATAATTAATATTTAAACTATAATAATTACATAAATAAACCCTTTTATCTACATTTCATTCACTTTAAATATTTTTTTATTCAATTTAAAATAGATGCAATTTTTAAAAAAAGTATAATTAAAAAAATTCATTTATCACTTATTTTATAAATTAATAATCTCTAACTTCTAAAAAAAGAAGTAGAAGAAGAAATAATTTTTAATATAATTTTTTAATAAAAATATCATTTTCTAAAAAATGTACACCTTTTGTAATTTTGGTCCAACTAAACCCGATTTTGAAGTGGCTTGAAGTAAGCTGGTTCATAACGGGTCAGGTTGGCTTGATAGCCTAAAAGTAATTTAAAAAAAAAATTATCATAAAAGTAATATTTTTAAAGTAACAACTATGATCTAATAAATGATTTTGATGATAAAATGACTAATTATGCACATAAATATATAATGATAATTATTACTTTAAACATTATATTATTTACTAATATAACATAAATTAGATATTTTATAAAAATTAAATTAAATTGATTTAAAAGTACATAATATAATTTACATAATATGATTTCAGTAATATTTTAAAATATTATAAAAAATAACTTTCATTATAAAAATATAAACGAATTTTTTTTTTTTGTCAACAATGCATCAATACAAAGAGACAGTCTTAAAGCAAATAGCTAAAACCAGGCCTTAAGCCTGGATCCAATCGATACTGCATTACACTATAAATCAACACTAAAAGCAGATAAGCTCGAAAGGATGAAATATTTTAAACCAGTGACTTCAGCTTGCAAGACGGAAAGCTTTGTCCTTATTTACCAAGGTTGCAAAGACCTGGGGAAGATGGACCACCCAATGCATCAGAAGAGAATTGTTCAAAGCCGATTTTGTTGTTCTATGTGCCACAACAATGTCCTTCGAAGCTTCATTTTTTCTGCCTATTTCTTGTTCTTCCAACCCAAACTCTTTTTTCTTTCTTCCCTTCCTTAAGTTGGTAAGGATAGCCTTGTTCCTTTTAAAAAATAGGCCCCACTCCTCTTTGCAGGCTTAGATTTGTTGCTTTGTGAGTATCGGAGTCTCTATTCTTTTAGGGCTTAAACAGACAAAGAAAATGGCTGGGTCCTTCATCCCAATGTCTTCCTTCTAGATATTCAATTGGTCTACACATTGATCTTCAGAGCTCCTAGTCTCTCCCATCTTCCCTTGCAACCCCTTAACAATGTCAACCTTTGTCTCCTTGGGCTTGCTTATCTTTGCTAGTCCAACGTCTTGATGTATGGAAATGTCCTTGCACTCATTAATTTGATTGTTATCCAGCTGGATTTCACCTATAGGTTTGGGACACAGACAATCCAATATAGTAACCGGTTCCTTAAGCCCAATCCTCTCTTTAACAATTACCATCTTTTCTGATTTGTTGGGCTCTAAACCAAGTTGGGCTGTCATTGATCGTAGTTCTACCATAGTGATACCCATTTGTCGTGTAGTGCCTACCACCATGTCATTACTTTGTTGTTCCATCTCTTGGTATATGGTGATTTTTTTCACTAGATTTTGGACCTTGCTTCTTCCGCACGATTTGCTGCTCCGCAGTCACATCCACATCTAACATAGCAAAGCTTGGAGCCTCTTTTGTTGCCAGTTGTCCACCTGCCCCTATCTTGATTGATGAGGTAATTAGCTGCTCTGTGATTTGTCCCTCTTCCAGACTTTTCCCTACTGTTAAATTATCCTGCGTTACAGCGGGGGGACACTATGTTCACATTGTGTTGCTGGATCTTTCTATCTCTGCTCTTCTTCCTTGTATGCTACTTTCCGGCTATATAGATTCCAAAGGTCTCATCGATAGGACGCCAATGTGGGGTCTGTATCTAGTCATATCAGCAAAATGCTTAGGCATAGCCATTTCTTCAGAACAACATTTTTTATCATGCCCCAATCTCCCACATTAATAACAGAATTTCTACAATTTCTCATACCTCACCATCACCCACGAATTTGGCATTTCCTTCCTAGGCACCCAAAATCCCATTGGGAGAGGCCTAGTTATATTCATCAACCCTTGAATGCGTAAGAAACTCCTAATTGTCCTCCCTTCAAAGATTGGATTTTCGACTTTGACCACCTCCCCCATCCTGTTACCAATCCTTGTGGCATTGCTTGTAAACATCATCTCCAAAGAAAGACCGTGGATCTGAACCCATAAAGGAAAGCAGTCGAAGCTTATTTCAGAAAAGTTGGCTTTAGGATCCCAATATTGTAAGCATAACAGATGACCCATAACATTCCATGGTACACCCGTGACGATCCTCTTTAGAGAGTTTTCCTCCTTCAAATTGAAGACAAAAAGGTTAGGCCCTACGTCCGTTATTGCCAACTCTTTTGAATCTCCCCGGCTTTTGATTATCGTTGCCTTAGCTGCGTTTCTGTTGAGAATTTTCTGGGATATGATTTTTCCAACCAGAGTTCTTTTGGCTCGCTGAACAACATCCCCGTCTTCAGTTTCAAGAACAAGAGTATCTCCTTCAAGATTCTCTGGGATAATGGCTTGACCCTCGTTCTCTCCATTTTTAATGCTTCTAAAAGAACTCATCTTGAAAGGCTTACTCAGTAAGCTACCAAAGTCCCCAACGAACGACCAGCTATCTACTAAAATAAGAAACAATCAATCCCCTCCAAGAAAGAAGAAAGACACCCACCTAAAAAGAAGGTGAAGGGAAGCTCCTACCGAGAGAAGAAGTTTGCTCCTACTGAGAGAAGAGCTGAAGTTGCCATTGGCTATAGAAGAAAACAATGACTTTATATATAGATTGAAATAGATTAAATTGGTGAAATGTTGATCCACAATTCTTTCAGCCCTACTCAACCCGGCCCAAAAAATATTTGACTCGCATGCCAAATGAGCCAAGCCACACCCTACTGCCCTAGCCACAGGACACGACCCAAGTTGATAGTAATAATTGTATATAAAAATGGAAAGATAGGTAGGCAGCAGAAGCGGCACACAGGAAATGCATATAAAGGAAAATAAATGAAAGAAAGCGGCACACAGGTTCATATTCTAAGTAATAACCGATTCTAAATGGTTAGAAAAAGCGGCTGGCAAATATAAAGGAAGATGAAGAGGTAGTGATGAGCTAATAGATGATATCATATTGTCGGTGATTAGTGATAATGAGTTTTATTGCGATGTATTGATGTTTTATTTTTGCCATTTCCTTTTCTTTTATCTAGTAATTGAATGTAGCTTAAGTAATTAGGATAAAATAAATTTTTTTATTTTAAAAATTTATTTAACATCAATTTAATTTTTTTAAATATATAATATTAAATTAATTATTTAAAAATTGAAAATAATATTAAAATAATCTTTTAAAAATATATAATAATAAATTAATTTTTTAAAAATTTAAAATAACATTAAAATAATTCTTTAAAATAATATGTCACATATTTTTAAAAAATTAAATTAATATTAAATAAATTTTTAAAAAATAAAAATTAATAAATTATAAAACTTAAGTGATAACAATTCATAATGTAATAGAAATAAGAAAAAGGTGGTTTGTCATTTTGTTCAGCCCCGCTTAGCTCATCAACCATAAAATCTGTGTGCTTCCAAGTGTCAACTTCACCCGACTAAAACCGTGGACGGGTCTTACTCTGTGACTCTATGTCTATGGGCTGGGGGTCTTAAACAATAAAATAAATACTTAAGTCTGCTACAAAAACAAATAAATATCCCAAAGCTCCATTTCCTTCTGATCAGCCCCTTTCTCACAACTCGCACCCAACACGGTCATCTCAGTGATTCTCCCCACCACAACCTGTAGCAAGTATGTGTGGGTCAACCCATTGTCACTTCCACTCATCGCATGGAAATGGAAATGGAAATGGAAATGGGGATGGAGATGGAGATCCACTCACAATCACGGCCTTCTTTGTACGCCTTTCCTCTCATGAATCAGCATCGACGCCAACTTCCATACCTGATTCCCTCACTCTCCTTCTCAGTGCTCCTCGCAGCAGCAACAGCAACAACAACAAGGCTCTCGAGATAGACGGCTCCTCCACTAACTCACCTGCCACCGTATCTCTCCGCCGGCTTCGGCTTGCCAATGCACACGGAGATGTCATATTCGGCTCCAAGCAAAGGGTGCGTGCTACCACCCAAGTCCTGACCTTCCAACTATATTTTCGGGAAGCCAAGCTCTTGAAGGGGGCTTTCAAAAAAGACGATGACCGCCATCACCGTCACCGTCAACGTCTCTGGAAGTTGGAGTGCTGTGCCAGTGAGCTTCACCGCTCCATTTCAATTTCAGAGGCGGAGCTCTGGGTGGCGTTGGATGGACACGTGGCGATCCGTGAGAAGGTTGGAAATGGTATGAACAAGCACGTAAAGAGGAGCAAGAAACATAGGACCATCAAATTGGAGTTGCAGGACATTCCAGAAGAAACACAGCTTGATGCTGATTTTGACAATAGCGATGCTGATCCAGAAATCCACTTGGAAATGGATTTGGAAGGACTGAGGCGGGCCTTTGATATCGGAATTTGGGTACTCTGCCTGGGTTTCGCTATGGGTTACATGGTTTCTAAAGCTTCCATCGCTAATTTTCGCCCGCCACCCACATTTTCTTGAAACAAATTCAACATGGCGACAATGTACTATTTGTATGAATTATTATTTCTGCAAGCAAAGATAAAATTCTTTTTTTTAATTAGTTTTTGTTATGAAATTTAAAAAATAAAGTCGGTCACAAATAATTTTTTATTTACCTCAATTTCCACTAAAACCTAGTTTTAAAATCCACTCCCGATAGATATCAATATCTAGACAATATTTTATATATATATATATATATATATATATATATATATAAAATTCAAATCATTAAGACTAATTAGCTCTCACATATTTTGTCTATTATGTATTTGGAATTCAATCTTGTAAGAGTTTCTTATTGTTAAATTAGTATGTCAAATGTGTTTAAAAAATTTAATATAATATTTAAATTATGAATCATTTTTATTTAATAAATTAATTTTTAAAAATAAATTTTAAATTATAATAATTTATATTTTTATTGAGAATTAATCAATATGAAAAGGGTATTTTGGAAAAAGCGAGTGATGATGTCGGTGATGATTTGAAGATTGCGATGTTAGTTCAAAATTAGTCGAAAGGGTAAGTGCATAACTAGTCTATATGGGCGCACTTAGAGTAGGTGGGATTAGTCTAAAGGGCTAGTACATAGCTTGCTTATGTAAGTATACTTAAAGTTAGGTATCGTAGACGCCGACTTTTAAAAAGATACGTAATATTATATTTTATATTAAATAATTTTAGAGATTTACTGTATTATTACTATCATGATACATTTCTATCTAATAAATCAATCTTTTTAAATTGACTTTTTTTTATGAACTTGAATCTTAAAAATTACTCTTAAAAGATTTGAAACAATGAAATTTATGAGATATATTAATTTGGAAAAGTTCATTTGTTTAAATATCCTTAACTCTAGTTAGTTAATTTTTTATTTACCTCAAATTCCACTAAAACCTAGTTTTAAAATTCAATCCCGATAGATATCAATATTTGGAAAATATTATATATATATATATATATATATATATATATATATATATATAATTCAAATCATTAAGACTCATTAGCTCTTACATATTTTGTCGATTATGTATTTGGAATTCAATCTTGTACGATTTTTTTATTGTTAAATTAGTATGTGACTGTATTTAAAAGGTTTAATATAATATTTAAATTATATTTATTTAATATATTAATTTTTTAAAATAAATTTTTGTTAAAAATTTAAGTTATAATAATTTATATTTTTATTGAGAATGAATAAATAAGAAAAGGGTAATTTGGAAAAAGCGATGCACGTGATAATGTCGGTAAAGAAGTCAGTATTGCGATGTTAGTTCAAAATTAGTCATAAGGGTAAGTGCATAACTAGTCTACATGGGCGCATTTAGAGTAGGTGGGATTAGTCTAAAGGGCTAGTACATACACAGCTCGCCTATGTATTAATACCTAAAATGAATTATTGTAGATGCTTTTGAAGAGATATATAATATTATATTTTATATTAAAAAATTTAAAAAGTTTAATGTCTTATTAGATATTTTTATTTAATAAATTAATCCTTTTAAATTGACTCTTTTTGTGAACTTGAGTCTTAAAAATCACTTTTAAAAGATTTGAAACAATGAAATTTATGAGATATATTAATTTAGAAAAGTTCATTTGTTTAAATATCTTTAGCTCTAGTTAGTTAATTGAAAGATAAGGTGTTAGTTAATTGAAAGTTAAGTAGAATGTGTTTAATCCTAATCTAGATTTAAGTTGATTCGGTAGGTAACTAATTGAGCATGTGATAATTTGTATTAGGTGTGTGTGCAACCGTGGGTGCTGCAGCAAAATGGCAATCAAAACGAAATAATTTTGGAAGTTGCCGCCATTTTTTATTTAGGTAAAAAAATAATTAGCAAAACTCATTTTAAATAATTCAAATCAATTTACAAAATAGAGTTAAGTTCTCAGTGATTTATGTATAAAGAATGGTGAAAATTTAATTTTACTGTACTCTTGATACATCTATTCTAAAATAATTTTAAAATTAGTTGTGTAAATTAATAACTTCAAAATATTTATTTTACTCTACAAAATCAAATAAAAGATTAAAAGACTAATAATGAAGTAAATTAAAATATTTACAAAAAAAAAGTAATGATTAAAGAATTCACAAAATAGCAAGTAATAGATTAAATTAAAAATATTTACAAGATATCAATTAATGAATTAGATAAAAAAATATTCATAAAATATTAAGTAATAAATTAAATTAGAATATTTACAAAATATTAAATAATAAATTAAATAAAAATATTTATAATGTTATCTTATTCAAAATGCTTACGTATTCTCAATTAAAAAATTAAAGTCTCGTATTTTGTTAAAAATAATTGTGAATTAAAAAATTTTAATTAAATAATTAATGATTGATCAAAACAAAAATAATTAATTAATTAATTAAATAATAAAAATAATTTGTTAATATATTAAAGTTAATTTAATTTTTTATATTACTAATGAATTAAAAGAGTGTTACGGTAACATTAATAATTTTAAATTATTTTTCAGATAAAAGTGTCTTCACAACATGTTATGAATGATAGTACAGCTACACCTATTGGTGAATTAGAAGCCCAGTATCATGGCTTTAGGTGCCACATACCAAATTTGCCAGGGTGACTCAGCACAAGCGGTTATGCTACCTGAAAATAAGGAGGCTAATATCATGAGCTCAGGATCCAAGGAAAACGTGACTGTGGAGAGCAAGCTTTTAGCACTGGTGGAAGTAAGAAGAAGGCAAGCAAGTTGTAGTCTGAACACTATCCCCTCAAGTCAAAGTCTTCTTTGAATTCCCTTTCCCTTCTGATGTAATTCTCTCGTTTGCTACTCGCGCTGCCATTTGCATCAGACTTAATTCCGTTATTGATCAATAGATTTCTCTTTGTTTCTCTCCCTCACCAGCTTTGCCCTTTTCCCTTCTCTTTCTGGTACTCGTTTTTTTTTCGGCAATTTTGCTTGCTCAAACGTAGAACCCCCATCACCTTTTTTGTTCTCTACTACCTCTCTCTCTCAAAATGAAAATTCCCCCTCTCTTGTTCTGCCGTGGGTGGCTTATAGCCCAAGCTCGGGCTATTTTAGTGCAAGAGACCAGTCTCTCTTTTTGGCTTACAGGTTGTATGGCTACTTTAGTGTATGTAGCAAATGGTGCCAAGTTCTTCCAGCAAGACTGCAGCTCGACTTGCAGAAAAAGCAGAACACGAAATGTGTTCTGGTCTTTTTATTATTTTCAGAGTTTTTGGTTTAGGATTAGGCTTGGATTTGGGATTAGTGATGGGTTTAGGCCCAAAGTTTATATAGTAACAAGTCTAGCAAATTTTTGGACAAATTTAAGTATCAACATTCATAACAAAAAAGGATAAAGATATTTTTTGAAATTTTACTTTTAATTCTTTTTACTTAGACAAAAACTAGATGTTGACAAAGGAGAAGTCAGATCAAAGGTTTTGATTCCATGAAGATTTTATCTATTCAAACGATTTTTTTCTTTTTGTCATGTCAACTTTTTTTTTTGAAAATTTTATAAAGGTTAGGGTCAAAATATGGTATTTATACATATTATATATTAAAATAAAATACTGTAATATAATATCAATTAATTTTTAAATTGTATAAAATTTTATAAACTTAATTTACTTCAGGCCGATATCTAAACATTGATTTCATTTTCATCTAATAATTTAAAATCACCAAGGTGATGTTTAGTACGCAGGAATGATGATTTCATTACATAAAATTAGAAATGAAGCATGGAATTTATTTTCTTCTATAAATGTGAGATTAGGATTCTATGTTTCATGAAATGAGATTAAAATTATTTATTCCTAATATATCTTTAATAATTTTATAAAATTACACATATTATCCTTTTCCTTTTCTGTAATAAAATATTATTTTTCTTACAATTCAGTTTATGGTGTAATTATTTGGTGGTCAAGTTTTATGTATTTTATTACTTATTAACCTTAATGGTATTTTTATTTATCAATATAATTTTTAGTTTCAATGTAGATAATCTATCTTTAATTTTAAAACTTATTTATATATAAAAATAAATATAAAATATTTACTTGATAGAATAATATTCTTTTTTTAAAAAGATGAGAATATTTATTCTAATGAAATTATAAAAAAATTAAAAATTAAACATTATTGTTAATGTTTAAATAATTTTTTTTTTCTTATAAAAGGTATTATATTTATGTTATTTATATTAATTTTGATTGCATTTTATAGTAATTCTATGTACCAAACACTAAAGTGACTTAAAAAAATATTTAATTTCAAAAGTTATCAAATTATGAATTATGTGTAACAAGCGTTAATTAAATTTAATGATGAAGGATAGTAAAAATTACCTTTAATAGTAGAATCTATATTTAATAAAATAATATTTTGATTCTATCTTTTAAATTAAAAAATAAATCAAACAACATATTTATTTTTTAATAAATTATAAAGATTAATGTTTTATTTTAATCTATAACTATTATAAAGGAGATTTTCCTCTTTGATATGAATTTTTACTTTTTCAAATAACCGCTAATAATTAATTAAATACAAATAGGATAAGGAATAAAATTATAAATAAAAATATTTTTTTGATAAATATATTATAAAATATAATTACTTTCAAATATAAAAATTTATCTTCTATTACTTTACTATTATAAAAGGATTCCTCTCTTTGCTATTCAATTTTTAATTTCTTAAATAACCATTAATAATTAATTGAATACAAATAAAAAATTGATAAAATTAAAAATATAAATATTTTTTAATAATTATATTTTAAAATTACAATTATTTTTAAATACAAAGAGTTATCTTTATTTTTATATACACTATTATAGTTGATGTCAAATATATTTTACTTTTTTCAAAAAAATATTATTTGTCTAATTTTAATTATAATAGAATTATAATTACTTAATTTATAAAATAATTACGATAGTACTAATCAAAATGCTAGTTTTTTATAAATGTCATAGAATATTAAAAAATTATTAGTTGCTTGAAATAATATTTAAAAATATTAATAATATATTTATACAAATATTTTAAGTAAATAATATTTTATTTAATTATAGTCTTGAAGATTCTTATTAGGAGTTATTGTTATATATTACCATTGTAAAATTTAAATAATTAATTAATACTATTACTAATATAATACGAAATAACAATCTTTTGTTGTATAATTAATTATCAAACAACATATTGGCATGTCATGTGAAATTGTGTTGATCAATCGAGTTAGTAATAACTAATCAAGTTGAAGTTTATCAGGTAAAGTTGAAATTGAGGTATAGTTAATTTCAGACCAGCATAGTAGCCGAGTTAGGCCTTTGTTAAGATTAGGCTGAGCTAACCAAAGGAATGTATGTAAAGGCTAAGCCCAAAAGCATAAACTGATATCTAAGCCAATTGAAAAATACCTAATGTATTGACTTGGTTAAAAGCCGTAAACAAGGAGAAAGCATGGAAGATTGGAATCCGATAAATTTAGGAGAGTGGGTTTACGATTATTTACCCAGCTAAACAGTTATTGTTTTAAATTACCTAAAGATGTGAAAGGATAGCTGACGTGGCTAGGCCATTTTCTCTGCATGTTAGCCATGATTACACGCACAGGAATAAATGGCAAATCATGGTGAATGAGCTTAGGGCAATTTTTTTGATTAGTTTAGGCAGCATATATAGTCTTTTTTGTACTTCATTGTAACACACATCATTTAATCAATCAAAACTAGCCTTTACATTATATTGATCCTTTACATTTACGCCTTTACAGCTTTATTTACAGCCTTCTTTACTTTAGTTACGTCTTATTAGCTTTTACCAATCATAGTTGTTAGCCAATTTTTAACTAGGCACTTTTTTTAGTACCCTAGAGACCTACAACTGAGGAACAAAGTCTCTTCTTTAGCGTATTGCCAGATTATGGAAATCATTTGATATAATTCAGTTGAGTTAGTTGATTCCTCAGCTAATTCGAAAGATTCATCTCAACACATTTTTTTGGCATGCCCAATGGGACCAAGATACAAGCCTCTCTAGAGTTTTGCCGTTATTGGTCATGACTTCAATTGGCGCATGCAACTGGGGTTCGGTAGAAGTTTGAGCCAAATGGAACCTTCATAATCAACTCTAAGAAGAATGACAATCATAGGGCAAGTAAGGCTAAGGTTTCTTAACCTGTGGTAATTTCGACACCTGCTACAACACTTTCTCAACTAGCAAATCTAATAACTGTGAGATAGCCAGGTCCAACTGTCTCACAAAATATTGTTGGACATATTCAGTCGATGATAATGATGACTTCCTTCATCTGTTAGCAAATTGACATGGGTCTCAATGATCTAATGTATCAGATGTCTTCTCAGTTGGCTGAGATTGTCATGCCTGTGGTCTACAACGAGGTGCATAATGTTCATGAACAAGAGCAGAGAGCATCGCAACCAAAGGAACATTATGCATCATCCTTTAATGTTCAGCAAACTAATCCTATGCAAACGGTCCCCTACATGGTTAATCCAACTAATACTGGGAGGCAAATACTAGTTGAACTAGTGACGCAACTAACTTTTTAGCATGGACAATTTCAAATAGCTAGGAGACCTCCAAACACTTTAGGTAATCTTGGCTTGCGTATATTCAAGCTAACATGTCAATTATTGGTGCTATCCCATAGTTTCCAATTTAGAAGACTTCACAATACCCACTATACCCATAACTGTGTTTGGGGAGACTCAATTCAGGGCACCTGGAGATTATGCAGCTGAGCAGCCATGGAACGTGCTTCCACCTCATACAACTAATCAGCCAAAGCACCCATTAACCCTAAAGCAGCCAGTTTTTCGTTAAGCAAACCAAGTTCCTTTCCTAGTGCAAGGAACTCCGTACAAGACACATGGAGATTTTGCCGAAGAGTAACCATGGAACCCGATTTCACCACTTCTAACTAATCAATTGATGTACTTGAACATGCTAGAATAACCGATCTATCAGCAGGTGAACCCAATGCCTCTAATACCACCAAGACAAACAGGTCTTGTTATTGTTCAAATACCAAACATCAATCAACCAGCCACAGTTGAGCCGTGACATCCTATATCGCAGCTGATTGATCCCAACATGATAGCTAAGACAATTAAGAGGCATTTTGGCGTGAAGCTAAGGCCTATTGACAGGCCAATTTACAAAGAGCCATATCTAGAATGGATGGACAGAGTCATGCCTTTGCCGAGAGGATGTAAGTTTACCATGGAACATAATGGCAAATTCACTGCCCATTGTGGTGAGGCGAACTAGAATGAGTATTAAAAACTTCAGCTATTTCTGTTATCTTTAACTGAAATTGCTCTCACTTGGTATTCTTCTTTGCCATCTAACTCTATGCAGAATTGGACAGACATGAAAAAGATGTTCCATGATTGTTTTACAAACCTCAACTGGAGATCACAGTAGCTGATCTCATGAATCTAAGACAGCAAGTGGATGAACCTATAGCTAAGTGCCTTGAAAGGTTTAGAAAGTTGATGAGTAGATGTCATGTGCAATTTTCAAAAACTGAATATGCCACGATTGTTGTAGGTAATATGCATCCTCAGCTTAGAGAGAAGTTGATTGCTCAAGAATATTCAGATCTAACTCAACTAGCTACCAAAACTTCTCAGATTGAACAATTCTTCTTGGAGAAAGAACAAAAACAAGCCAACAAGGGAGGGAAAGGTTGGAATTTTGTCTCAATTATTGACTAAGTTAATTTAGGTGAAGCAGCTAAGCAGTAGGAGGACCAGTCAATTGATATTATAACAGTCAAAATCTTGAGGGGAAAACCCTACTCATGCCCAGGTCTTAGGCCATCAAAGTACAAGGAGGTCGTGAGAGTGGAAAACAAAGAATACTATCTCTTTGACATATCCAATGCTGATCAGATCTTTGACTGCTTACCAAAAGATTAGCAAATAAAGCTACTCGATGGACACAAAATCCCTTCAACTGATGAATTAAAGATTAGGAAATAATGTTAGTAGTATAATTATTATAGTCATGTTACAAGCAATTGTTTGGTTTTCAGGAACTCTATTTAGAAATCCTTGAAGGATAGAATATTCAAACTAGTTGACAAGGGTGCAGCCGAGATAAAAGTAAACACCAACCCATTCCGATCCGTTTCCACCAATATGGTATCTATATTTGGCTCAACACCTAAACCTAACCCTAATAAGGTTAAGTGGAAATAGCTAGTGCAGAGACAGTGGAGAATTAAGGGGATGAATGCAGCTAATAAGGCCCCTAAGCCCGTGGGGCAACTTGCCGCATAGCCTAAGCAACTAAGGTTAACCATTCATAAACCAAGTGTCTTTTATAGGTTGCCGTTTCCAACACACGTTGGTGAGCCAAGATGAAGGAGCAAGGTATTTGACAAGCTACAAGTGTTCAAGTTGGATGATGAGCCAATCCCAGAAGAAAAAAGGAGACTAGCTGAAAAATCAAAGAAGGCATCTCTACTCTAAGAATAACCATTTGTAATGATGAACAATTGAAATCTCAAAAGATGATTAAGCCAAGGGCTAACGTGGAAAAGGACAGTGGTTTCTCAAAAAATATGTAAAAGAACAGACTTCTCAGTCAAAATCACTAAACCAGTTAATGCACACTCAGAAAAGAAGGAGGCAGAGACAGATGTCAGCCCAAAAGTTAAAGTAGATGGTCAAGATGTTAGTTGAGGCAAAGACAATCATAAGGAAAGAAGTCCACTCTACTAAGGCAGTTGACACCTTTAAAGCAATTGATGGAGATGATGAAGCTAAGGATTTATCATAATCTAATACTACTTTGCCTCTAGCCAATCAATATTGATGTTATTAACCTTTTACCAAGTGAATTTATAGCTAAGGCAAATAAATTACATCGACTAGAAGGGGATATTTTTGTCGAAGAAGTGAATGGACAACTTTGCTAGATAAGAATGAGGAAGCTAAGCAAGCCATAATGAAATTTGAGAAGCCAACAGAGGCCATGACAAAGTATCTCAAGCCTTTGTACATTAAGGCTCGTGTTAATGGCAAGCCAGTTAGCAGAGTGTTCATAGATGGAAGAGCGGTGCTGAAAGTTATGCCCATGTTTACTTTGAAGAAGCTCGAAAACACTAAGGCAGATTTAATCACTACCAACATGAAGATTACAAATTTTACTGGTGAAGCCACCACAACTGTTGGAGTGTTAGTAGCTGATATCATGGTAGGAACTAGAACCATGAATGCAACCTTCTTTGTAGTAGATGCAAAGACCACTTATTTAGTTTTGCTGGGCAGAGATTGGATCCATTCTAGTCAATGTGTTCCTTCCACTCTTCATTAGCTACTCATGTTTTGAGAAGGGGATAAGGTTTAAGTAGTGTCAGCTGATCAGAATCCATTTATAGTTGACGTCAAGATGGCAAAAGCTATATTTTACTCACCACAACTGGAGCCAATCAAGGTTCCAGCCAGCTATGAATTAGGCTCTATTAAGTCTTGTAATTTGACATCTTAGGGTTTCAAGATCCAGCCTTAGGTAACTGAGGCCAACTCATGGCCTCAATCACAAGTTGTTTATGGATCAGAAACTTAAAATTTATAAAGATGTCCTACATCGGCTAGATCTGCTTGCAGCCGAGACTAAGATTAAGGAATCAACCCCTTATACACTTGGGGACAAGAGGATGAGTCAAAATAGGTAATAAGCCAGCCTCCACCAGCATAATTGGAATCTCCAATCAAGAGAGAGATGCCTAGCTTTGAAGCTCATGATCCTTTAATCGAGATTAATCTAGGGACAGGAGAAAACCGAGGCCCACTAGAGTTAGTGGCTTATTAGTTTAGGGGAAAAGAAATTGACTAATCGATCTCATTAAACAATATAAAGACTGCTTTACTTGGGATTACCATAAGATGCCAAGACTATTTAGGCAGCTAGTCGAACATCAATTGGCAATTAAAGAAGGATTTAAGCATCACAAATAGCTAGCTAGAAGGTTTAATCCTGAATTAATGCCAAAGATCAAGGAACAAATAGAAAGGTTGTTGAAAGCAGGCTTTGTATGTACTGTCAAGTATGTAGAGTGGTAGACGTAATCTGAAAGATGAGTACGTTTTACCAAAAGAAAGTCATGATTTGCACAAATTTCAAAATTTTGAATCTAGCCACCCAAAAAGATGAGTATGTTTTACCAATAGCTGATATGTTGGTTGACGCAATAGGCAACCATGGAATTCTCACATTTATGGATGGATATTAAGGCTATAATCAGATTTTTGTTGCTAAAGAGGATGTCCATAAGACTGCATTTCGTTGTCTAGGTTGCATTGGATATGTGTGAATAGCTAGTCATGTTATTTGGCTTGAAGAATGCAAAAGCTACTTACCAAAGTGCAGTAAATGTTATTTGTTATGAGTTGATTGCCAAAAGTATGGAAGTTTACATTGATGACTTGGTAGTGACGTCAAAAGATTTCAATAAACATTTAGCTGATTTGGAGCAAGCATTCAGGAGTATGAGGTTTCACAATCTTAAAATGGACTCGGCTAAGTGTGCTTTTGGAGTCTCAACTGGTAACTTCCTTGGTTTTTTAATTCACAAATAGGGGATCGAGGTGGACAAGAATAAAGTTAAGGCTGTTTTAGAAGCCAGACCACCTAGTAACAATAAGGAGCTACAGAGTCTAAATGGAAAGATCAATTTCTTAAGGAGATTCATTACTAATTTAGCTGGTAAGATGAAAGCTTTCTCACCTTTGTTGAAACTGAAAGAAGCTGATGAGTTTGTATGAGGGGAGAAGCAGCAAGCAGCTTTTGAGCAGATCAAGCAAAGCTTAAATAATCCACTAGTTTTAGTACCTCGTACATCAGGCAAGCTTTTGAGGCTCTGCATTTTTGCTGCAAAAGAATCCATCGACTACCTACTTGCACAAGATGCTGTTGATGGGTCTGAGAGAGCTATTTTTTATTTAAGTCGCTTGTTAAACAAAGTTAAATCTTGATATACTCCAATTGAAAAATTATGTCTTTTTTTGTATCACGCATACATTAAACTTGAATATTATCTTTTGCCGAAATAAGTTCTAGTTATAGCAAGATTGATATAATTAAATACTTGTTAAACAGACCATTTTTATAAGGCAGACTAATGAAATGGGCTATCAAATTAAATGCATATGATCTGAAATATATGCCTATGAGAGCTGTTAAGGGTTAAGCCTTAACTGACTTATTAACCTAGCACCCTTGCATAAATGTCGAAAACCCACTGGCTGAAGTTAATCATTACATAAACTTAAAGCCATAGGAGTTGAAATTCAATGGTTTAAGGACTCAAAGAGAAGTTAGAGCTAGAGTTACTATCAAAAGCCCTTCAGGAAAAGTTGGGAAGTTTATGTTCCAACTCGAGCTCAGCTGTTCTAACGACCAAACATAATACAAAGCTCTGATAATGGGATTACATGTAACATCTCAATTTTAGGAAATATGACCGGATAGGGATTAGGCACCCCTATCCCTAAAGCCTCATTATAACATATTAAACTTAATGCATTTTAACATAAAACCATAATCACTTAAGCTTCACCATATCAAATATATAAATATATTGTTAAAATATCTTACACACATATGAGTAGTTCAGATTCTAAGATCATTTATTTAAATTACAGATAATAATATGCAAGACAAATGGATCCATCCCTTTGACTATAATTATAAATATCCATGTCTTCATATTATCTGCATAAAAGCAATTTGTCTCACTTTAGAAGTGAACAATTCTCTATGTTGGAGGTATAGAAAATTTTTGATCAGGATCTAAAAAGAAAATAAGAAAAAGGGTGAGTTTTTGCAACTCAGTGAGTATAAGAATACTCAAGTGCCACTGACTAAAAATAATATAAGTATACTTTGTACCAATAATAAAAATTAAACATCATAAATGTACTCCAATACTTTTATTTGATAATCAATAAAATTAAATTCAAATCCTGATATATTGAGAATAATTTCTTTCAGGAAATCTTTCTCACAGAAATCTTTTCTCATTAAATAGTAATTTCTTGCAGGAATATTTTCAAGCTTACTAGAAAAATAATTTAACATATGCATCAGCCTTTAAACCTTTAATCCTAAATATTTACAGTCGTACATCAACCAATCATTTCTATAACCCTAAGTATTTCTGCTCGAGTATTAGGCACACATAAACCTCATAACAGTATGGTCATATATCATACTATGGTATATCAAGGGTTCTTTCTAGTGCCTCTGATCTTTTCAAATATATTATCAAAATATTAGCATTATAATGCGTACACATAATCATAGCATAAAATATTAAAATTATAAATATGGACAAAAATAAATGTAATGCTTAGATATACTGGTGCCATAAAAATATATTTAACTCAAGATATAGAAATTATGCAATAAAATATAACAATTCAAAAATTAGAGTATTTAACTCTAAGCTCATTGACGTGAACTGTCGAACTCACTCAAATTAACCAGGCTTATAAAGAAATTTGTAATATAGGACAACATGGATCGTCTCCCAAGAATTTTTGCATAGAACTAAATCACTCAATTAAAAATAAAACAATAAACAGGGGGGTTTTAATTCGATTAAAATTAAAGCAAGAGAAAATTAAAGCAAGAGATAAAATGAAATTAACAATTTAAAAGCAATCAACCAACACAGAATTGAGGTTTCAAGGACATTCGTCACTGGACAAAGAATTACTGAATCTCGTAGTTGACCCTAAACAAATCGGAATTCCTGCATTCATATAGGAACCCTCTCTACTAGACAATCACCTAGCATTTAATCAAACTCTTGGCGTGTTTACTCATGCCATCGCACAGTGTTCACTTCAACCTGTTTTGATTTTAAGTCCCTTGGGTTAATCAACCTAAATATTAAATCTAACATTTAATCCCTTCCCCTGGATGATCAAAATACAGAAATCATAAAAAAACCTCATGGACAAACCTCATCCGCTCGGATTCAACGTACACAATCGTGTTGCTCAATTCGAGTAAAAGGGGAAGAAAAATGGATTTAGTTCATGGAGAGCACGGGTCCTCTGGATTCAACAGCAAAAACCTTAACTCATGGGTTGATTGAATGGAAAGTTAGCCTACCATGGCTGGGAAAAAACAGAAAAACGAAAAGGAAAGAAAAAAGAAGAACAAGATGAGAGAAAAGGGAAAAGGTGTAGATCTGAAATTTCTCCAAAAATCAAAAGCTGCTGTTCATGTTACCCTAATATGCTATTTAAACCTAAAACTAAACAAGGTCAGGGGCTCCAAAACTGATCCAAATTAAAAACATAACTAATGGCTTTAGTCCTAGGTAATTTGGACTCCTAATTACAAAGTTAAGCCCAATTAACTACACATAGCTCCAGAATTTCGTAACTGACTTTGACTCTAATTTTGACTGCCTTCTTGTCCGAATTTGGCCTTCAAGCCTCTAATAGCATTTGTATCGCTTTGAGTTATCTGCAAAACGAAAATAAGAATGAGGTTAATCGGATACAAATAACAGAAGTTATTATCAAAATACTGGAACAGTATAAATCTGAAAAAATAGCATGAAAATGAATTAAATCCAATTAAAAGCCCAAAGCCTAATTTGGACCAAAAATCATTAATTACACACTAAACAGCCCTAAAATCATTAATCAAATGCAACAATTAAGTGTGATAAAATTCAATTATCACTCATAAATCATATTGAGCATAACAATAACATAATATAAATCATAGTAAAATCATCATGATAAGCTTTCAAGAAAAATTAAACAAAAGAGGATAATACTAAGACAATAACCCAAAAGCATTCTAAATACTCACTAGATATACAAGAAGAAAATTATATTGAACTAGCACTTTTTTTAATATTATCGAGATAATAAATTCTAGCAATATCTCTCTCACTCCCCAAATACTCTTTTACTTTTGTCTGCTGCTGCCTTCAAATTTATAGAGGCCTTCCACATGCAATGCAATAAATTTGCATGCAAAATTTTCTACTGGCCTATGCATAGGCTTTCTTCATTTTCAACCAATCTGACACTGAATTTTATTTTTTCAATCCTCTCTGCATGCCAACCTCCCAACTACTCAACTACTTGTATTTAATTTGTCTCTTTTTTTTTTTTCATTTACGAAGTAGGTTCTGACATTACAGCTCTTAGTATCTATGGGGGCTCAGTTCATCTAGGTGATGGGAGATTCACAATTAATTATTTGTCAACTGATTAGGGAATACAAGTGTAGCAATCCTAACCTGGTACACTACTATGAAATGGTAGCACGTTACTTCGCTAATTTGTTAACATAGTAATCATGCATGTCCCCAAGGAAGAGAATGAAGAGGCTAATGACTTAGCCCAACAAGCCTCAAGTTTTAAAATGTCAGCTGAGCCAAGTGTTTGTTGCACTCACTTTGCTATTATAGAAAAACAACCCTTAGTTAATGATTGGAGAAACGAGTTAATCAACTATTTGAAAGATCCTTCAACCTCTGTTGAGGCTAAGCTAAAGCATAAGGTCCTTGTTGAAAGAAAGAAGAATCATAGAAACTCTTAGTTTGTGAGAATGAGTCAGTGAAAATACACTGCCCTCTATATCGGATTTTATAATACTTGTGTACAATAAAAAAGGAATAATGTAATGATCCTATTACATAATCTACGTGATTCTAACGTGATCCTAATTGATCCTAATTGATTCTAATAGATTTCTTTACATATTCTGACAATCCTAATTGATTCTAACACTCCCCTCAAGCTGGAGCATATAAAATCATATGCCACCAAGCTTGTTACAAATATAACTAATTCGAGGACCTCTGAGAGACTTTGTGAATACATCTGCTAACTGATCATTTGAATTGACAAAATTAGTGGTAATGCATTTCAAAATAAAATCTTTTCTCTGATAAAGTGGCAGTCCACTTCTATATGGTTTGGTCCTTTCATGAAACACTGGATTTGAGACAATGTGCAGAGCTGTTTGATTATCACAAATCAGTTGCATTTGCTTAACATATCCAAATTTTAACTCTTGAAGCAATTGTTTCAGCCATATAAGTTCACATGTTACCAATGCCATAGCTCGATATTCTGCTTCTGCACTTGACCTTGCAACAACATCTTATTTCTTACTTTTTTCAAGATACAAGTTGACTCCAATCATCACGCAATAACCTATGGTAGAACGCCTATCTGAGGGAGAGCCAGCCCAATCTGCATCTTTGAAACCAATGATCTGAGTATGTCCTTGTCTTCATAGAGAAGGCCTTGACCTGGTGCTCCTTTGATATACCTGAGTATTATGATCGCAATATCCCAATGACTATCACAAGAGCTTGTAGAAACTGACTAATTACACTTACAGCAAAGGAGATGTCTAATCGAGTGATGGTAAGGTAGTTTAGTTTACCAACAAGTCTTCGATATCTTCCAGGATCCGACATGGGCTCCCCTGTCCTGGTAAAAGCTTGGTGTTTGGATCCATAGGAGTATCTACAGGTCGACAATCTGTCATGCCAGTCTCCTCTAAAATATCCAGGGCGTACTTTCTTTAAGAAATAACAATACCAGTAGAAGATTGAGCGACCTCAAATACCAAGAAAATATTTAAGGCGACCTAAGTCCTTAGTCTGAAAATGACGAAAGAGTGTTGTTTTAGTTGATTGATACCGTCTTGATCATCACCTGTGATGACAATATCATCTACATATACCACTAGAAAGATACTCTGATGTTGAGAGAATGGCGGTAGAAAACAGAATGATCTGCCTCACTGCAGATCAAGCCAAATTGCTGAATGACTGTTACTGAACCATCCAAACCATGCCCGCGGAGACTGTTTCAACCCATAAATAGAACGATGTAAGCGACAAACTAATCCAGACTCTCCCTGAACAACAAAACTAGGAGGTTGCTCCATGTAAATCTCTTCAGCAAGTTCACCGTGTAAGAAGACATTCTGATACCAAGTTGGAATAAAGGCCAATGTCGCATAGCAGCCATGGACAAAAGAAGCCAAACAGAAGCAATCTTGGCAACAGGTGAGAATGTATCACCGTAGTCTAAACCATATATCTGAGTATATCCCTTGGCTACTAGGCGAGCTTTCAAACTGTCAATCTGTCCATCAGGGCCAACTTTCACAGCATACACCCATCGACACCCAACTGTGGAACTTACCCTTAGGTAACGGAACTAACTCCAAGTGTCACTAGAGTGTAAGGCTTGCATTTCATCTACCATAGCCTGTCGCCACCCTGGATGGGATTGTGCCTCAACTGTAGTCTTAGGAATGGAAACAGATGACAAGGAGGTGACAACAGAAAAATATGGAGAGGACAAACGGTGATAGCTTAAAAAGGTATAAATAGGATGAGGATTACGAGTTAGAACGAATACCTTTGTGAATGGCAACTGGCGGACTAGCGGGAGGCAGGACCTGGAGCGGTAAAGGTGTTGGTTCAGGGCTAGAGTCCACTGATACCACCATGGAAGTATCTTGAAGTGGAGGAGAAGAAGTAGCTTTGCAGGATGTCCAAGTAAGGGAACAGGAAGAACATCAGACACTGAAGATGCTCAGCACGAGAAGATGAGAAAAAATGGTGACTCCTCAAAGAACGTGACATCAGCTGAGGTGATATATCGGTTACTGTCTGGGTGAAAGCACCTGTATCCTTTCTGAAGACGAAAATAGCCAAGAAAGACACACTTAAGGGATTTTGCTTGAAGTTTGTCCTGTCCAGAGATTAGATTATGAACAAAACAAGTGCAACCAAAAAACACAAGGTGGAATGGAATACAATTGTTGAGACGGAAACAGAATAGATGAAGGAATTTGATTGATTTAAAACAGAGGAAGGCATGCGATTAATCAAATAACAAACAATGAGAACTACATCACCCCAAATCGTAGAGGGACATGATTATGAATAAGTAAAGTTCGTGCTGTTTCAATGAGATGATGATTCTTACGCTCAGCAACACCATTTTTGTTGTGGGGTGTGAGCACAAGAGGAACTGGATGAAGAATACCTCTGAGAAGCCATAAAAGAGGTAAAAGAAGAAGAAAATATTCACGAGCATTATCACTATGTAAAATGCGAATATAAGTATTAAATTGATTACGAATTTCAGCACAGAAAGATTGCAAAACAGAAAAGATCTCAGCACAACTTTTTATTAAAAATAACCAAGTACATCGGGAAAAGTCATCAATAAAAGTTGACAAAATACTGATATCTCATAAGTTGTGGGAACATACGACTAGGACCCCAAACATCCTGTATGCACTAAATCAAAAGGCAGACACAGTCCAATTATTTACACTTTTGGTAAACGAAGTGTGAACATGTTTTTCCCAAGTTGATACACGACTCACAATCTAAAGATGGATAAAGACGACAATGTAGGAACCATTCGGTGAAGTTTGGAGATACTAGGAAAACCAAGGCAACTGTGGAGGAGAGAAGGAGAAACAGCAAAAGTAAAGGCAGCAGGTGATGAAGGGATGGTAAGATGGTAAAGCCCGTGAGACTCACGCCCTTCGCCAATCATCCGTCCCATATCCCGGTCCTGTACATGAACAAAATTATTAGTGAAAGTGACAGAACAATGAAGAGAGCTGGTTAATTTACTGATAGAGATAAGGTTGAAAGGACAACCCGAAACATAAATGACAGAATCAAGAGTTAGAGAGGGTAGAGGAGAAATTTGACCAAGACCTTTAGCCATAATTTTGGAACCATTGGCTAAGGTAACCATAGGAGGGAAGTTGAATGACAAAGATGAAAGAAAGACTAATGTTACCAGATATGTGATCGGAGGCACCAGAATCCAAAATCCATGGACCAAGGGAAGAATGGGTGAGGCAAGCAACAGAATTACTAGTCTGAGAAGCGGAGGCAAATGTCGATGACTGAGCAGCTTATACGCTAGATAACCCTCATAGACAGCAGTTGGGATAGTGACAGTGGGTACGTCCAAAGAGTCAGATGCCGGAATAGAAGAGTCTGACTAAGCAATATTAGCTATGCGAGGGGGTTTCCCATGGAGTTTGAAAGCAACGTGCACGAGTATGGCCAAACCTGTGGCAATAATTGCACTGTGAATGTTGACCTTTGCCCCGACCATGAGATCCAGAACTGGCAGCAGCAATGGTGGACATGATAGGCACAGAACTGCAAGAAACTCAGAAAAGAAGAACCTGAGTTGACAGCGGAAGACCCAAAAAAAATTACGATAGGAGACGCAGTGCGCGGAGGTGGGGAAGCCAAACACCCACTGAAAGATCACGAACCACGTGGAAAGGGCTGGATTCTGACCGGAAAAGCCCTAGAGAAGTGGTCGAGGGAAACAGTGGCCGGAAAGAGGGCAAAATGCGTTCTCACGCGCTCTCACGTGCTCTGAAAACACCTGCTGGACGGATTCCGGTGACCGGAGCGTGGCGGAGTGTCGGAGCTCCGATGACGGCGCGACTCCGGAAATCGGACGGGTTCGGGGAGACACACGTCGTGGGTGTTTCGGTTGCGTAGATCTGAGATGGAAACCGCAGGAGGAGAGAGAAAAACCGCCGAAGGAGAGAGAAAAATAACGGCGAGAGCAAAACCACTTCGGCTGGAAGAGGGGCTGTGATATGTGGTAGGCCACAGCTAGAGCAGAACCACCACGTGCGACTGGAGCAGAATGTCGATCAGATTGGCTGGGGCGCTAGGTGTGGTCCGGAGGAAGGCTTCGGATGAGATAGTGAGAGAGTAAAAAAAAAAATGCTGACGGCAGGGAAGCAAAAAAAAAAGTTGGGTTTCTATCCCTAGGCTCTAGATACCATATTGAAAGAAAGAAGAATCATAGAAACTCTTAGTTTGTGAGAATGAGTCAGTGAAAAAATACACTGCCCTCTGTATCGGATTTTATAATACTTGTGTACAATAAAAAAGGAAATAATGTAATGATCGTATTACATAATCTACGTGATTCTAACATGATTCTAATTGATCCTAATTGATTCTAATAGATTCTTTACGTATTCTGACAATCCTAATTGATTCTAACAGTCCTAAAATACGTACTTCTTGATGAGGAATTGTATAAAAGAGGGCATGAAGGTCAGTTATTGAAATGCTTAGGAAAATTAGAGGCTTTGAAGGTCATAAGGGAAGTCCATGAACCTTCTCTAATAGCTTTAATATACTCTTTATCATCATTAAGCAACCCCATAGAAAAGCAAGCATCTCTAAAATTCTTATGAACAACACCATTTGTAGTCCTAATTTGATCATAGTTAGTCGGACCTTGAATAATATGTAACATCATTCCCAAATGGAAAAGTTCTCCACAGGTTGGAGGTATATGAAAAATTCTTCCAATAGTATAACCTCGCTTCCTTCTTGTCCATCTTTTTTGCTGTTCAATTATAAACAAAAAACTTTGGAAATATGGCATATGTTAATTCTTTAGCTTATCGATAAATATTATTAGCATCCATCCAAGAAATAAACGTTCATTGCTCAACTCTAGGTTTAGATAATATATCATCAATAGTTTCACCATTCTCATATATAATTGAATTCTAACCAGGAAGATGAAAGCTCAATCTCTCAAGAGTAGGTTCCCTACTATGAATAACAAATGCAAATATTCTCCATACAGCTTCACATGGAGATATATATATCTACATTCAAGATAATTCTTAAGTTCATCAATTTTCTCTCAACCTTCATCATCATTAGCATTAGCTAGAATAGCAGTGATATGGTCATAAACCTTATCTATATATTTGAACAAATATTTAATTGCCCTACTTTGATTACACCACTCTACATTGATATGCCCTTAATACTTCATTAATGAAGAAGGATTATATGAAACAACATAAAGATTATCCAAAACAACATAACTTTTTCAACAATAAGTCCATTATCCCTCATCTTATATAGGATATCCATCTGCATCAACTGCAGTTAAATCAACAAAAGACTTGAGAAAGAACTTCAAGTAGTTGTCTTCTTTGATACATGGCGAAAAGTGATAATAGTCTGATCGTGAGTTATCTTTGTATCAAAAATAAGCTTTAATATATTTTGATAAAAGTTAATTATAGTATTATGTGATATATTGACCATTTTCTTTAAGAAGAATTAATTAATTAAATGATTATGTTATTTGTAGGAAATTAAAAAATAAAAAAAGAAAAGTCAAGGATTCAAGATACTATGGCCCACAACCACAAAGGAGATAAAGCCCACGTCCAAGGTTTGGAAGAAAGGCAGACAAATTAAATTCAATGCATCACGGCAAAAGAAGGCTTAGCTCACGTGTAAAGGGAAAGAGTAAGTAATGGACTCCAATTCAAGTTCTGGCCCACGTTAGTGAAAGGAGAGAGAATTTAAATGCTACACCATAAGGATCGGACGGAGTCTTAGAGGCAGCAATGCACACGTAGAACTTCAAGCAACTGGGGATTTTAGGGACACGGCTTCAACGCGGAGAAGCAGGAGATTTATCTTGGGTTATCCATGGTTCTTCTTCTCGTCTGTGATTCACTCTTTAGTTATGATGAACCAAATTTTTATTTAGGGCTGAGATGAACCCAAATCAACTATTATTAAATTTTACTTTGTTTAGGGTTGTATTTATTAAGTTTTATGATTGTATAATTTTTCCTTTACTTGATATTTTTAATTAAATTTTTAATTTTTATTCAATTGATATTTATTAAATGTTTTTGTAGAATTATTTGATAAATTGATATTGATACTTGTGAATACATCTAATTGTTGTAGTTTTAGGTATGTGATAATGCAATAATACGTATTAGTTTGTGACTGGATGAATGAAAAGTTTATGCTGAATTTAGATAAATTTTGTTATAAGTTTAATTACAATTTGTTTTCTACTAGTGAACCCAAAGTTTATAGCGTATGACACTTTGTAGAACCAATACATTTCCAATTCAAATTTAATATTCAATTTTACAAGATTTGTGATGGATTCAATGCCCTAAATTAATTTCCCTAATTATTTCTTATCTGTTAATCTAGTTAATTATTTTGTTTTAGTTTAATTAGCAATTTAAATTTCTAAATAAACTCAAAATTTCAAATTTGTTTCTTCTCTAAATTAATTTAGGTTGATGTTACATTTTAGTTATCAAATCACTCCTTATGAGTATAATATCCTATATTTGCTTGGTATTACTTTGATCTTGTGCACTTGCAAGTAAGAATTATTTTTATTACTTAAAATTCTCTTTCAAAAAGATATTAGCAACACCACATGGAACATAAATCATGAATTTTTTTGGCACACTCATACAGTTTTGGATGCTTATATTGATCAGGAATCTCAGTACAAATAATCTTGTCTATATTTTCTGGAGCAGGAAATTTACTTGAAGAATCTAAGAATCCAAATATGACCATGTGAATGTCCTTTGTTTTGAAATTCAATAGTATAAACATATGCATGCATAAAAAGATTGCAGTACATATAAACAACCATTTACTATGCAAATATGTAAATAAAAATTAATAATAAAGTATTACTTTTGTCACGACCGTCTTTGAAAGACAAAGAGACGAAGTGGCAGAATGAAATTTATAGAAAAATGAAATTGCCACCAATAATACATGAGTATGGAAATTATTAAAAAAATTCTTTTGACAAAAATAAGAACAAAAATTGGTCAATGCACCAAGTCTAGTTTGATAGTCTATTTATGCACAAGAAAAAAAAAGAACTTAATCTTGCTACTCCTTGATACATCCATTCTAAAATAGTTACCCTAAATTAATTGTGAAAATTATTAATAACGTTAAACTATTTAATTTATCCCTTTATACAAAAGTAAAATTGAAACAACCACAGAAATAATTGAGAAAATTAAGTGTAAATATTTACAATTTTAGCATAAAAAACAAAATATTAAATAAAAATATTTATAATTTTGACTTACCTTGCGTGTCTACGTATTCTCACAAGAAAAAATCAAAGTTCCATAGTTTGTAATTGGTTTTGATTTGTCTGTAAATTGTTTTTAAGGATTAAAAAATTTATTAAAAGGCCATATAGGCTAAGAGGTTTTTAGAGGGAATAAAAGATGACATAAGACCATATAATAAACTCCTTATAACTCAAGCGATATCGAAGATGGCATGCAGTACATAAAGTTGACACCGTAAGTCACTAAATGAATTATTAAAAAATCTAAATTATTGTAATCACTTAAAAATGAAATGGAGACGGCATAAAATCTCGTACAATTAATTCTTTACAACTTGAATAGTATATAAGATAACACAAGCCCATATATTGAGCCAAGGCATTATTTCAAACTCATACAATTAATTCTCTATCACTTGAATAGTATATATAATTGAGTCAAGGCATATATAAGATAACAAGTGACACTCTTTTGTATAAACACTTGTTTTATTTCACCTTCTGATACGTGTCATTTTATTAAAATACTCATTAAAAATCCTTAATTTGAATTTATTTAATTATTGATTTACTTACTTATTTTAAAATTTAAAATCTGATTCAAAATAAAAACAAATGACTGACTCGAAAAAACTTTATTATCATATCCATTAACAATTAATATTTGATACTGTATTTTAATAATTATTTTTTTTGTAATTCAAATATTTTGATTATGTTTAATATTTTATATTTCTATCAAATATCTCTAATTATTTATGAAATTTATTTTGAATATCTAAAATATTAGAATTCTAACATCTAATCTGTAAATTATAAAATTTATTTTGAATATTTAATTTAATTTTTAACATATGACACTCTTTCACAACACTATCATAAAATAATTATAATTTAAAATCATGCATTTAGTATGAATTACAATCAACATTTATTTATAAAATTTAATTTAATTAGATTTCCTAACCGACCCATCAAACTTTAATATGATATCAATCAACAATTAAAAAATGATAATTAAAAATTTTTTATCTTCTATCAAGAATATAAATAGATATAGATAGATTAATTGATATCAACAAACAATTAAAATTATATCCCAGTAATTAACTCATTAAAATTTAAATTTTTATATCATAATCAATTCTAAATATTTTCTTAAATATAGTTTAGTGTTAATATGATTATATATTGCATTAATAGGAGAAACATCGGTTCATATCCTTTTTTGATGTCATTTTTTCATTCGTAGTCTTGTACGTGGTTAGTCATTGTTCACAGTCAGCTTTTCAATTTTTATTTTCTGTAGTTCATTCCCTTCATTGCCTATCTCTATGTCCCTTCCTCAAGTTTGTTTTCTGTAAAAAAAAAAATTAATTTTATAGTTAATTTATTACTTATTATTCGTTTCTTTCTCTCAGTCAAGTAAATTTGTGCCTATTTTTTTTTGTAAGTGTTCAAAGCAGTGGATAAACTTGTGAGGAGCATGATGTTTAATCAACAATAGAATTGTGGTTATCGCTATATTGCTCTTCAACCAAATTGTAAATACAAATTTGTACTTTTCAACCAAATTTTAACCGTAAATTTTTTTTTAGTTTTAAATTTTTTAAATATTATGGCTTGATTAAGATTTTTTGGTTTAGATATCACTATTGTAAAATCAATAGCTTTGTATGCTTCTCTTCTAACATTTATTATGTTACTTTAATTACTCATATATATGAAGGCAAATATGTTAAAAAAATTCTATAGGAGCATACATCCTTTGATTACGGCATATCCAAAATCTCAAATTATTTTTTATTTTAATTTTTCTTTTCAATTCACTATTTCTTTTTTTAATTCACCATTTTTCTTATACAACCTTACATACATAAGACGAGAAATCGGCATACTAGGGTCGCTTCAAACATATTGCACCTTTTGAAACCATCTCTACATGCAAAAGCATCATGTTGACCAAAAGCTTTAACTGAAGTGACACAAGTCTTTAGAATAGATTGATTTTAATTTCAAATTTTCTTTCTTTCTTTTTATATTTTTAAATATTGTAACTTGATGAAGACAATTTTGTTTAGATATTCCTATTATAGGATTTATAGCTTTGCATGTCTTTCAATTGACTTTATTATATTACTTTAATTATTCATATAAATCCAAGCAAATATATTAGAAAAACTTTATGGGAACATGCATCCTTTGATCACAATGTATCCAAAATCTCAAATCATTCTTTATTTTAATTTTTCTTTTCAATTCACTATTCTATTCATGTTCTTACTTCTTTTTCTCTTTTGTTTTCAGTCAGGCAAATGTCTGTTGTATCTAATAAATATAAAGATATTAATTAGAGATATTTCACTTATCATTTTTATAATTTACACGATATAAAAAATTACTCTAATGATGTGATAGAAACTAATGCATTTAATATTGTATTTAATATTGAAAAGCTCAATTCAAAATCATGTATTTAATATTGCATTAAAGTGTTAATAGAAGTTTATATAAAATATATACAATCAATATTTATAATTATAATTTGATGCCGTAATTATTGACTTTTAAATGTTTGATTGGTTGACTCATTTTAACTGCAAGTTGCTAATTAAATATTATTTTTTAATTTGTTAATCTTGATATTAAAATCCTAATAACTGTTTTATTAAAATTCAAAATTTGAAATTATAATCAATTCTAAATATTCTCTCAAATTTGTTTATAAAATATAATTATTTAGAGAAGGAAAATACTTTATAACTATAATTTTTTATCAGAATTTTTGACAGAATAATTTGATTTTTTTTATCCTTAGATTAATGAGTGATCCCTACTACTTAATTCCATCTAAGAATTCTCATTTATTCTGCATGAATTATGTTAAAAATTTTGGTTATTTTTTCTAATTGTATAACATTATTCCTCAATGAAATATTCAAAAATAAAAAAGTTAATATCACTATTTAAATAATTTAAAGTGATACAATTAATTTATACAATTTAACAACTATTTCAAAATTTATATAACCAATTTTTGATACGAAACATAGATATATAAATCAATATTCAAAAAGATGTTTTAAGAAATATTATGAATGTATTTTATTAATTGCCAAGAAAATATTTTACTTTTTTATCAATTAAGATTGACTTTATTAGTGTCTTTAGAATTGTAATTTGATATTCTAATTATTAATATTTTAAATATTTTATTGACTAGCCCATTCTATGAAATAATTTTACATTAGTATATTATATTTAAAATAATTAATTAAATATGATTTTAATTCTGACAATCTTGATAATAAATTTTGATAATTGATTAGTTAAAATCAATGTTCTGAAAATCGAACCGAACCGGCCGGTCGGACCAGTTGAACTGAGAACCGATTATTTGGCCGGTTCAGTCAGGCTCACAGAGTCGGAAGTGTTTAAAACCGGTAATGAACCGCCAAACCGGAGCTAAACCGGCCAAACCGGATGAACCGGTCACGGTTTGGCTGGTTCCCGGTTCAAACTTACATTTTTGAAACCAAAACGGACGGACCGGTTGAACCGAGAACTGGTTATTTGGCCGGTTCGGTCAGACTCACAGAGTCGAAAGTGTTTAAAACCGGTAATGAACCGCCAAACCAGAGGTAAACCAGCCAAACCGGATGAACCGGTCATGGTTTGGCTGGTTCCCGGTTCAAACTTACATTTTTGAAACCAAAACGGAAGCTACAAGGTTCGAACACGGGTCTTGAGAATTGCCTCCCACATTGCCAACCACCAAATCAACATGTTCTGTTACTCATATGGTGCCTTTATTTTTTTATATACTATAAGAAAATAGTCAAAATACTTAACATCCTTTGTCAACCAAAATTCTATTTTTCTTAACTCTCAATATCAGCAGAAGGTACATGACTTCTTAGTTTTTTGTATGACCCTTCGTGAGTAATATACTTATAAAATATATAAAATGTTCAAGAAAGTGTGTGTGTGTGTATATATATATATATATTAATTAGTATATATATTAAAATTTAATATATATAAATATAAATATAAATATATATTTAATTATATTACTAGTTTCACTACAGTAAAACTATTAAATAATGAATTAGCTCATTCACTGGTTTAATAATTAATTCGAATTTTAGAACTTTGTTGATGATATACAAATTGAGATTTAGTTGATTTACTTATTTTATAAGTCTTTTGATGGAATATTATTAAACTTGTATTATTTACTTGTTTAATATTATTATTGTTAGTATGATTGACTATGATGATAGATTAATATTGTGTTAGTATAAAACTATAAGTTGTGAACTATGTAGATTATATTTATTTTAGTTAATTTGTATGTTATGTAGATTAATGTTGTGTTACTTATATGAATATAATATTTTTTTACTTTATGACACTATTTTTTAATATTTCAAATAATTTTATTATTAATTTGTATTATTTTTTATAATTTTTATTTATTTTATTAGTATTATTATATATATATATATATATATATACTTATATTTATATATAAATATAAATATATATTTAATTATATTCCGGTTCGACCACGGTTGAACCACGGTTAAACTATTAAATCTTGAATCAGTACATCGACCAGTTCAGTGACCGATTCGGTTTTCAGAACCTTGGTTAAAATTCAAATTTTAAAATTATAATCAATTACGAATATTTCTTTAAATATATTTTAGAGTAAACTCTTAATTTGATCCTCTAAAGATTATGTTAAAATCACTTTAATCCTGTAAAGAATGTCAATATCAATTTAGTCCTCAAATCATATAAGGTGACATTAAAATTGTCCATCTGTATATGGATAGAAACTAAATTGATATAATTTCTATAATTGAGGGACTAAATTGATATTTTATATAATTGAAGAAATAAATTAATAATATTTTTGACTATTAATAAATTAAATTGATGTCAATTTTTTTAAAAAAATCAAAATAATATCATTTTTCATGATTTCAACACTAAATTGACGTTGATATTTTTGAAGGATTAAAGTGATATTGACACAATTTTTGGAGGATCAAAGTAAGAGTTTACTTTATATTTTACTATAAATAGGATTACATTAGTAAAATAGATGATAAATAATAAATATTATTAATTTAAAATTTAAAATTACAATCAATTTTGATTATTTCTTCAAATATATTTATGTAAAATTCAATGATTATGCAAAAATATATTTTTTATTTATTTAATTTCTCTCATATTTTTTACATAGAATTTTGATATATATCATTTTTTATGATAAATTGAAAAATAAATGTATATTGTATTTATAAAAAAAGTATAAACTGAATTTTATGATATTTAATTAATTCATTAATTAAGTAGTTAATTCACAAATATTTTATGATAAAATATTATTTGTATCCTGAATACATTAATATATTCTATTTAATGTAATTAATTAAATATTATTTTTTATTTTGACAATCATGATAACTGATTGATTAAAATTCAAATTTTGAAATTATATTCAATTCTGAATGTTTCCTTAAATTTGTTAATAAAATATAATTATTTAAAGAAATATTTAACATCAACAAAAGTTAATATTACTATTGAAATAATTCAAAATGATACAATTAATTTATACAACAATGTAATAATTAATTCAAAATTTATACAATCATCTTTCAAATTAATGATAATTCAAAATTATACATTTAATATTTAATATAATCATTATTAATTTAAAAATATAATTTAATAAAAATTATTGATTATAAGCATGCATATATATCAATTATAATCGACATTTATTTAGAAGTTACAATATATTGATAATATTTGTTTTGAATGAGGATTTTTCATATTTTTCTAAAAGAAATACATTATCATTATCATGTTTGATCACCAAAAATTAAAATTTCCGATGACTCATGTTTAACAAATTGTAATACACACACATAAGTATTTTATGTAAAAAATATGGGTGATGGGTTCGATCCAAATCGGGCAATCATAAATTAATAAAAGTATTGCTATTTTTGTTTTAAAAAAAGAACATGAGCATAAAAAACATTTGTAACATTATCATTAAGTAGAATATTAATATATTATGATATTATGATAAACTAATATAGTGTGTTTTGCATGTAATAGACTTGAAATTTTGAAATTTTAAATTTTATTATAAAAAAGGATTGTTATTTCTGTTAAGTTTCTCCATACAAAATATCTTTTATAGAGAAAAAAATTATCATCAAAAAACATTATAAGCTATGACCAGTATCAATCACGAATGTCATTACTATTTGTCTTAGTTAGTGTAATTTATTTATTAATAATATGTACACATTTAATGTGTTATGTTAAATTGAAAATAGATAAAAGTTATAATATATTTTATTTGATTTATCTCTATATTTATATAAAATCCAATGATTATGCATAAAAAAAGTTATATTTTTTACTTATTTACTTTCTTGCATTTTTTCTACATATAATTTAAATTTATATTATTTTTATAATAAAATTGAAAATTAAATATTGTATTTATAAAAAATACTATAAATTCACTTTTATAATATTTAATCAACTCATTAATTGAGTAGTTAACTTAAAAATATTTTATGATAAAATATTATTTATATCCTTATTCAAATTTATATGTGGAGAAAAATAAGAAAACACATTCATATAATAAAGATAAATTAAAATTTTATTTCAATACTGAAAATTTTGAACATTTAATTCAACTTATACTAAATAAATATATTCTTTTATTTTTATAATATAAAAGTAAATAAAAATATAAATAATATTTCATTACAAAATTATTAATAAACTAACAGTTTGGTTAATCAATTTGTCAAATTCTATCTAAGATATTTTTTTCTATGAATATTATGTCAATTCCCATACATATTATGCTTCATAATTATATTTTAAGCATACATATTTATATATTTATGTGTAAAATATTTTTTCTATAAATACTTTTTTTCGTATGTTATACATAAATTCATAATAAACTGGTTGTTTTTAATTTATTATATATACACTTAATAGTTATATAATAATATTTTTATACTGTGGATTGCACGGGTAAAAAACTGGTTAAGAATAAAGATGATGGTCGAATCTAAAAGATAAAGAAATAACAACAAAAGGACTAATAAAAAAAAATAGAATGGACGTAGTTACAATAAAAATAAAAATAAAACTAAAACTTTGTAAAACTTGAAATGGAAGGACAACGTAGCAAACTATCATTTATTCCTAACAAAATAAAATAAAATAAAAAGGAAAAGGAGATACTATAATGCTAGCTGATATTACATGTCAAAGGGGGATGGCACCATGTTAATAGTCAAGGATATCTCCGAGCAATGCTTGTCATTCCTCTTTTCAATTAAGCAATTCAACCTTGACAGCAAGTGGGCTCGAACAGCCTTAGCATATGTAATCCATATCTTTTTTCATACTTTTACTATCCTAACCCAACATCAAATCTTCCTGGTTTTATTTTCAAAATTCATCTTATCCGTATTCTTTTCATCTACCAAGACAAGACGACAGCGCTTTGACAAAGATCAAATATAAAGTTTGGCTGATATGCATGAATCTAACTCGAAGTGGGTATGGATATATAGATGTTTTGGCACCAAAAGAAAACAACCATATTAGACAAAATGTTAATTTTTCTCCCTTTAACAAAAGAAAAGACCCACAATAGCTTGTCACGGCGCGGGTTCTTACTGCTATGCAAAAACATTTCTCTAGTAACAACAGAAAAATGTCACCTCTTAAAGGGCACCACACCTTCACATCAAGACACTGGCCACGTCTTGCTTATCACCCAAAAGACAAGTACAAGCTGCAAGGTGGGACCGAGAGTAGACCCCCTGAAGAAAGTACACACTGGGCTCATGACTAGACCCAAAATGCACCTATTTATTCCTTAAAACTCAATTGTGCCCAGGGGAGTTATACCCGGACCATGAAACAGAGGAACCGAAGACAACATCTGTGTGTAGGTCGCTTGAAGTCATGGAAAACCCAGTATTGTATGGAAGTGGTGAATGTTTGGCTATGTTGTGCTTGTGTGCGAAGCCAAGGTGTGCATGAAGCACAGAACCACGCTGGAGTTGAAACCTGTAAGCTAACACGGAGGTTTTCTGGTTGATCTTAATCCACCTTTACGAAAACAGAGTATATGGGAACAGAGAGAGCTGTTTGGCCACTAGACTTAGTAACTTTCATACATAGAGACAATCCATCAAGCAAATGCTGAACAAAGAACTAAAATCTTAAATCCCAAAATCACTCAATAGAATCCATACTCCAGCATTAGCAACAGACTCAAACACACATTCTTCCCTTGTCTGAAAACTCGAGCAGAATGAACAAGAGAAAACAAAAGGCTCCATACCAGTGAGACCATAAAATTTGCCAATGATGTGAGTTAATCACAGCTCATAGCTTTGTCTAAATAATCAAGAAAAAGGAGGCTTTTTAAAGCAAAGCGAGGAATAACCTTACCTAAAGAGCTTCGATCGGGTGGAGAAAATTTTCCTCTATGCTTCATTACTTCTCATGAACTCTCTCTGTTTTTTCTTGTTTCACGGAATTTTGGTGGCCAAGTCTCCTTTGTTCCAAAGCTCCTCTCCATCACTCCATTCCTCCTTTTTCTCCAGTAATCTCCTTCTCGTTTCTTCCACCAACTCCTCTCGGTCTCACTCTTTTCCATCTCCCTTGTGTTTTCCGCCCTCTTCTCTCTTATTTCTGCGTTCCCCTGCCTTTGGCTATTTAAAAACAAAATTTGGGTGGTTAGTTGCTGGGATGGTGCAAAAGGGATGGCCGTGGAGTGGGCTTTTTGCCCGAGGTATGGCACACTCTCGATTAGCTCAACTTCCCCATTATTTCCACCTTTTCTTGCTGGTTTACCTCTACCAAGTACATTAGGTGAGGCCATCTTGCAGAGGGGACATGTCGGCTTCTAACTAAACGATGGATGTATTTGTTTGGTTGGGATTTGAGTTGGATCATGGTTAGATATGGATTATGAAACAAATTGGGCTTCTAAGCTCTTGATCAAGACAAGTGGGTTGTAATCAAATTGGGCATTTAATGAAGACAAAAAGGTATATTGCATTTGTGAGTTTTTTTTTTTTAAATTTATCTTTTATTTTTATTTTTTCTTTTTCTTTAGTTTTCATTTTCAATTTTTTCTTTTTTTTAATTTATTTAAATATTTTGGTTCTTGGTTAAAATGGAATGTTCATAATTTTATGTAATAAACAATAACTCACTAGCAATAACTTTATTAAAGAAGCTTTCTTTCTTCAAATCTTTAATTAACATGTCAAGTTTCATCTTAAAAATACTACAGACAATATCAGAACCTTTTACTATCTTAATATGTAAAGTATGCAAATATATGCCAATTTCTAGTCATACTTAATTACATGTAAAGATTATGAACAAATCTAAATAACCAAATTGTCACAAATGGCAACGCAATCATGATACAAGCCGTCCAAATAACGCCTACCTCCCACAAAACTTGATGGCAAAACTATTCTTAGTCCCACACTTAACCAACCTGTAGATCTAGCATTGTTTAAACTATTATAATCTTTGGCTTTAAGATCTCTTTGATGAGTCCTAACATACATTAGACATTTAAATTCAATCATAGTGTGTGCATCTTCTATAAATTGTTGAAAAAGCCTTTTAGAAACCAATGGTGTTTGAGCCTCTCCATGTCTAATTTGAAACCTAAATACAAAAAACTTTTCAATACTTAGCTTGTTTCTCTTTCTAGGATTTAAATTACCTATAACTTTTTGTTGAATATCGATTCTAAATCCATCCTTTCCATAAGGAAAAAGAAAGGGATACTATTATGGACTCCAAGCTAGACTCCACAGTTACCGGTCTCCACAATCATCAAGGGTTGTCATTTCCATGGTTGAAGGGTGGAGGGACCTGCAAAGACACTTCGATGGTTCTATGAGAATGGAGATTTTTCTATAGGAGAGAATGAGAAAAGAACAAGAAAAGGAAAAAGTAATAACCAAATATCCTGCCAATGATTAGAGTACCTCCCTTTCTAACTTCTTTTTTTGTCCTTCTGGTAGTGCACATTTTGTTACGAGGGAATATGTCCTTTCCTGTCACGTGGATCTTCCAGACACTTTCTTATTGGGCTAACCCTAACTTATGGGCTTGGTAATACTGCCTAGTACAGTCCACAATTCCATAATCCTACCAGTCGATTTATGAAGACCAATAGGATTACAAGTTTAAAGGAGCTTTTCCTGTCCTAGCTATTGCTCGCTTGTCATAGCTTCTAAAGCCCCCAATGGCAATTGATGTTTCCAGGCTTCATTTTGTTTGATTTTCTTTCTTCCACAAGTTCTTCTACGAGTTTTTCTAAAAAATTTTAAAGTGCCTTGTTTCTTGTGCTGTATTTTCTCTCTCTATTAATTGTTTAACTGTCACACGTCACCTCAGCAACTTTTTTATCTCACTTTCTCCCTAAATGTTGGATTAATCTTACGGTGTTGCTTTCACTTGCCTCTTGGCTTTTCTAATTCTTTTTCACCCTAACTCTTGCCATTGGCCTTATTTTCCTCTTTTGTATTTCCTTTTGATCCTTTCACTTCTCCCTTCTTCCTCTAGACCTGCCATCAACTTCTTTTGTTTCTTCTTAGTGTGTCACTGGGGATACTTCTTCATTGTCTTTTGGCAGCCATTAAATAGGTATTGATTCTTCTCTTGCTTTCGTTATTACCTTTTTCATTCCTGCATTCTCAATCCTCATTGTAGCTGCAAGAGTGATAAACTTAGTTTTTGTTTTTTAATTCCCCGTGTTTCCCTCTTCCCTTTTTATTTCTTCATTTAGGTGGGGTTTCTTCGGAATGGACGTTAACCCTAGGGATGAAGGTAGTGATAGTTCTGTCCAGATCGTAGGAGAGATCCCTTCACGTTTACCTGCTATAACTTAAGGGTTAAGGGTTGGGGAAATGTACCAGATTGCGTAGACCAATTTCTTGATGATGTTATTTTGACTATACTACTTATAAAGCTCAGAAAAAATAATTACTCGCTCATCTAGAGCAAAAACTTAGTCTATTAGGTACCATATTAACTACTGCTTTTGACCCTTTCCTTCTTACTCCTATTAGCCCAATAGGTTATTTAGGTTCTTCAAGAATGGCCAACCTAGGGACTAAAGAAACCAATCAAAAAGAGTGGAGTAACTGACCGATCGAATATAGGGCTATCGTCATTATTAGAGATACCTGGGTAGTAGATAAGTTAGGAAGATTCAATATGTCTATACTATCCCTGAATCCATTACTATTCTATGTGACCAAATCCTAATATCTAGGTGAGGTAAAGAAGGGCGGTAACTTTTCGAGGCTTGCCTCCTGATCGAATGTGTTTGCATGGGTCCTAAGCCGGGCGCGATTAGGGAAGGTTTCATGAAGTATGAAACTTTATTCTTTTGTCTCCACCTTTGCCTTCCTTTTTCTTCTTTTCAACTTAGTATTTTGTCAGCACTCAACATTGCCCTTTCTCAAATTCACCCTAACGGATGGGCTTTTATTCACTATTTTGAAATCCTATGTCGGTACATCGTATTACTCTTTTCTCCAATAATTTCTTTTATTTTTTTCTTTATACTGTTAATAAGGAAGATAAAGATACCTGGGTATCTTTGTCGGGAATTCGTAATCGTAAAATTTTAGAAGTTTTTTATAGCTTTTATAAAAAGTTCAAATCGGGCTACTTCCGTGTCATACCTCGTCAGGACATTTACTGCTCCTTCCTTAATGGTAAAGGTTTTCCCAAGTTTCCCTTCCATTAGGTACAAGGGTTTAGGTCTTCCCCATTAGTGTTGCTTGATTGTTTCTCATATGGTGAATGGGCGAATGTTGAGATGCTCAAGTCATTGCCCATCCTCATATGTTCTATGATTCTTAAACTGGAGAGTGATGAGATTCAACTGATGAAGTATTTCCGTAAGCATTTGTTTGTATGTCTTGTTCCTTTCTTTCTTATTGCTTTTCTACTTTCTTATGTAAACTAGGCTTAAACTGGGAAATATTTATTTATGTCCAGATAAAATGATGCTCGACAAGTTTGATATCAAGAGTTTTTTGAAGCAAAAAAAGCAATCTCAGGATTAGGATCCAGTGGAGCACTCCCATTAGAAGCGTTCTTCATCAAGCCGTAAGGATCAAGCATGCGCTGAGAAAGCTGATCTATCTCATTCTGCTAACCGTAACTCTGAGAAACATTAGCTCGATGCACCCAATCTTTTAAGGATACTCATTTTGCCCTTCCTCCTCTTAAGAAGAATCACTGAGCCGGTGAAAAGCCGGAGCGACGAGGGTTATGTTAGGTTACCTAGTCCATGGTTGATCGATCTGACATGTCAGCACGGGCATGACACCAGTGCCTCATGTGAGCGGTTGTCCATCCATCAAGAAGATTTTCCATGCATTGAGTTTATTGACCAGCACCTTCTCCCCCCAATAGACCAAATGCATTATCGAATAATTGGTGGGGAAGGTATTTGCATATGGATGTAGTCCCTAGGACTTCAAGTTTTTGCTATGGCTCGGGCTAGCCAGTTAAAGATCTGGGAGCTCGAGTATAAAGTGAACAATGCCAAGCATGATCATGCTGAGGCCTTGCAAGCTTTAGCGAGGATGCATGATAATGAGTTGTAATAGTATAAGGGTACCATTCTTACACTTGAGTAAGATATACTAAATACTAAGAACACCATTAGTTCCTTAGAGGCGAAAGTTGCAAAACTCCCCTTTGCTACGCAAAGGGCTAAAATAACTAAAATGAGGCAACCAAATTAAAGAAGGAGTTGGAAGAAGCTAGAAGGCTGAATAATGAACTATCCAAGAATAGGGATGAGATATCTTCAACATTGTCAAAGAAAATCAAAAGTTTGGATGAAGCTAAAGCCCAAATTGTTGGTATGACCGAGTTTTGTGGTAAGCAGTATATGACTGGTTTTAAATCATCCTTGGCTCAGGCCCTGTTCTTGTTTTCTAATAACAATTTCGACGTTACGGGGCCGTTAAAAGAGATTGTCAATGGCAAACAAGTGGGAGAGGAGTATGACAAGGATGAGGAGAATCAAGGCGTTGATGATGAGAAAAATCAAGGGCAATCGCCTTAAAGATCAGGAAATGTCCTGGATGTATGCTTGTATTCCTGTTTTCCAATTTTCTTTAATAACTATAAGCAGTGACAATTTGTCTTGTTTTAAAACTTTATTTCTTGATGTTTTTACGTAGTACTTTTGATCTTTTGTTGATAATTGTTTGCTTATTGGGTAGTAATCTGTTCAAAAAATTAGCTAGCTATCTCGCAACGCCTGACTGATATTATAATATCCTTTAAAATTTGTTTCGATTACTCGCCATTTAGGTGTTACGTTTTTGGGGAATTGGATCCATGGCCAGCCATTCAGGCGAGCGGCACAACTTAGGTGCATGTTCACCACTCAGGTGTTATGGGGGTCTTTGACCCTTGGTCGGCCATTCAGGAGGGTGGTGCGATTTAGGTGCCTCTCTTCTTTTCACTCTTTATTATTACTATCTGTAAAGACAACAGTATTGTGAAATTGATAATTTTATTCTTTTAGAAAGGCTTTACATCTATCCTATAGGGTGTATGGGCCTCGTTAAAAACCTTACTAAGAAAAACCTTGTGGGATAAAAAATTTGAAAAAGAAAAAAGTGCCTTACCCTTAAGGAGCCTATTTGTAGTATAGTAAAGAATTACAACGATGAAATAAAAATAAATTCATCTATAACATTTTCTCATGTTCATTGCATTCTAAGTGCGGGGAATGACTTTTCCAAGTAGCTCTGTCAGTTTGTACACTCCCTTGCCTGTTTCGGCCAATATCCTATACAGGCCTTCCCAATTTAGAGCTAGCTTTTCCCATCCTTGGAGCCGTCCTGAGATACGGCTCTTTGCAATACCAGGTCCCCGATTCAGAACTTTCTTGGAATCATATTAGAATTATAGTGCTTTGCTACTCGTTGCTTTGTCGTGGCCTCACGTATGTGGGACATTTCTCGGTCTTCATCAACTTGGTTAAGGCTTGCCCTTCTTTGTTCATCATTCAATGATTGTTGAAATGTTTTTCTTTGAAGACTTAGTTTGCCCACTTCGACTAGGATTAGCACGTCCGTTTCATAGACTAATAAATGGGGTTTCTTGTGTTGAAGTTTGTGCCGTTGTATGATAAGCTCATAGGACGCTCGACAGTTCTTTTGAACATCTTCCCATCAGTTGACCGTGCCTCTTCTTCAAACCATTAAGGACGACTTTATTTGCAACTTTAGCTTGCCCATTGGTCTGAGGATATTCCATTGACATGAAGACTTGCTTGATGCCCAGATTGCCATAAAATTCTCTGAAATCTTTGTCATTGAATTGGGTTATGTTATCTGTTACAATTGTGTGTGGTAGCCCATAACGATAGACGATGTTCCTCCAAACAAATTTCTTGAGCTTCTCAAGTATGATCCGCGCTAAGGGCTCACATTCTATCCACTTAGTAAAGTAATCAATTGCAATAATAAGGAATTTCACCTGCCTAGGTGCTTGAGGGAAAGGTCCCAACAAGTTTATCCCTCATTTACTGAATGGCCATGGTGCCTGAGAGGTATATAATTCCTCAGGTAGGCTTGATGTATAGCTGAAAACCTCTAGCATTCTGTAAAACTTTACCCGCTAGGGACTGGCCTCCTAAATGTTGTCCATATACTCTCTCGTGTACCTTTGCCATCACATATTGTTCTTGTTCCTTGTTCAAGCATTTCATTAATAGAGTTGAGAAACCCTTTTGATATAACTCGCTGCCAATGAGGATATATTAACTGGCCTTCCGCCTTAACTTCTGAGCTTTTTCTTAACTGTCCGGTATTTCACGATCCCTAACATATTTCATTATTGGGCTTTTCCACAATGTTTCCTCTTCTCAAAAAATGTATACATTTCCTTCTTCTTATGCTAGGAAGCTTTAAAAAGAGATATGCTCTAGAATTTTATTCCTTGGGGATGTGTTTGATTGTAAATTCCTTGAAATACGGGGCTAATTCCTTTACCTTATCGAGGTTTTTTGTCATCAAGTCATCCATAGTATGATAATCTTCCTTGATTTGACTAGTGATTAACTAGGAATCACTCTTCACAATTACCTTTTGGGCTTCAACTTCTCGGGCTAACATTAGCCCTACAACCAACGCTTCGTATTCTGCTTAGTTATTGCTTGCCTTGAAGTTGAATTGTAAGGATTGTTCTATTACCAATCCTTCTAGTCCTTTCAAGATAATATACACTCCACTGCCTATCAAGTTTGATGCCCCATCAACATACAATGTCCACCTATACACTTCTAAATCTGATTACTCTAACCTGGGCGATTCTACCACAAAGTAGACTAGCACTTGAGATTTAATTGGTCCTCTTGGTTGATAGTTGATCCCAAATTCTAAAAGTTCCACCGACCATGATACCAGCCGCCCAGTAAGTTCACGCTTTCTTAGAATCTGCTGAATTGGTTGGTCTATTCTAACCACTATCTGGTGACTTTGGAAGTATTATCTCAACTGTCTGGCTGACACTACAAGGGTTAGGGTGAATTTTTCTACTCTTGATACCTTTGTTCTGTGCCTTGTCAAAATAGAGGGAGATGCTAGAAGCTTTTTCAATTCTAAGAATGTCGCCTCACACTTGTTTGTCCACTTAAAGTGTTGTGGGTTTCGGAGACACTTGAAGAAAGGAATTGCCCTTTTAGCTGATTGAGATAAAAATATTGACAATGTTGCAATTCATCCTATCAAACATACCTCTTTAACTAAGCAAGGGCTAGCCATTTCCAATATTACTTGGCATTTGTTTGGGTTTACTTCTATTCCTTTGCTGGTTAAAAGGAAGCCTATGAATTTTCCTACCTGAACATTAAACATGCATTTCTCAGGATTAAGCCTCATTTATGGCTTCTCAATTCTCCAAACACTTCGTCTAGATTAGCACAATGATCATTGTTGCCATGTATTTTAATAACCATATCATCTACGTATACCTCATTGTTACACCCCATCTATTTCATGAACATTTTGTCCATCAACTTTTGATATGTTGCCTTTGCTTTTTTTAGGCCGAATGACATGACCCTATAGCAATAGTTTGCATTTTATGTTATAAAGGCTATTTTTTCCTCATCATCGGGATGCATCCTTATCTGATTATAGCTAGAATAGGCATCCATGAAGCTCAACAGTTGGCATCTTGAGGCCCCATCAACTAGTCAATTTATGTTAGGCAAAGGATAAAAGTCCTTCGGGCATGCTTTGTTCAGATCTGTAAAATCTATGCATACATGCCACTTTTCATTAGCCTTCTTCACCATAACAACATTCAATAGCCAAGTCGTGTAATTGACCTCCCGAATAAAGCCAGCCTATAATAACCTCTTTGTTTCCTTCTGAATTGCCCTTTGCTTTTCCTCGCCTATTTTATGTTTCTTCTGAGCCACTGGGCATATCTTAGGATCAATGTCTAGCTTGTGACATATGAATCTTGGATCGATCCCAGGCGTGTCTTTCGGTGAACAAGCAAACATATTGGTGTTATCTTTTAAAAGCTTGATGACTCTTTCTCAAAGTTCCCTGGTAAGGGATACTCCGATTTTGGTGGTGTGCCCTTTCTGGTTGCTAAGTTTGACATCAATTAAATCTTCCTTGAGCTTTAATATGTCTTCTTGAAATTCTCCTCTAGGATGCAACTCTGTTAAGTTCACTCTATACCTCTTTTCACCATTACACCATTTTCTACTTTCTATAGTGGATTGTCTTAAAAATCATTATAACATTGTCTGGCCTCCATATGGTCGGCATGCACCACTCCAATATGTCCATTGTCGACATGGAATTTTATTGTTAAGAGTGGTGTGGAGATGATCACACCTAACTTGTTCAAAGAAGACGACCTAAGATGACATTGTATGAAGTATTACATTCAACGACCAAAAAGTTAATTGGCAGGATTTTTTGGTTTGATGTACTCCCAAAAGTGGTCATTAGCTCTATGTGGCTGCGCACAGCTACCTGTTTTCCTGAGAAGCTGATCAGGTTTCCTGCAAAAGGGCTGAGACTATTGGTAGGTAATTGCAGTTTTCGAAAAGCTTTCCAACTTAGAATATTGGTTGAACTCCCCTGATCGACTAGTATCCTACACAATATAAAGTTGGCCAGGAAGACAGATATAACTATTGGATCGTCCTGATCATGGTCGATCCCTTGAAAATCTTCATCGGAGAAAGTGATACACATAGGGCTTTGGGGATGATGCCCGATATTGATTGTCTTTCCTACTGCCATGACTTGTTTGATTGTTCTTAGATGTTTCTTTCTTGTCGAATTGAATTGTCCACCTCCTGCAAATCCTCCAACAATTGTGTTAATCACTCTCGAATTTGCTCATGTGTTTCTTGCCTAGGCTGGACAGGATTTCGCCTTCCTCTACTCTGACCTCTCTTGCTAGCAAGGCGCTCTTCATCCAAGCTTCTATGATTGGGCCGATCATTCCAGTGCTGTTCTCTACTTCAGTCACGTGTATAGACATACTCTCTCAACTGCCCAGCTCGCACCAGTTCTTCGATCTTGTTTTGAGGGTGACACAATCTTCGGTGGTCTGACTGTAGCAGCTATGAAAATTGCACCTTTTGGATTTATCCATTTTCGGGCTTTCTCTCGGTGGAGTAGGGAACCACACAAGACCTGCATTGTAAATTTCCCTCAAAATCTCCTTCCTTTTCTTGGTCAGGGGTGTATTAGTATTGAATCATTGAGATGAGACTTTGTATTTGGTTGCTTTCCCGTGTCCATTAGCCTGGTATGTCTTTTTACTAACCTTATCTTCCTTAGCATGTCTCTCTGTATGGTCTCCTAAAAGCTCTTTCAGTGGAGCGATGTCATATTGCCCTATTTGCTTACAAGCTCGAGCAGCCTCTTCCATGTTTTTATAGCTTGCTGACCTCCTCCTTAAGACATCTAAATCAGTTGGTGTTTTCCTAGCAAGTGAATCCCCAAAAAGACTCGACTGAAGGCCGGCCAAGATAGCATGCAATGAGACAACCAGATTTAGGCCTTTTATTTGAATAGCTTCACTATTAAAGCAAGCCATGAACTCCTTTAAAGTCTTATTCTTACTCTGCTTGAAATTGATAAGGTTGGCAGAGGTCTTGTTATAAGTTCTACTAGTGGAAAAATGGGTAAAAAACTTGGTGGACAATTCACTGAAATCATGTATTGAGTATGGTTCCAAAGTTAAAAACTATAGTTTTGCTGCTTTTATTAAAGTACTTGGAAAAACCCTACATCAAATGTGGTCAGAATTCTTGGCTAACAGCATAGCATACATAAATTAATTCAGGTGTTCTTGAGGGTCAGTTCTTCCATCATATGGGGTTGGTAAGACCAGTGAGCGAAAATTATCAAGTAATGGTACGGACATGATAAAGTCAGAGAATGGGTGCCCAATATGACCTGCATTGCGGATGTCTTGAACTAGACTACCTTTAACTTGGTTTGATAACATCCGATTTTGTGTTGTACGTGATTGCTTCGGAATGCTACCATGTGCTGGGGGAATAGAGTGAGCATCTTACGCTGTTTCTCTAGAACAAACCTCGTTGTGAGGATCAGCATGTCAGTGCAATTGAGGTTCTTGAACTGTTGTGAGGTGTGCAATTTGTTGTTTCATAGTGTGCATCATTTGCATCATCTCTTGGAGGGTGGGTGGCTGTTGTGCTGAAGTTTGAGTGGCATTGTCTTATTGTTGGTCACTAGCTTACTGACTCCGAGTAAGGGCCATAGGGTTGGAAATGAAGTTGCAGTGAACAATATGGGAAAATTTTACCAAGAAACACAAATGACGCCAAAACTATTCTGAACTCTAAGCTAGACTCCATGGATATCGGTCTCCATAGTCATCAAGGGTTGTCATTTCCATGGTTGAAGGGTGAAGGCACCTGCAAAGACACTTTGATGGTTCTATGAGAATGGAGATTTTTCTAGATGAGAGAATGAGAAAAAAGCAAGAAAAAGAAAAAGTAATAACCGAATATCCTGCCAATGATTAGAATACCTCCCTTTTTAACCTCTTTTTTGTCCTTTTGGTCGTGCGCATTCCATTATGAGGGAAACTGTCCTTTCCTACCACGTGGATCTTCCAGATATTTTCTTATTGGGCCAATCCTAATTTATGGGCCTAGTAATACTACCTAGTACAATCTAGGTACTATAAACCAAGATAAGCAACATGAATCTCATTTATACGCTTTAAACGACCATCTTGCTTCTCTAAAATTATATCCCTAGTTTTTTTTTAACTAAGTTCATATAGCCCATCCAAGTTTTTTTTTGTTCGTTTACCAATTAGCAGTCTAGAGTTTTAACCCTCACGAGTCACGAGGAATTATCTAGGTTAGTAGTGAGTATGCTTTGATTTGGAAAACCATTATGAATTAAACTAAACTGAGAATTCAATTCAATTATGGAGTGTAAATCCAAACTATAACCACTTTACAAGAAAGGAATTGAACTTAAAAAATTACTTTTTTTTTGTTCAATTAACTTGAGTTTTTTTAAAAATAAATTAAAATATAAAAATAATATATTTTCGGTTTGATTCACAAAATTGAGCCTGAAAAATTGTAATTTTTTTTAGTAAAAGTGATTAAGTCAATGCTTTTTTATTTTCTAAAAATTTAAGTGTTATCACTTTAGTTTTTAAAAAATTTTGTCATAAATTTAATCTTTGAATATAAAAGTGATATTAAAATTATTTTTTTTATGTATAAATAGAGACTAAATTACTATAGTTTCAATAATTAAGGAACTAAATTGATGATAATTTTATATAACTATGGGACTAAATTGATGATATTTCTTTGTAAATTAAGATATTAAATCAAGGTTAATATTTTTAGAAGACTAAAATGATGTCACTTTTTATATTTAAGGACTAAATTGATGACAAAATTCTTTTAATAACCAAATTGATAATACCTACATCTTTCAAGGACCAAATTGAAGTAGATATGATTAGTTGTTTCTGAATTATTTTTTTTAAATCTCATTAAAATATAATTGGTTTGAGAAATTTGATTTTGTTTTTATTCAATTTGATTATATCTAGTGGTTCATTTCATTTTATGGGTGCTCAAGCTGAGTAATCAGGCCAAGTAAGGCCTAGTTTTAATGAAAAGTTAGGTCAGATCCAAGTCTAAAACATTGAATTCAGTGCATTTTTTGAACCAATATTGTGCCACCCTTTAGGTTGGCTCAATTCGGTTCGATATTGCATAACGTTTTGTTTTACATATCATCTCGTGCCTATTCTTAAGATTTTACTATAAATATTATTATATTATTATTTAAATATTAAAAAAATTAATTTTTGAGTCCCTTCCTTCTAAAGGTCAAAGTTTTTTAATTTAAAATTTTTAATTATACATATTAAAATATAAATTATATTCACACTTTGAGCCATTACAATCTTGAATTTGATTCCATCCTAATTAGACTATATTGAGAAAAAAGTGTGACCGGTCTACGTGAATTTGGAATCGAATTCAAACAAAAAAATTAATACGATCAAAATATGATACTAAGACCGGAAAAGTTAAACCTAAACCAATCTAGTCGAACTTAGGTGTTTTTTTTTTTTTTTCATCTGAATGCAGGTGTCAATAAGTTGAAGAAAGAGGCATGAGGGACACGTCAGCAGCTGGAGGTGGGCTGGGGATGCGAAATGGCACACCCGGCCGGATGGGCATTGGCTGTTTCGTTGTTTGTTGCCTCAAATCAAAATGGATTCCGATGGCGGTCAACACTGGATTCAGACAGCAGGGCAAGGCTACTAGAACTCTACAACTCTTGGAACTCCTAGAACTGAACTGTAGTCTCTCTCTCTCTCTCTCTCTATTATTATTATTATTATTATTGTTTTGTAACTGAAACAACGCAATAGTACCCACCAACCCCAGATAGAGAAGAAGGAATTCATCTGAGTTGAGTTGATTTGAGTTGAGGGCTCTATCTCTCTTATCTATTCTCTAATCTCTAGTAGGCAGAATGCGAGGAGGATCAGGAGGAGGTGAGCAGAGAAGCTACTCTGCTAATCCCACCGATTACAAACTTCTCGAAGAGGTTGGCTTTGGTGCCACCGCCACCGTCTACAGGGCGATCTATCTTCCTTTCAACCAACTTGTCGCCGTCAAGTCCTTCGATCTCGATCGCTGCACTACTATTAATCTGGTTATTCTTCCTCTTACCTTTTACTCTTGAGATCAAGATACGATCCCTTCTCCTCTCCTCTCTTTATTGTTCAATTCAACTACTCAGATACTCCATTTCCATTCTCATTCTGCTCCAAACCCTTCCTTTTCTTGATTCGTCAAATTATGCCCTACCCTGATATGTTTCTAATTGATGACCTTCACAGGATGACATACGCAGGGAGACTCAAACTATGAGCTTGATTGACCATCCTAATGTTGTGAGGGCTTATTGTTCCTTTGCGGTCGAGCGAAGCCTCTGGGTGGTCATGCCGTTCATGGATGAGGGTTCTTGTCTGCACCTCATGAAGATAGCTTATCCCGACGGTTTTGAAGAGGACGCTATCGGATCTATCCTCAAAGAAACTCTCAAGGCCTTAGACTACCTTCATCAACAAGGCCATATTCATCGGGATGTTAAGGTCATTCTCACTCTACCATTTCCACTTTCGCTCCTTTTCATTCTTTCTCGCTTCCTGATTCTCGATGCAACTCCTCTGCTTTTCGTTGAGATTGCAGGCTGGAAATATTTTACTCGATAGCAATGGGGTCGTAAAGCTTGCTGACTTTGGTGTTTCAGCTTGCATGTTTGAGACCGGTGATAGACAGCGTTCAAGAAATACTTTTGTGGGCACTCCTTGCTGGTAAAACATGCTGTCAAAATTCTACTCTCTCAAGCTCTTTTTGTGCATATATGTATTGTGTCATACATTTCTCCTTGCCTTTCTGTTGCAGGATGGCTCCAGAGGTACTGCAACCAGGAAGTGGTTATAATTCTAAGTGAGTCATAAAACAACCCATTCTTAATTAATGCCATAGCTAGAATACAAAACCTTCTGGCCCGGTTTGGTGCACTGTATAAGCGATGGATAGAATAGTATAATTAATACTTTCTATTTTTATATAATATTTGGGCAAGACACAGTATAACATAATATTAAGTTAAAATAATTTTATTTTGCCTTGACCTTATAACAGATAACAATCAAATTATTTTATCTTATACAATCTTATACAGTTAAGGCTGGATAGAATTATTTTGACCAGATAAATTGCTATCAAATATTTTGCCCAAATATGGATAATACTAATTATACTATACTATTTATCCCTTATACAGTATACCAAACGGGGCCTATTGTGACCTTAAGCATGCATGCATGCATTTTCGCTCTTCTACTGTTTAGCTTGATCCTTTTGTATGTGTACTTGTTGCAATCTTATATGCCTGCACTAAACCACTGTGCCATTTATGTCACTTCCAACTCAAAACATCTTGTTACTGCTAATCTACTGTAGTATTCTGGGCATGATATTGGCACGAGTGAAATCCTGTACAGCTCTACTAATTTAGGTGCTAGATCAAGGATGCTAATCTGCTAGGTTTTAAATCCATGTATGAAGGATTTACACGTTCATAATTACTTAATAGACAGTTGTAGCTACTTACTTTGAAAAGCATATGTTAGATAGTTTCCCTTGGATACAATTTTTTCCTGTTCACTTCTTCAGTACAGTGTGAAAAATCTTTTGTCTTGTTTTGATTGAATAATGGGCCAAGTTTATTCTTATTGCTGAGGATCTGTATTGCATAAATGTTGGACAGGGCTGATATTTGGTCTTTTGGAATTACGGCACTAGAGTTGGCTCATGGTCATGCACCTTTTTCAAAATACCCTCCAATGAAGGTATTTGCATTCAGTGGGCGTTCAGCAAAAATGTCTAGACACATGTTGAAAATGGTCCCATTGAAGTTCATGTGATATAATTCATAATGTAGGAAAATGACTTACTATTTATTTTATGTATAGGTTCTTCTGATGACCATACAGAATGCCCCTCCTGGACTTGATTATGATCGTGATAAAAAATTCTCTAAGGTACCGGTGTTCTTTCTGGCTAGACTGTTACACAAGACTCATCATTGTGATATTTATGGTTTTATTTAGTTCAGCAGTCATTGCATATAAGAGTGACCTTGGATTCAGATATAGTTGCTGTATTATAATGTGTTTCTTATATAATATTAGTAGTCTAATTAAAGTATTTCCAGTTGTGATCAGTCTTTTAAGGAAATGGTTGCAATGTGCCTGGTGAAAGATCAAACAAAGAGGCCATCAGCAGAGAAGTTACTAAAACACTCATTCTTCAAATATGTTAAGCCTCCCGAGCTTTCTGTAAAGAAATTATTTGCTGACTTACCACCTCTTTGGAATCGTGTAAAAGCCCTCCAGGTTTGCTTTCATATATGCTTTGGTGCAGTTCTAAAATTTCTCTTGTCCTAGTACTTTTGATTAACCTCACAAAATGTTGCAGCTTAAAGATGCAGCTCAACTAGCACTGAAGAAAATGCCTTCCGCAGAACAAGAAGCAATATCTCAGGTAAAACTGAGATGCAAATTTACATTAGTCTCATAATGTGATATGTTCTGTGATTCCCAGGAGTATTTTCATGATTTTCTGCTGTATTCAAGATTGCTATTTCTTTTTTCTTTCTCTTGATGTTGTTTTCTTGCTCTGCATGACACCTTGACCCTAGAGCTTATTCTAGTCTGGTTTACTGAATTGGTGAATTTCTTACTTAAAATGGTAGATGTGAGCAGACTATTTCTAGACTTGTTTATAGTAAACAAGATTTCAAATGGGAGGGCTTTTATGGAAATTTTCCCCCATCCCAAAAAACTGTTTTCAAGATAAACCAAAAACCTTTTCTTTTTGGAAGCTTGACATTTTAAAGCCTCCATTATCATTTATCATCTAGCATAGCATATATATTTATAGAAGAAAACAAAAAGATCATTGATTTTATAACCATTGAAATCTAATCTACTTCTGTATTTTCCTTTTTAGAGTGAATACCAGCGAGGAGTTAGCGCGTGGAACTTTGATATTGATGATTTGAAAGTGCAAGCTTCATTGGTATGGATTGTTGTGTGTTCAGATTTTTACTTGACTAGATTGTCCCTTTGTTTGATCTGAACTAATTGTCTTCCAATTTTACTAGGTGCGGGACAATGATGATATTGTAGAGATGAGGGAAGAAGATGAAAACAAATTCTTCACCAATTATTATAAGGTTGTAAGGAAGACCTTACCACTGAATTTCATTGTTGGTTCAACTATTCACAACTTTCTTTAGCTTAAAATAATCCATTTTCATCTTTGTTGTTTGTCATGACAGGATGCACCTGATTCCCAGTCTGGTGCAGGCGAAAAGAATTCAGACAAATTACCACAGGATGAGTACACATCACAAGGTGGTGGTGGTAATGACGTACAACAGACCGGGCAGAGTGAATACTTGAACAAAAAGGAGAAGATTCTTGACAGTGATCTCCAAGAACCTGAATTTCCCAAAAATTTTATTTGGAAGAGAAATGGATCGGCTACAGAGGCAACAACATCTGCCATAGAGAAGGATATGAGAACAAGTAAGATTAAAACTCAAGCTGTGAAAAGTCGTCAAACCCAAAGTGGGCCACTGGTGCCAGGCACAGTGATCAGTCATTCTTTATCAGAAAGAGGGCGTGCATTTGAAAGGTACATTTGTCTTTTCATATTATAGCTGTTGGAATATTAGAGTTTGATAGGAACCCTCTTCTTTTATTATAATAAATGGGATTGAAACCCAGAATTACAGAGATAATGCTAGCTCTTCAAGGGGCTAGCTTCCTCCCAAAATGCCCAAAACCCTCCTACTGAATTCTTCCTTACCATTTCTGTTATCCCTCTCTCCCTCTTACAGAGGGATCACTCCCTTGCTTCCCCCACTCCTCTGCTGTCACGTGTGCAGCAAGTTGTAACTTACAAGAAGTCACACTTCCTAGTTCCCACTTTGCCTATGTGGGCTTTAATTCCCTACTGCATCCCTTTCTCTTTTTTCTTTCTTTTCCTAAAATATTTGTCAGTCATCTGAGGGTGTCTAACAATACTCCTCCCAAAAGATTCACCTTGTCCTCAAGGTGAATGTTAGGGTAGGGGTTTTGTAACAGCCATAAGAAACTTCCTCCGGGATCCCATTGCTTAAAGCTTAATGGCCTAGTTCGCAATTTTCTGGAAACTTCTTTTGCACCGCTAACAGTCACAGATCATGTGCTATCCATGTAAAACTTAATGGAAATATTCAATGAAGATTGGTCTAAGTCTCCACCATTACTTTGGAACTTATGAAGCAACAAGCCCCAGTGTCGACAGCTTTTGAGACTCCTTGCATCTCTTGAATTCTTGCAGCGTGTGCTCCCATGGGTACTCCCGAAATTGCAGAGCCCATATCGTGCAGGTGGTGCTTCCACTTCATCTCCCTCTGTGTTGCTTTTGTGCCTCACCTAGTCATCCCTTAATGCAAGCGTCGCATCATTGTCACCTTGACGCAGGTCCTCAACATCACATTGTTTCTTCAGTTTTGGTTCTGCTGTCTGGCCTTAGCACTTTGGGTTGAAGTAATAGGCTTCCACATAGTGGTTCTTGTTTGACGGTGCTTGTGGTGGAGGTGGATGGGTTGGATTGCACTTTGGGTAGGAAGGGTTGCCCATGGTTTGGGGCTTCATTTCATGCTGCGAGACACGGTATGACTGTCGTTGTGTGTCGTTGAGTATTCCACCATAATATTAAGCTGAAATTCAGCAGATTGTTGGTTGGCATTGGGTGTGCAAAATTGACGGCTGTTGTGGGTCACACAAGAGAGAATGGAGCTTCTCTTCTTTCCTCATTTCCTTTGTTTTTCCCCCACTCGAGTTCACGTCTTCCCGCTTCATAACCTCACCTCCAGAAGGTGGCCTCCTTCCACGGTTGCAGTCTCCTTCTCGAGTTCCGTCTCAATCACCGCCGCCTCTTCCTTCTCCTTTAATCTGTCAGCTGTTTTTGTTTCATCTCTCAGCCCTGAAAAGTCTCCTGTGGCCCTCAACTCCAGCCTCTTAAGATGCAGAGCCCATGTGCTTTTCAAATTCTAAAGCAACAATGTCAAGAACATGGCTGATGGACCCTTCGCTACCATATTTTGACACCAGCAATTATGGTTCCTCATTGATGTAGAACAAAGAGTCTAGATAGGGTTCTACCAAGGAATAGAGAAGGTTTGAGAGAAGAAAGGGTTAACACAGCTAGGGGCTGGTTCTTCTGGTGCAACAAACCAGAAAGAAGAAAGTTCTTTTTAATAATTTTGAATTTTGATTTGATTAAAGATCTCCCATACAAAAGGCTGAGGTTTAGCTTTTATGCAAGCTAAGACCGTTCAGATAAGATAACCTTCTAGCTTACATCTCTAGGAATTCCAAATTACAATTATTAAACTACAACTTCCTAGCACAACTTACTAGAATGCAAGTTTACAAGAAAACAACTCCCAAAATGCAATCCTTGACACTGACTACTAACCAAGCCCATTAGGAAGTCTTGGGTCTTACAAATAAGACATTAGAACACATAATTAACATAATTTTGACCCAGAATACTACCTATAATCAGAAGCTGCAAAAAATTAAGTAAAAATATCTTGAAATTATAAAAATAAGCCTGCTACAATTATTTTTTTTTTCTACTGCTCCTGCATCAATTCTCTCAGGGTGAAGAGAAACTCGGCTCTGACGAGAAAACTTTGATGTATTGGTCATAAACAATAGGATCAATCTTCTTGAGTTCTTCCTCCGAAATCCAAGTGCTTTCAGTTGCAGGCTTCCTTAACCATTTGATAAGGAATCTGCGATACTGATTTCCCCTTCGTGATCGTGCTTCCTTCATGTCAAGAACCTCTTCAATCAATTCTCTAGGCTTTTTTGGAATCTGTTTAGTCCATTCTTTGTCTTCTGACAGCCCCGTATCATCATCAAAGCCATGAAATTCGAATAAATCAGCAACATTAAAGATTGGACTGATTTGAAGACATCTGGCAACTCTACCACATAAGCATTAGAGGTTATTTTTCTTCACAATTCTGCAGGACCAATTTTTCGTGAAGCTAGTTTATGGTATGCACCCTTTGGAAACCTCTTCCTTTTAAGATGTACCAACACTTGATCACCTTCAGCAAACTCCTTGAAACACCGATGCTGGTTTGCTGCCTCTTTGTAATGCTCATTACTAGCTTCAGTGGCAGCTCTTCATCATGCATGCGGCGGATATGATCAGCATATGCTGCTCCGTCTTCACTAACTCTAGCCGCTTCTGGTAATGGAACTAGATCCAAGACATGCTGAGGTTTATGCCCATAAGGCAGCTTCAAAAGGAGTCCTCTTGGTAGTGCAATTGATTGAGTTATTGTAAAGCAAATTCAGCTTGAGGCAAAATCATGTCCCATGTCTTTACATTCTCTCCAACTAGGCAACGCAGCAAATTCCCAAGACTTCGATTAACTACTTCAGTTTGGCCATCCGTTTGTGGATGACAAATGCTAGAATACTGCAGCTGTGTTCCTAGCTTCCTCCACAAAGTACGCCAAAAATGTCCCATTGAACTTCACATCTCTATCCGACACAATGGACCTAGGAACTCCATGTAAACGCACCACCTCTCTGAAAAATAAGTCTGCCCCATGAGAAGCATCAGCAGTCCTATAACATGGAATGAAGTGAGCCATCTTAGAGAAACGATCAACTACAACTAGTATAGAATCAAACCCCTTAGATGTCTTTGGAAGTCCAAGCATGAAATCCAGCTAAGATGAACCCAAGGAGAAGAAAGCAACTGGTAATGGAGTATATAAGCCAATATTTGCGAACTTCCGTTTAGCATATTGGCAAACTTTGCACTGCTTCACTAAGCCTTTCAACACCACGACTCATTTTTGGCCAATAATATCGTTCAAGCTACCATAGCCAAGGTCTTGTCTCTTCCAAACTGTCCTCCTAGCCACGACACCCATGTAGTTCTCTCATAATCTGCTCACAAAGAGATCCTTCAGGTATACATAATTGATTCCCACGGAATAAGAATCCATCATGCATAAGGAATGAAATGAGACGTTGCTGCTGCAGCTGAACATTATAATTCTTTAATTAATTGGCTGAAAAATGGATCACTCATGTACTGATCCTTCAATACCTTCAAAGCCAATTACTTGGCTGTGTAAGGTTCACAATAAGTAAGACCTTCTGCTAAGCGCATCTGCCACCTTAATTTTTGATTTTCCAGTTTTGTACTTAATAGAGAAAGTAAATTGCTGAAGAAATGAGCTCCATGATGCATGCCTTGGAATAAGCTTCTTTTTGTGAATTGAGGTATCTTAGAGCCTCATGATCTGTATAAACAACAAAATCCTGATGCAGTAAATAGTGCTGCCAATGGTGTAATGCACAAACCAAAGCATAATATTCTAGATCATAGGCTGAATAAGCGCTGTCTAGGTTCTGTGAGTTTCTCACTGAAGAAAGCCACAGGTCTGCCTTCTTGGCTCAGAACAGCCCCTATCCCCACATGGGATGCATCACATTCAACAGCAAATAGCTTGCTGAAATCTGGTAAAACAAGCACAGGAGCTTGGGTCATGGCTTGTTTTTAATTTGCCCAAAAGCTTTCTTTGCTTCATCTGTCCACATAAAATTCTGTTTTCTTGAGGCAATCTGTTATAGGACTCATGATTGAACTGAAATTACGAATAAATCTCCTGTAAAAAGATTGCTAGCCCATGGAAACTTCGCACTTCTCCAATTGACTGGGGTGAAGGCCAATCAATTATAGCTCTTATTTTTGAAGGATCAGGCTTTAAACCTCAGTTGAAACTATAAATCCCAAGAACACCACATTGTCGGTCAAGAAAGAACACTTCTTCAAGTTAACAAAAAGCTTTTCTTGACAAAGAACCTCCAAAACTTGTCTGAGGTGTTTCAAATGCTCAGATTTGTTTTGACTAAAGATTAGTATATCATCAAAGTAGACCACAACAAAGGAGTTAAGGAAAGGTCTCAATACCTCTGTTCATTACTACTGCATGAATGTGCTAGGTGCATTAGAGAGTCCAAATGGCATGACCAGCCATTCGTATAACCCATCCGGTGTCTTAAATGCTGTCTTTCCATTCATCCCCACTACGAATTCGGATTTGATGGTATCCACTCCTTAGATCTAGCTTTGAAAAATTAGTTGATCCCACAAGGACATCTAGCATCTCTTTAAATTTTGGAATTGGGAAGCGATACTTCATTGTTATTTTTTTGAATGGCACGCTTGTCTATGCACATCTTCCATGAACCATCCTTCTTTGGTGTAAGTAGAGCTGGAACTGCACAAGGATTGTGCTTATTTGCACCAATCCCTTTGCAATCAATTCTTCTACTTGGCGCCTTATTTCAGCCTTATGTGGTGGAGGCATGCGATATGCTACCTGATTTGGCAAAGCTGCCCCCAGAATCAAATCAATAGCATGCTGTATATTTCACATAGAAGGCAACTCCTACAGTAATTCTTCACTAACTAGCTCCTCAAAGTCAGCCAAAAGCTTCTTAATTTTAGGTGATGAGGGAAACTCTTCCTCCTTTTCACTGTCAGTAATTCTGCCAATTATCACAAGAGACACTCCATACTCCTTGCTTTCTTCTTCAAATCTGCTAGCCTTGACAAAACAGCTAGCCTTGTTTATTAGACTTTTTGACCAGCTGGTTCCTCCTTCAAAGGATGTAGTGTGAAAGTTTTCCATCCTTTTGAAAGGTATATTGTATTGGGAGTAGTAAGATGCTTCATATTTCAATTCATACAGCCATGGTCTTCCCAATAGGATGGACAACATCCATAGGCGCAATATCACACCAAGCTTCATCTTTGTAATCATTGCCAATTCCGAACTGCACTAAGCACCTTGAAGTGACAGGTACTTCATTACCCTTTCGAAACCAAGCAACCTTGTAGGATGGGGATGCTTTTCTGTAGGAAGCTTTAATTTTTCCACTGCTTTCCTGGCAATTATGTTTTCGCTGCTGCCATTATCAACAATGACATTGCACACCTTTCCTCCACAAGTAACTCTAGTTCGAAATATCCTATGCCTCCTCCAATCTTCAATCTCCCAACCGTTGGTGTTGTCATCACACGCCTTACAACCAAACTCTCACCCTCCACAGGCAGTAAGTCAACCTTCTTCATCAAAGTACTCATCATAAATTGGTTTTTCTTCCTCCTCTTCTTCTTCACCACCCTCTACAAAGTTGACACGGCGATCGGGGCATGAAAAAGATGCATGACCCTGTTCACCACAAGAAAAAACAGTGAATAGATGAGTTGCTGCCACTGCCAATACTGCTTAACCTTGTAGGTTCCTTCCCTTTTCCATTCCTTCTTAATTTTCCCATGGTTTTGGAAGCAATTCTGTTGGTAACAGAACTTTGGCAGCTGCTTTGTGCAGCAGTTTGAGCACCCTTTCCTCCTTTAACAGCAGCTGTAAACCTTAGATTAGTCCCACCATTCAATCGATGCTTTGGCCCCAGACGAGCTATCATCTCTTCTGCTTTAAGAGCAAATTGATAAGCGTCTTCTAGGTTAGTAATGCGAGCTTCAAGGCTGATCTCATCCTGGACTGAAGAATTTAATCCAGATAAATAGCGGGCTGCCTATTGCCTCATTAGTTTCATTCAATCCAACCCTTATTGAAAGGTTGTAAAATTCTGTTGTATATTCTTCCACACTATGGTCTCGTTGTTTCAGCCTATGAAATCTCTTATACAGATCAGTCATGTAATCAGCAGGGAGAAATTGCTTCCTCAATTTTGTCTTCATTAACTCCGAAGTTCGGATCCTTGCCTTGCCTTTCACGCTGCTTCTCTAATCTCTTCCACCATTGGAGGGCAATTCTCTTCAACTTCAGCTTCACAAACAGCACCTTTCTTTCTTGAGCCATAGGTTTCCACTCAAAATATGTTTCCAAGGAGGATTCCCAATCGAGGAAGTCTTCAGCATGCATCTTCCCATGAAAATCACCAACTTCAACACGAACTCCATAATTCAACTCGAGCTCTTGCCAACCGTTCCTCTAATCCACCGCGTCCGGGCTGATCACGATTTGCGGGATCATGGAAGGGGTTGACGTGGTCTTCATCTTCCTCAAACTCTCCATTTTGGAAGTCATGATCACCTTCCAGTATCTCATTTTGAACTTCAGGCTGCTCTCTACGCAGGTTCTGCACATCTTGCGCGAGCTGCCCAATCATTCTTCGGATCTTAGCCAACTCTTGTGTTTGGGTAGGCCTAGGGACTCTTCCTTTGCGTGCTGCCATCACTAGGACCGAATTTGGAATGGATCGAATTTGGGCTCTGGTACCAAATTAATGTAGAGCAAAGAGTCTATATAGGGTTCTACCAAGGAATAGAGAAGGTTTGAGAGAAGAAAGGCTAAACACAGCTAGAGGCCGTTCTTCTGGTGCAACAAACCAAGAAAGAAGAAAGTTCTTTTTAATAATTCTGGATTTTGATTTGATTGAAGATCTCCCATACAAAAGCTGAGGTTTAGCTTTTATGCAAGCTAAGACCTTTCAGATTAGATGACCTTCCAGCTTACTTCTCTAGGAATTCCAAATTACAACTATTAAACTACAACTTCCTAAGTACAACTTACTAGAAAGCAAGTTACAAGAAAACAACTCCCACAATGCAATCCTTGACACTGACTGCTAACCAAGCCCATTAGGAACCCTTGGGCCTTACAAATAAGACATTAGAACACTTAATTAACATAATTTTGACCCAAAATACTACCTATAACCAGAAGCTGCGAAAATTAAGTAAAATATCTTGAAATTATAAAAATAAGCCTGCTACAATTATTTGTTTTTTCTACTGCTCCTGCATCACTCATCCTAGACAAGGACTGGTTGGTCAATATAATACTCAGGCTGGAATCGTTTGATTATTGCCTTCTGGAAAAATTCCCAGTTTGCATTGGGATTACGCACCTCCCACCATTGGTACAATTGTAGGCTTGTCCTTCCAAAACCTTCATGGCCAGTTGCAGCTTCCCTTCATGAATCCCCTTTGCATAGAAGTGTTGCTCAAGGCTGATCATCCATCCATGTGCATTTTCCCCTTCAAACATTGGAACCTCCAGTCGTTTCTTACGTCCTCCCTGCTGGTTGTCATCTTTCCGTAAGATTTGCAGCAATTGTTCACTGACTTCTTCCATACGGTCACACTTCATCTCTAGTTGGGTGCACCACAGCTCCCAAATCGGGAGCTTTAATACCAAATGATAGGAACCCCTTCTTTTGCTATAAGAAATGGGATTGAAACCCAGAATTACAGAGATAATGCTAGCTCTTCGAGGGGCTAGCTTCCTCCCAAAATGCCCAAAACCCTCCTATTGAATTCTTCATTACCATTTCTGTTATCCCTCTCTCCCTCTTATAGAGGGATCACTCCCTTGCTTCCCTCACTCCTCTGCTGCCACGTGTGCAGCAAGTTGTAACTTCAAGTCACACTTCCCACCTTGCCTATTTGGGCTTTAATTCCCTACTGCAGCCCTTTCTCCTTTTTTTTTTTTTTTTTTTTTTCTTTTCCTAAAATATTCCTCAGTCATCGTAGGGTGTCTAGCAGAGTCTAGCAGAATTCTTTTTTATAAGGAGTCCTGTTAGATTAGTAGTCTTATTAGGCTTGGGCTTGTACTAGTAAAATTACACCAGTACTTGACCTAATTAATTAGTATAAAGAGGACTATTTAGGTTAGTGTTTTGTACCATATCAATCATACATTCATATTATTGTTGAGAACCTCTTTTCCTCCTTCCTTACCTAAACCTTATAATTTCAAAAGAGGGCATGCATTTGAAAGGTACATTGTATTTTCATATTATAACTTCATTTTTGTTCTTATATTAGGCTATGATCGGAAGTTTTAGAGACAATTGGAGGGAATGGGAAAGAGTTTCCTTCCTCATGTTATTAATGAAGGAAGAAAGGGGAATGTAAATGGTTTTAAAGTGAAAAATTTCAATATTGTTCTCTTTTTTAAGTCTCTTAATTTATGGGTTAAAATAGTAAATGACAAGTTTTTAAAATCAACGTAAAGCTGTTCCCCCTATCATTCCCCAATTTGGAGGGAACAAAAAAATGAGAGTTTTATGGGGAATGGCTCCCCTCACATTCTGCCATTCCCTTCCCCTTCATAAATTTAAAAACTTCCAAATAAGGGAATTATTTCTTTCACATCCTTTGCCCTTCCATCCCCTTCATTACCCCTTATCCAAATAGACTCTTTGTTGAGGAAAGACATGAAATGGCAGGCTTGGATGTTTCTTTTTGGTCTTTTAAATCAATGTGCTTTTCAATGCTGAAGCTGAACATTACTGCTTTGGAGTAACTATAGGACTGATGACATGGTGTTTATTGAATTTGTGCTCTTGAGATAATTTTATTTTGCCTTTGCTGTTGAACTGGAACCATATCATGGTTGGTAACTTTGTTTAAAGTGCTGGGACCAGGAAATCAAGGAAACTGATTTCTCAGCAAGGACACCCTCAATATGAATGAAAGCTCCTTAGTGAATTCATGAACTTTGTAATCTATATATATATATATATATATATATAGAGGATGGGGATCCACTTAATCTAGAAGTTTTGTACAATTACACCATTAAATAACTTTTTATAGAATGCGAATTTTGTTAATTTAACCGTTAAATCATGTGATATTATCCTGATGATCAAACATATCAAATTTAAGAAAAATGGAACATTTATAGGCATCTAATTTAATAGTTGACATTTACTTGTATTTTGGAAGCATATTAATTTGTTAAAATAAAGTAGCTAAATAAAGTACTAATTAATTTTAAAATTCAATGAAATTTTATGATCCTCATCTATCTAATGAAAACTTTTAATTCTACTGTTTGATCGATAAAAATCAACGTTTATAAAAGTTATTCAATGTGTAAATGTGTCAAGGTTCACTCCTAAAATAAGTGAATCCCCATTCATATATATATATAAACGTTGAATTTCATTAATCTAATTGTTAAAATTGAAAGTTCTCATGAGATAGATTATTAGCAAGCCACCATTTAAGCAAGTGTACCGTAGGAAGAGGATAAAGAATAGCAAAGGAATAGAAGGAAGCAACAGGGAATTGGAGGGTCTAGAAACGGGTGTAGACCACGCGAACAGTGAGCAGTGAAAGTGGTGGGAAAAGAAGAGAGTAACTACCTTCACACGTGGGGGGAGACAAAGAATGAGAAGGGAATGATTTTGTTAGCAGAGGGGGGATATATCTAGGAGGAGAGGAGAAGAGAGATATGAGTGAGTAATAAGGAGAGAATTGGCGCGAGAGACCAGGCACTCTCAAATTGCTTGGAATTATCTTTTATTCTCCTTATTTTAGTGAGTTTCCTTGTATTTCTTTGCATCAGTCCCCATTGGTTGGAACCACACTTATTTCCAGCCAGAAGAGGAGATATATAAGTTGTTTTTGTTCCATTTTTCTTGAGCTTTCTGGTCCAGTTCTATCAACTGGTATTAGAGCTCTTGATCTTGGGAGCTATGGATGGTGAGCACAAGAATGGAAGGGAGAATCGAGGTGCTAGAGAGGAGCTAGGGTTGGATAGGGGAGATAGATGAGGGAGGAGGTGGAGACAGGAGGTGCAGGAGGAACGGGAATTGCAGGAAGCACGAATCATAAAGAGTGAGGAGCTTTAAGAAGCTCATCACAGATAGGACGAAGAACTCAGAGAGGAGTTATGAAGGTTCCTTTGAGGGAGGTCACCGGAAACACCCCAGAGGAGGCTAGAAGTGAGCTTAGACAAGAACCCAGAAGGGGAGAGGTCGATTGGGATGTTGCGGAACTCCACGATGGAGGACCGTGTGCAAAGATTGGAGGTCCCAATATTTTTTGGGGATGACGCGTACGGCTGGTTGAACTGAGTCGAGCGATACTTCTACCTTAACACCATGGCAGAACGAGAGAAGCTTCAGGCAATAATGTTGGCTTGTGCACTTAATTGGTATCGGTGGTGGGAGGTGAGGACCACGGAAATCACCAGGGGGAAGTTTCGGGAGGTGGTTATACGGAGGTTCTGGCTGGCCATGGCCTGAAATCCCTACGAGTTACTCCGGGACTCCATTAGATGAGCAGTGTCGGTGAGTTTTGGGAGAGGTTTGAGCTTATTTCTGGACCATTGAGGCATGCCGATGAAGAAATGCTAAGGGGAGTCTTCCTTAATAGGTTGAAGGAGGATATTAGAGCTTAAGTCAAGCTCCACAAGCTGGATACCTTATTTGACTTGATGGATCAAGGCCAATTGAGAGAGGAGAAGAATTGGGCCTATGGAAAGGGGAGACCAAATTGGGGAAATAAGGTTGGGTCAAGCTACAGACCTAATACAACATCCAAGACCGCTCTGGTGGATATTGGTCCCAAGCCCAATATTGGGTTTGAGGCTCCCAAAGGGGGAACCAGTGCAGCTACAGCTAGCTCTAAGGGTAACTTCCAAGGGAGCAACAGAAGGATGGGGTAATGGTGGTAAAAGAGGTGGGTCCAAACGTTTGATTGATGGTGAGTTGCAGGAGAAGATTAAGATGGGACTTCATTTCTGGTGTGATGAAAATTTCAGTCCGGAGCACGTTTGCAAATTCAAACAAATTCATTTACTGATTGTGAGTGAAGAAGAGAATTGGGAAGGGGATGTAGAGGAGAACTCAGCCAGTGAAGAAAGGGAATTGAAGGAGAAAGCCCTGCAGGCTGCAGCTATCAATCAATAGCATAATGGGTATGACATCAAAGAAAATATTGAAGTTATGGGGGGAAACAGAGGGAAAAAGAGTAGTAGTCCTCATAGATTGTGGGGCTTCCAACAATTTCATTGCCAAAAGGGTGGTTGAGGAGTTGAAGCTGGCCATTTCAGAAACCCCAGAGTACTTTGTGGAGGTTGGGGATGGCCATAAAATCTACAGCAAGGGTGTTTGCAAGGGGGTAGTTTTAAAGATGCGGGGCATGGAAGTAACTCATGATTTCTTCCTCTTTAATTTGGGAGGAGCTGATGTAGTATTGGGGCTGGGTAGGTTAGAACGCTTAGGGGAAATTAGAGCAAATTTCAGGGAATTAAAATTGAAGATTGATGTGGCAAGGTAGGTAGTGATATTAAGAGGGGAGTCATCTTTGTTGAAGACATCAGCTTCCCTTAAGAAAGTAATCAAGGCACTGCAAGATGAAGGGGAGAGTTATTATATAGAGTATAACTCCTTGTCGGTTACTGAACCAGCATTCAACATGGCCAGACCTGAAGGCTGTGCTAGATGAATTTGAAGACTTATTTCAAGAAGCTCATGGGTTGCCACCTAAGAGAAGGCAAGACCATGCCATTCCATTGACGGAGGGAGCTCAAATTCCTAACAGCAGGCCTTATAGGTATCCCCACTAAAAAAATGAACTAGAAAAAAGATTGTAGAGGAGATGATGACTACTGGAATTATTAGGCCTAGTGTCAGCTCTTATTCTAGTCCAATAATATTAGTCAGGAAGAAAGATGGGGATGGAGATTTTGTGTAGAGTATAGAGCCTTGAATAAGGTTACCATACCTGACAAGTTGGGAGCTGCTGGACGAGTTGGGAGGAGCTACGATTTTCTCAAAACTGGACTCAAAATCTAGTTATCACCAGGTTAGGATGAGGAAGATATACCCAATACAGCCTTTAGGACTCATGAAGGGCGCTATGAGTTTCTTGTGATGCCCTTCGGCCTATCCAATGCCCCCTCCACTTTCCAATGTCTTATGAACGGGGTGTTAAGACCATTTCTCAGTTGGTTTGTTCTTGTGTTTTTTGATGGTATCTTGATATATAGCATAGATAAGGAAGCACACTTGGTGCATTTGAGGGTGATACTTCAGCTTCTAAGATAACACAGATTATTTGTGAATAGAAAAACATGTAGCTTTGGGCAGACTCATTTGGGCTACCTTGGTCACTTAATTTCAGCTGAAGGCGTGGAGGCAGATCCAAAAAAGATCAGTGACATGGTTAACTGGCGCATAACCCATGATGTGAAAAGCTTGAGAGGGTTCTTGGGGCTCACAAGATATTACAGAAAGTTTGTAAAGGGATATGGAAGGATTGCTAGGCCACTGACCCAGCAGTTGAAGAAAGACAGCTTTGAATGGGGAGTTGCAGCCCAACAAGCCTTTGAGGCTCTCAAGGCTGCCATGACCACAGTTCCTGTATTGGCCATCCCAGATTTCAATAAAACATTTACAGTAGAAACCAACGCATCAGGAAAAGGAATAGGGGCTGTTCTCATGCAAGAGGGGAGACTTATAGCTTACATCAGCCAGGGATTATCTGACAGGGCCCAAAACAAATCAGTATCTGAAAGGGAGTTGATGGCATTAGTGCTTGCAGTCCAAAAGTGGAGGCATTACCTTATGGGGAGGCATTTTGTTGTGAATACAGACCAAAGTAGTTTAAAATTCCTCAATGATCAGAGGTTGTTATGGGAGGAACTACAAAAATGGACTTCTAGGCTGGTAGGATTTGATTTTAAGGTCCAATACAAACCTCTGCTATATCAACAGTCCAAGTGACTGACCTGGAGAGTCTGATGGAGGAGTTACAAATTGATGCCAAATAGAGGACTATATTGCTGGACTTGGTGGAGAAAAAGGAGACACATCCAGGATATCAGCTGCAGAATGGGAGGTTGTTTTACAAAGGGAGGCTGGTACTACCTTAGGCTTCAAATAGAATTCCTATGCTCTTGAAGGGGTTCTATAGTTCCCCTACAGGAGGCCATTCAGGATTTTTTAGAACCTACAAAGGAATTTCAGGGCTGTTCTTTTGGGAAGGAATGAGGAAGGACATTCAGGGATTTGTGGCAGCATGTGACATATGTCAGAGGAACAAGTATCACACTCTTTCTCCAGCTGGTCTCTTGCAACCCCTACCAATTCCTACTGAGGTGTGGGCTGATATCTCTATGGACTTCATAGGGGAATTACCTAAAGCCTATGGTGTTGACACTATCTTGGTAGTAGTGGATAGGCTGACCAAATATGCCCATTTTATAGTCTTATGTCATCCCTGCACAGCAAAGAAAGTGGCTGAGGTTTTCACCAGAGAAATAGTCAAACTACATGGTTTCCCATCCTCCATAGTGTCGGATAGAGATAGGCTGTTTCTTAGCAATTTCTGGACTGAGTTGTTCAAGCATTTGGGACTAACCTCAAGTTCAGTTCAGCTTACCACCCTCAATCGGATGGGCAGATTGAAGTAGTGAATAGATGGTTGGAGACTTTTTGAGGCGCCTCACAGGAACTAAGCCCAAGCAGTGGCCAAAATGGTTAAGCTAGGCTGAATATTGGTACAACACGAACTATAACAGCTCCACAAAACTTCCACCTTTCAAAGCATTGTATGGCAGAGACCCACCAACTTTACTAAGGGGTATTGGAGACTCTTCTGCAGTGGAAGACATCAATAAACTCCTACTGGAGAGAAATCTGATCCTTGATGAGCTGAAGGCAAATCTGGTGCAGGCCCAAAATCATATGAAGATGCAGGCTGATAAGAAGAGGAGGGAGGTAGAGTGTCAGGTGGCAGATTGGTCTATTTAAAGATTCAACCTTATAAGCTTAAGTCTCTAGCAAAGAGGGCCAATGAGAAGCTCAGTCCCAGATTTTATGGGCCCTTTAATGTGCTGGAATGAGTGGGGCAGGTGGCATATAAGCTGGGACTTCCAGATGACAGCCATATCCATCCCATCTTCCATGTGTCCTTGCTGAAGAAATCCATCTCTATTGCTGTAAGGAGTCAGCCTTTACCCAGCATACTGACAGAGGACTGGGAGCTCCTAGTCCAACCTGCTGAAGTCCTAAATCTTAGGAGTAATATGGATGGAATCACTGAAGTCTTGATCAAGTGGCATAATCTACCAGATTTTGAAAGCTCATAGGAGGTTTACACAACCATACAGGAGCAGTTTCCTGAATTTCACCTTGAGGACAAGGTGAAACTGCTTGGGGTGAGTATTGTTAGCAAGCCACCTGTTAAGCAAGTGTACCGTAGGAAGAGGATAAAGAACAACCGAGGAAGAGAAGGAAACAGCGGGGAATTGGAGGGTCCAGAAAGGGTGCAGACCACGTGAGCAGTGAAAGTAGTGTGGAAAGGAAAGGAGAGTAATTACCTTCACACTAGTGGGGAGACAAAAAATCAGAAGGGAATGATTCTGTTAGCAAAGCGAGGGATAAATATAGGAGGAGAGGAGAAGAGAGAGACAAGTGAGTAGTAAGGAGAGAATTGGCGGGAGAGACCAGGCACTCTCAAATTGCCTAGAATTATCTTGTATTTTCCTTATTTAAGTGAGTTTTCCTTGTATTTCTTTGCATCAGTCCCCACTGGTTGTAATCACATATTTCCCGCCAGAAAGGAGATATATCAGTTGTTTTCATTCCATTTTTCTTGAGCTTTCTGGTCTAGTTCTATCATAGATCAAGCTCATAAAATTTCATAGAATTTAAAAATTAATTGATATTTCATTTAACTATTTTATTTTAACATATATAATATGCTTTTCAAAATATATGCATATCAATATTTGTTAACTATTAGATTAAACACTTATAAATATTTGATTTATCTTAAATTTTGCATGCATTAGTCATTACTGCGGAATTCAGAAAGAGAAAATGGTATCTGTTCTCATTGATATTTCTGGATGTACAAGACTGTAATTTATAGTGAAATTTTAGGGAAAAGCCTAAGAGAAAAAATAGGAAAAAATCAGGAGAGAATTAACTGTAATCCCTTAATTCAAGGGATTGATTTTCAGCCTAAAATCTAGCTTAAAATCTCTCTAACAATATTTTACATTACAACAGTAAAGATTGGATTTGATTTGGATATCCAAATCACATCCAAATATTCCAGCAATCATATCTGTACATTCCAACACTCCCCCTTCAAGCTGGTGAATATATGTCTTCCATTCCTAACTTGGAAACCATCTCATGAAAATTTTCACTGTTGAGTCCTTTGGTTAAGACATCGGCAAGTTGATCTCCTGAAGGAATATAGGACATGCAGATTAGTCCTTCCTCAAGTGTCTCTTTAATAAAATGTCTGTCAATTTCAATATGCTTTGTCCTGTCATGTTGTACTACAGGATTATGAGCAATATTAATTGCAGACTTGTTATCACAATATAGTCTCATGGGACCCTGCCATTTGATCTTCAAGTCTTCTAGTATAATCTTCAGCCACAATAACTCACAAATTCCTTGTGCTGCTGCTCTGAACTCGAATTCTGCACTTGATCTTGCCACAACATTCTGTTTCTTACTCCTCCATGTTATTAGGTTACTGACGAGAAAGGTACAATAACCTGTTGCTGATCTTCTGTCAACCACGGAGCCAGCAAAATCCGCATCTGTATAGACTTCTAACTTGAGGTTTTGACTCTTTCTAAATAAATGCACTCCTTTCCCTGGACTTCCTTTCAAGTAGTGTAGTATTCGAAGAGCAGCTTGCATGTGTGATTCCTTTAGATCATGCATAAACTGGCTAATCAGACTTACTGCATAGGCAATATCTGGTCGGGTATGAGCAAGATAGATAAGCCTTCCTACTAGCCTCTGGTACATTTCTCGATCAACAGCTGGTTCTTCACTTGCTGCTGTTAGTTTCTAGTTTGCTTCAATCGGAATAGCCACTGGTTTGCAGACAAGCATTCCAGTTTCCTTCAAAAGATCCAGGACATATTTTTCTCTGTGAGATAAAGATCTCTTGCTTGGAGTATGAGACTTCAATTCCGAGAAAGTACTTCAGTTTTCCTAGCTCTTTTATCTCAAACTCTTTTGCCAAGCACTGTTTCAGTTTGAGTTTCTCCTCTTCATCATTACCAGTGACTATTATGTCATCAACAACATATACCAGAAGTGCTGTAACTCCCCCTGAATCCGTGTGCTTGATAAACAGTGTGTGATCTCCTTGACTTTGCTTGTACCCTGACGCTTTCATGACTTTGGTAAATCTTCCGAACCAAGCTTTTGGTGACTGTTTTAGCCCATACAGGGCTTTCTTCAGCTTACATACTTTAGTTGCTGTTTCTCTCCCTTCAAAACTTGGTGGAATACTTATGTAGATTTCTTCTTCAAGGTCCCCATGTAAGAAGGCATTCTTTACATCATATTGTTGAAGTTGCCAATCAAAGTGAGCAGCTAGAGATAGTAGGATTCTCACTGTGTTCATCTTAGCTACTGGTACAAATGTCTCCTGGTAGTCTACCCCATAAGTTTGAGTGTACTCTTTAGCCACCAACCTAGCCTTGTATCTCTCGAGTGAGCCATCAGCATTGTATTTCAGAGTAAAGACCCATTTGCAGCCGACTAAATTCTTTCCATTCGGTCTGTCAACTATCTCCCATGTCTTGTTTTTCTCTAGTGCCCTCATTTCTTCCTTCATTGCATTTCTCCACTCTTCTTTTGACAATGCCTCAGATAGAGATTTAGGAACAGCAATGGTATCTAGACTTGCAATAAAATTTTTGTAGGGTGGTGACAAACGTTGTAGTGACACATAGTGAGACAATGGATAAATAGGTTGCTTTGTGCACTTTCTGGAACCTTTTCTAAGGGGCAATGGGAAGATCCAAATCATCAACAGGAGGTTCAATCAAAGGAGGAATAGAACTTACCATGCTTTCATTGATAATGGGGAGATTTAAATCATTCTCATGATTATGAACAGGCTGTTCAGCCAAAGGAAGAATAGAACTTACCGTGCTTTCATCGATAGGGTCCAGATTGGTAATTTGGCTTTGCTTCGGATTAGGAACAGTAGCTGATCTCCTTGAATATATATGAGAAAACCTTTTAGGATTATGAACAGAATCGGTTTGAGGAAGAGTTATAGGTTCCTGAGAAATAGAATTTGGAATAGACTCGAGTTGAGAATTTTCAGGAGTAGTAGATTGGGAAACAAAATCAGTTGGGGAAGCAGATGGAGTTTGAGAGACGGGTAACTCAAAATCACTAAGACCCAGACCATCTATTTCAGGAGCATTCTTATCTTCCAATGAATTCTCTTCCTGAAGATAAGAATGGTTGAAATATGACTTGTTTTCAACAAAGGTTACATCTGCTGACATATAGTATTTCCTAGAAGGAGGATGGTAGCATTTATAACCTTTTTTGTGTGCTAGAATAGCCAAGGAAGATTACATTTGATGGCTCGTGGATCTAATTTTCCCCTCTAGTGGTTATGTATATGGACAAAAGAAGTGCAACCGAAGACTCTTGGTGTAAGACCATTGGATACTCGGAAGTGAGGATAGAAAGTGGACAACAAAATTGCCAATGGGTGTTTTTTGGTCCAATATACGTGAGGGTAACCTATTTATCATATAAGTGGCTGTGAGAATAGCTTCCCCCCAATAAGACTTAGGAACTTTCCCATGAAATAACAAGGCTCGGGTAGTGTGTTAAGAAGGTGACCATTCTTTCTTTCAGCAATTCCGTTCTGTTGGGGTGTATTGACACAGGATGACTCGTGTATGATTCCCTCCTTTTGAAAATATGGTGACAGCACTTGATTAAAATAATCTTTGGCATTATCAGACCTAAAAACTTTGATTTTAACCCCAAACTGATTCTGAATCATGGAATGGAAGGAAGGAATAATAGTACTCACATCAGATTTTTGTTTGAGCAAGAAAGTCCATGTGACTCTAGTACAATCATCAATTAAAGTAGCAAACCAACGAGCTTCTGAGACATTTGGGATTGTAGAAGGTCCCCAAATGTCGCTATGGACTAAATCAAAAGGTTTGGAACATCGTTTATTGCTAATAGGAAATGGAACCCGAGTATGTTTGGCAAGCTCACAAATATCACAATGAAATTCTTTAATATCTAAATTCTTAAACAAAGATGGGTACATACCTTTCAAAGTTTGAAAGGATGGATGGCCAAAACGAAAATGATGAAGCCAAATGGCTTCTTTTATTAGAAGTTGTAAGGAAAGAAACAGATAGATTTGGTGAAACTTCTTTAGAGGCATCTGGTATCTCAAGAAAATACAGCCCATTCCTTTCCTTAGCAAGTCCAATCTTCCTCTCCGAGCCCTTGTCCTGAAAAACACAATAAGATGGACGAAAAATCACATTACACTGTAAATCTTTAGTGAGTTTCTGGATAGAAACAAGGTTGGCTGATAATTTTGGCACATGAAGGATATTCTTTCAAGGTAAGATGTGGTGAAATAGATTACATTCCCAATTCCAGCAACAGTAGCAAGTGATCCATTTGCTACGGTGATTTTTTTATTAATAGGATAAGGGGTATATATGTGCTAAACTATGAGGAATAGGGAGTCATATGGTCAGTAGCCCCAGAGTCTATGATCCAGGAAGTGTCTAAGTGATTCCTTGAGGCATGTAAGCCAAAGAAACAGGAAGAGGTTCCAGACATTGAAGTTGAAAAACAAGGAATTGGTTTAAGCAAAGGTGAGGGATGAGTACAACAATGAAGGCTGTAGAAACTCACTAAAGATTTACAGTGTAATGTGATTTTTCGTCCATCTTATTGTGTTTTTCAGGACAAGGGCTCGGAGAGGAAGAGGCTGCAAACAGACGCAGAAAGTAGAGAGAAAAGGAAAGAAACGCAGCAATGAAGGCTGCAAAAGGAAAGGGAAAGAGATGCAGCAATGAAGGCTGCAAATAGAACCCAGAAATCTCTCCTAAAGTTCTGATACCATGCGGAATTCAGAAAGAGAGAATGGTATCTGTTCCCATTGATATTTCTGGATGTACAAGACTGTATTTATAGTGAAATTTTAGGGAAAAGCATAAGAGAAAAAATAGGAAAAAATCAGGAGAGAATTAACTGCAATTCCTTAATTCAAGGGATTGATTTTCAGCCTAAAATCTAGCCTAGAATCTCTCTAACAATATTTACATTACAACAGTAAAGATTGGATTTGATTTGGATATCCAAATCACATCTAAATATTCCAGCAATCATATCTGTACATATATCCAAATCACATCCAAATATTCCAACAATCATATCTGTACATTCCAACAATTACAATAATAACAAATTTAACGGATGGATTGATAAAATTCGTATTCTACAAAAAGTTATTCAATGACTGGATTGTAAGATGGTAGAACTAAGTAATGTTGATACCTCGATGGTAATTCACCATCATGTGGAAGAAATGAAGATAATAATAGAATAGAAACGCAACTTACAAAAAATATGCTTTTGGTATGTTTTTCATATGGAATTGCAGCTGATACTGTAAAAAATAATTCATCCTACTATTTTTATCTTTTTATGGATGAAAGCAGCTATTATACCTTTAAGTTAGAAAATTAACAAACATTTAGTGAAATAGGCAATTACTTTTATTTTTTTTTTATTATGAGTTCAAGAAAGTTTGCTTTTTATCTATATAAGAAAAAAAGGTTAAGCTAAAGTCTTCCATGAAGGATGTATTTGCGTGAGAATTCTGTTTTTCCCTTTTTATCTTCTTGAGTTGTCCATGAATATAAGTTTGCAATTTGAAGTTTAAATAAATGGATCCAATGTTGTGTGCCTCTTTCTGTTATTTACTGTATGCTTCAAAGCAATTGAGGTTTTTCTTGCTATAACTGTCATGATAATTTGCTTGATAAAACATGTAATGCTTTATTACTTTTAGGCTTGAGAATGGAAATCAGTTATCAGGTGAGAAAAATAATCGTGAAGTGCGACGAGCTCCAAGCTTTAGTGGTCCCTTGATGCTTCCAAATCGAGCTTCGGCAAATAGTTTATCGGCTCCGATAAAGTCTTCTGGAGGTATTTAAATTATGCTGTGTAAACTGTAAGGCTATGTGTGCAAGTTCTAGTATTTTTTTAACCCAGCCGTCTTAAATTCTTTAAGTTTTAATTTTGTCCACACCACTCTTTGTTAGGATTCAGAGATTCCTTGGATGACAAGTCTAAGGCTAATCTAGTGCAAATTAGAGGGCGATTCTCTGTGACTTCAGAAAATTTAGATCTTGTGAAGGTATGATTTATTCTTATAATTGGGTTGTCATATCATACGACTTTAACTAACTTAATGTTGTGCCATAGGATATTCCTTTAAGTTCTGTTTCACGCCGATCTTCACAGGTTGGTTGTTGATTTAATTGATTATCATTTATGTAGTTATGTTCTATATTTTCCATCATCTGATATTATGTTCTGTTACATTTCATATAGGGATCACCACTGAGGAAATCTGCCAGTGTTGGTGATTGGATGTTGGATTTCAAACAATTGGTTTGTACATTTTCCATTTGCTCCAGGCCTTGCTGTCTTGTTTATCAGCATTTTCCCATATGTCTGTTTGTTTATTCCATATTTGCTTCATGCTCTTAAAACACTATATTTATATTATTATTATTATTATTACCTGGAGAGTGAAACCTGAACTAAATTTGCTGGCCGCCATTTTTGTGAATTTTTGGCTTCTCGGGTATGTTGCAGAGTATCTGGGATCAGGATGTATCATTAATTATTTTATTTGATATATAAGGCTTGTCTGTCTTTTATTAATCCATTTCTCTTCAGCCAATTGGTCTGGCCCCCAAAGATTCTGCCATTACCAATATTTCTGCTTCACTTCTTATGCCCCACCTTCAAAATCTTTTCCAGCAGACATCTATTCAACAGGTGAGGACAACTAAAGTTTGAGAAATGGTTTACAATTTGGTTATTCGTGTGCTTGTTGGAAGTCTGATCATCTTAAATGCAACTTTGCCAGTTTATAATCTCATTTGAAAGTTCTATTTCATCCCAGGATCTTATAATGAATCTGTTGAATAGCTTGCAACCTGCTGATGCAAATGATGGTGAGTGAAGGATTTTCCGTTGACTATGCTTGAAGCAATTCTTTTATTATGTATGGTATTGAATGACATAATGAGTCAACATTTTCAGATTCTCAGAATGTAAAGTTGCCACCATTTCCTCGCGGTTCAGAGAACAATGGAAATGTAAGTCATTTTTCATTTGATTTATCCGTTTAGCTTATATGCTTAGTTTTTAAGGACTAGTCAATCTTGTTTTCATGACAAAACCTGTAGTAAAACTTGTAATGATTTTTCTGTTTTTTGATGTTTCCTTCTGACCTGAGTCATTTATAGGTTGATACAGCAGCTTCAGAGAGGGAACGTCTTCTGATGGTCAAAATTTCAGAACTTCAGGCTCGGTTAGTTATATCAGTTTGAAAAATATTTTCTGAGTAATTTTTTTTTTCTGAGTTAAAATAGCTTATTTAACTCCTTCTCATGTTACAGGATGATCAATTTGAAGGATGAACTGATTACTGAGAAGTTAAAATACATGCAGGTAATGTAGAAGCTTTTTATATTTAATCATTCTCGGTTTCTTTGTTTTATTTTTACAGTTTCACTTATGCAGGCTTTGCTTGCATTACAAATAGCCCATGTCGGTTGGTAGTTAGACGGCCAACCCAGAAACTATAGTAGTTAAAGCTTTAAAGATTTCAGTAAAACTAACGATTTGGTTATCCTTGGAACAGTTGCAACAACAGCTAACAGCTCTCTATAGTGAGGAACAAAATGGGGACAGAAGAGAGGAAGTTGTATGAAAGCTGATTAATTATGATCTTTATGAAGTGCATGTACATCCAGGCGTGAGTGATAAATCATAGTTGAACTCCATTCTTTCTCTTTGCTGAAGGAGAACTGCTTTTTGGACTTTGATAATCCTTGATAAGCTTCTGTGAAAGATCTAAAGCCCAGCAAGTGCAAAAAGCAAAATGATGATCTGTCAAGGTTCATCTCATTATTTATTTTATTCGACATTCACATGTAAATGAGCTTCTCTGCTGTATCATGCTGCAACCTGCTAAGTTTGCAGATGACTCGCAGTTTTCGTGATTAGAAAATTATGGGGACACAACCCCGTTGGGAATAATAATATCCATGCATATTGAACTGTTATTATTATTATTATTGTTCATCGAGTCTAAGCTTGTATAGGTTTATCGTGTTGTTCTACTAACTGAATAGGTCGTATCCGAAATGAGTCAACTTAATGAAATATTGGAGCTATACGAATGTAGTTCGTTATGGCATCGAATTTAACTACTTAATGATGTTGACCTTGAGTGAAGTTTCAAGTGATATATTTTTTACTTATTCTCTTTTAAGGTTTAGATTAAAATCATTATTCATTGACATTTGATTTTGTTCCTGACATTTTAATTTTCTCACTTTAATTTATGACATTCATAAACTTGTTTTAATTTAGTGTCTTAGTTTGTGTATTCATCTTCTACTAAATAGAAGAGATGATGAGTCATGGTTTAGAGTGATATAGCACACTAATCTTCTAATGTAACACTTAAAGGCTGACTAAAATGAAAATGGAATTGTGAAGATTTTAGTCAAAATTATTTTTTCAAAACCCTAAAATGGAAATGGATAGCTCAGGGTTATTTTATCATGGGTACAGGGAGGCTAAAAGAGCTGCAGGGTTCAACTTGCAAAGAAGGCCACTCGACCAAGAAATGGAATGGGGTCTGACATTGACGTTGTAGAGCGTGGATGGGAAGCCATCAATACCATAATCCAAGAGCACAAATGTATGGAGGTATGTTTAATCATTAATGTTATTTGACCAAGAAAGACCTCGATCTAGGACCACAAAGGAGTACCTGACCAGATGCGAGACAGTTGTTGATTACGTGCCAGGTTGAGTCGGTGGAAGGTTTAGACAGGGCTCAAGACATTAGACATAGCTGCTCGAGCTTAAAGCTTGTTTGGATTCATATATGAAATGAAAAGAAATGAAATAAAAAGTGATGGCAAAGGATGTCATCATTTGAGTTTTTAAAAATAGTATGAAATGGAATTGGATCGATTTTATTCTGTTTCATTTTATTCTATACTCTTATTTTTTTTTATTTTAAATTGGAGAAGAATTTCTAAACAATAAAATGAAAATTTTTCTTTATTCTACCATTAAATATTCAAATAATAGTATGAAGATTTTATTCCATTCCAACTCATTCTATTTTATTATATACCATTTCATTTCACTTACTATAAAATTTTAAAACAAAGCCTAAAAGATATGTGGACGTCACTTTGTTTAGAGATGCTGCCCTTGCCAACGTTAATACCTTTAGGATATGTTTGGATGGGAAAATTTAGAGAAAAAAGAAAAAGAAGGTTATCTTTCATTTTTAAATTGAGAAAATTATAAAATATTTATAAAATTAAAAAAATACATGATAAGAAGATTACTTGATAATATCTTATTTTATTCTTTTATTTTAAAAATATTCTTGAATAAATAGAATTTTTCATTAAAATGAAAAATTTATCCTCCCTTTTCTCTACGTGAGAATCTATCTTTTTCTTTAAAAAACTAACATAAGCATTAATGCATGTGTAGATTTATAGACTAAGGTAGCTTGACTTTCGTGGCAAAACATGCAAGATAAATTGAAATTGCATTATTATTAACATAAGCATTAATACATGTGTAGATTTGTAAACTAAAGGTGGCTTGACTTTTGTGGCAAAACATGCCAGACGAACAGAAATTGCATTAATTCATTGATTAGTTTTATACTACGGATGCAAAGTGTGGTGCGTTTAATAGCCTTCTTCTTTGTTAACTTGAGGATAATGCAAGAGATGTAACAATAGGGTCATCAAAATGGGCTGAACCCGTCTGGCTCATTAACTACAAAAAAAAATGCAAGTCAGATTTTTATGATTACAATCCGTTAAACGTGAAAATTTTTAGATCATCCCGTAGTACATTATCATATTCATAAAATACACCACATAATCTATTTTCCCAAGTCCCCAAGACCCTAACATTTGCATGGCAACACACCGGTCTTCTATAATTGTATTTGTCAAATTTGGTTTAGATTTAAGATAATATTTAAATTATGTGATGTATTTATAGATTTGGTTTGGAATTTGAATAATATTTAAATTATGTTATGTATTTGTGGATGTGGTTTGAATAATGTTTAAATTATGTATTTGGTTTGGCAAGTTCCTTTAATGATTAAGTAAGTTTAAAAATCCTTTTTAAACTTTTTGGTGAATAAAACAGGAAAATTTAAAAAAAAAAGAATTATGTAGGCTAGCCCGTTTAACCCACAAGATCATGTAAGGCGAGTTGACCTGATTTTTTTTCAAATTATTTAAATGCGGATAATTTTGGCTTGGCTTGTTTAACCCATGGCCTGTCGCAGGTAGGTTTAAACAGGCCAGGTCGGCCTATTTGATAGCCCCAGTAACAACTAACTTAAAAATAGAGGCTTCTAGCTACATTGCGAAATCATCTGCTAGAAATCTATTATTCTTCTATTATCTTGGTGATATTAGAAAGAGAAGAGTTAGTTCAAAGTAATCTTTCTTTCATGTATTCTGTAAGTACTTATAATGTTCTTAAGTTACTGCCTTAGTATCATCCTCCTTTAATTTAATTTCTTTGAAAGTTTATGATGATGATGATCTTGTTATGGTTTATGTCTTGAAATTGATATATGCAATATGATTTATGAGTTTTAAGATAAATACTCAAGTTTTAAAATTTATATTTTTATATATAATTATTCTGCAAGTTATTGTGTCTAACAGCGTAAATATTGGTATCTTGACTTAAATTTTCAGTGATGACATAATCATATATTAAGTATTTATATTTATTTCTATTTAGATTTATAATTTTGAATATTCTATTCTATGATTAAATGCATGAATTATGCTATTAATATTATTGGTAATATATTTTGAAATATTAGAGGTACTAGGAAAAATCTTTGATATACCAAGGCAAGATGAATGATAGAATAATGAGACTGTCATGAGATTATGAAATTTATGTATACTTGACGCTCAGGCGTAAATATTTCAGACTATAGAAATGGTAAATTGATGCCTGGCTAGAAATATTTAGGATTAAAGGTTTTAGAGGCTAATGTATATGTTAGTTGTTCTTCTTGTAGAGCCGAAGAATATTCCTATAAAAAAAAGTAATATTTAATAAGAAAAGATTTTCACAAAAGAAATTCCTTCTAAATATGAGATTTCATGAAGAATGATTTTCTAAAAGAAAGTATTTACAATATATTGGAGTTTGAATTCATTAATAATTTTTAGAATTTCAAACAAAAGTGTTAGAATGCATTTCTAATATTTAATCTTTATTAATTATCAATATAAAGTATACTTTGATGGTGCAAATGGACTTAAGAAGGGGGGTCGAATCAAGTTCTGTCCAAAATAAAACTTTTCTACAGCACTTAAAACATCAAGATCAAAAACACAGATGGGACTGTTTATATACTAACATAAGTAGGCTAATCTCCAACAGGTTCACATTTAAAAATGTGATATCTTGCATACACATATTTTAAAACACATGCAACAAATTAATAACATAGAGTCAAATAAGATAAGGTAAAAGATAATGGATAGAAGAGCTTGCACAAAGCATTTATACTGGCTCAACTCCCAAACAATGGAACCTACATCCAGTCCCCAGAACAGCTGAGATTTTTCACTATTTTTGAGTGTTATTTCTTTAACCCTAGCCTTTTCAAGTTAAAACAAGTAGTCTAAAACCTCTCCAAGCTCTCAAATCAAGCAGCTACATAGGGCTTTCACAAATACAGTGATAAACAACTATGTTGCAGAGTGAATATTCAAGTTTTAGCACAATACAGTAAATGTTTTGCAATGGAAGCACTATAACTCAACTATTCTCTAGTCATTCACGTATTCCCTTCTTGTTAGGGTTTTGAAATGAGTTAGAACTATAAAAAACAACTCCAGTTGACTGTTGCAGACTTCCATGCTCCTTTTTCAAAAAGTTTCTGCCACCTTTCTCAGCTTTTGTAGTTGTGAAAGGCTTTTCCTTGCTTTGTCTCCGAGTTGTTCCCATTTGTACAGTAAATATCCGTTGGCATTAATTTTGAGATTTCTCACAACTAGTTATGATAGCTTTTATCAGTTTTCGTGCAGAGCAGAAGCATGCAGTGCAAAAAGGTAGCTTCATAAGCAGACTCATCTTTAGTTCATGAGCAAGCTCATCCTTCGTATTCCAGAAGCTTGACTGATGGACGCTAGCAGGCTCATCTTCAATTCATGAGACAACTGATCCTTCACAGTAGCAACTGAAATCCTCACGTCTTCAAGAGCAAATTGATTTTCTTGATAGGCAGGCTCCAAGTTGGTCTCTTTTAATATTTTAGAAAAATTTCTTTGTGAAGTACAACAATGTTCTTCTTCTTCAATTTATGTTCAAAGACTTTGTACATGAGACAGCTTCATTTGCTCACAGTTGTGACTTTCATGATACATTCATGTGATCTTTTTATAAATCTGTAATATAATCCGTTAGCCAAGATCAAGCATGAATAAATAGTGTAAAATGATCAAAGATAATGTTTGTAATCATCACCAAATCATTGCCAAAATAAACCTTGGACTAAAAATCTCTCCTTTGATAATGACAAAATATATTTTAACTCAAGAATGCAGATTTTCAAAAGATGTATCAGAGCTAAACAAGAAGTATCAAAGCTAATGTCAGAGCAAAAAATATCAGAACTAATGTTTATAGGTTCAGAACAAATTGGTTATGGATAGAAATTGAATACGAGAGGAAAAAACTAGCAAAGTAGAAGTACTCCCTTTGAGATTAATATCTCCTCCTTTCTAAAAGATTAAAGGAATGAAAGACATGCGAGCTTTTCAAAATATCACCTTTGCACTTTCTTTTATTTTGCTTTGAGTTTTGAATGCTCTTTTAGCAAAAATAGATGTACTCCCATCATAGACTTGCATTCTTTTTGTTTCATGTTCTTCCCCTTTGAATCTTGTTGCATTCTTGTTCTCCCTCTTCTGGCATTATTCAAGGTGGGAAACATAGATACATACCAAGGACAATAACAAAGAAATAATATAATGTATACATAGAAATGCTAAAAAATATATTAGACCAAAGATTCATACACATCCAAAAAACATATTGTCCAAGTATGCTTACACATAGTGTAGCCAAAAGATAAACAGTAGCAAAACATAAAGTTACAGCAGAAATGTCAATGTAAGTCATTAAAAAGAAATAAAAAAGTATGTTCTAAACTGTGTAGAACTAGTATGCTCTAAGATAGAATAAGCATTCTAATCAGGTTAATCAAAATCAGAACTAGATGAAAGATGGAAGAAAGAAGTAGGTGGTGGCTTTCTCTTAGGAGTTCTTTAGGCTAGGCTCTCTTCTTTGCTTTCGGCCTCAGTTCAGTCTCATAAGCATTAGTCCACCAATGCTCAACATCATTAACTTGGTCTTCATCCCTTCAAGTTGACTATGGAACCATTGAAAGGTATTCATGGCATTGTTGAACTTAATCTTCTGAGCTTGTTCAATCCTCTTTTGTCTAATAGGTAGCTCCTTAAGAATGTCCATAATCTTCTTTAAAATAACAGGATTCGCAGACTGATCTGCAGTACCAGCAGGCTAATCTTCGACAGTAGAAGCTTTCTTCTTAGCATGTTTCTTTTTGGCTTCAGAATAAGGAATGATGTCCTTGAGTATGCTAAAAGAAACATTAACAGCATTTTCAACCACCTTCCCTTTACCCTTGCTCTTAGAAGAACCTACATTCTCCTCTTTGTCTTTCTTCCTCCAATTTCCAGCTTCATCAAATTCAATTCCAGACAGTGAAATATATTTACCACTAATAGTACTCTATACTAGTGCATGAGCTTCACCTTTAAGATCAACACCAAAATGCTTAAAGAAACAAGTGAGTATCATATCATAAGGTAAGCTTACTACCTTCTTTTTATAAGCACACTCACCCATATAGTACAACATAATATAACCAAAACACAAAGGTACTTTCATCATAAGACGATAGAGAATAAGAGTTTCCATCATGTTGACTTGATGGCAGCTCACGTTCTTTGGAAGAATTACCTTAGAAACCAACTTGTGAAGAAAATGTGTTCATAGAGCCAAGTGCAACATATGTAGGCTTTCCTTTATCAAGCGTTGACAAATGAGGGTTATGTGTGAATAAATTGCACATATCTTAGGCTTGTTTTAAAAGTTTGATAGTTTAGTTTTTCATTTTATCAATACCTTTTCAGTAGTTTTTTAATAATTAATTTTCCTCTTGCATTTTATGTGTTTTCTTTGTGTTTTTTTATGCAATTTCAGGAATTTAGATTGATTATTTAAAGTTTTTAATACATCACATGGCTTATGTGTTCAACAAATTGAAGAAAATGGCAAAACAAAGCATTACAAGGCCTTTTCCTATGTAATCCACGTGCCAATGTCAAATTGGAGTGCTTACAAATTCAAATTTCTCAAGTTAGAGAGGTACACAGCCTATGTCCATGTAATCTACACAGCCGTGTGATGTTGCTACTCGTGAAATATTGAAACAGAGATTACATGGCCTGAGGCCGTGTAGCAAACATGGCCTTGTAATGCTAATTTTCTTGATACACAAAAAAATATGTTTTAAATCAGAATTCTAAAGGAATAGAAAGACTTCAAAGGCCCAAAAGACCTATTTTGAGAAAAGTATAAAAGGTCTAGGCTTAGAAAACATAAAGAGAAGCCATCAAACACAAGAAACACAAGCATTCAAAGGAAAAAGCTTGAGGATTGGATTAAAGATTCAAGGAAGCCATCAAACACAAAAAACACAAGGATTCAAAAGCAAAAACTTGAGGGTTGGATCAAAGATTCAAGAAGAAGGCTAAGAAACTTTTCTTTATAAGAGCTTATCTGGACTCTCCATCTTCTTCTCTTTGTTTTAGATTTGATTCTATGTTTTCCCTTGTTTCTTTAATTGATTTGGATTGTATTAAGAACATGAGTGGCTAGAATTCTTCCTTCTAGGATAGGGATGTAACTTTTCCTTTTTGTTATGGATTGATTTGATTATTCTCTTTATCAATGGTAGATTGATGTTTATTGATTCATTAATAGTATTCTTAATGCTTGTTGCATGTTGGTACCTATGTATACATGATCTAAGGCATTTGAGTGAAGATCGAGAAATTAAGCCGAATGTCAGAACTCTATTAATTGAGCTTAAGAATTGATGCCTAGAGATAGGGTTAATCTTATGAGGAGCAATGAATTATCAAATAACTTAATGGGTTTTAATTGAGTTAATGGTCATGAGAATGGGATTAATTTTATTAAAATACTCCTTGACGTCTTGAGAGAAGGCAAAGGATAAATTAGGATAATTCACCTTCAAGAACTTAATCAACCATGATAACGAAAGTCTTGATATTCCATTGCAATTGGATCAGTGAAACCCTTGTCCTAGAGTCTTTCGTTATTGACACTTGTAAATTTTGTTATTTGATTGCTTTATAGTCATTAGTTTAGTTTTAATAGTTTCTTTTAAATTCCTTACTAATTTCAAAGTCTAAATAATTAAAAAAAATTTAGTTCAGTACTCAATCCTGATCCTCGTGGGAACAATTATTATTTACTACTTATACAATCTGTGCACTTACAGAATCCTCAATAAGTTTTTGGCGCCATTGCCGGGGATTGGTGCTTTGATATTGAACAAGTGGTTATTTGATTACTCTTTACATTTTTTTGTTTCTTTATTTTAACCTTTTATTTTTTTTCTCTATTATATTATTTCTTTGTTTATATTTTATATTTTTGTTTTTTTTAGGATGGCAAGCCTAAACTAAGATGGATAGAGGAAAAATAATAACAGAGTACGTATTGAAAGCTCAATTAGAAGCCATCACAAAGGAGAGAGATGGATTTTATGCTCCAATGCCTATCACTATATTGTCGTGCCAAGCAAGTAATATGTTGGATCCATATTCTTTTTACGAGCAAGCCCACTATGAATCTAATTTTCCTCCCACACAATATAATTGGTGTGGCAACACTTATGATTTTGGTTGGGTATATCAATCAAACTTTGCTTGAAATCAATACAATATGCAACCATAATCTCAAGAGCAGGAGTCCAACTTAGAACTTTTGATGGAGAATATTCTCATAGCACAAAAGCAACAAAATGAAGCTTTGAAGCAACTTACCTCTAAAGTTGTTCAACTAATCACTCATAAGAAGATGTTTAAGAATCAAATAGCCCAACAAACAAGCTTATCTAGCAACGCTCTAGGGAATTCACAAGATGATTCACCAAGCAATACGGGGCTAGAGACATTGAGCAATGAGAACATCTCACCACCAAAGTCAAAGCCATGTAATGAAAAAGCTCCTCAAACTCAATTGAAGATAACGTCTCCAGAGATTGAATTAAGCTCCTTTAAAGATGCCACTCTACATATTAAAGAAGAGCATACTCCAGAATTTAGATTAAAAACTCTTCCTCCATATCTGAAAGCATTGTTAGAAAAAGTTCCTTCTCTTAATTATCTGAAATATCCATTTAACATATCTCATTGTTTTAATGTAGATACTATTAATGAAATTTGCCAGAATTTTCAAGAGCATCCATACGAAGACCCATTTAAGCTATACATGATCAGATCACAACTAACAAGAAATGAAATTACTACATTAATGGGTACAAAAGGAATGATATGTGGTGGAAGAGGATGCATGGGCCAAAAAATTTTCATTAACATGCTGATTATAAGCTGGAAAAATTCAAGCAAATATTTGACTTTAAGCTCAGAAAGCTTGATCAAAACCAAAACAAAGGATTTAACAAAGCATCCAAATATTGTATTTAAATCATTGAAGCATATTTGTTAGGATCCTGGAGGATAAGGATGCAAGGGGTCAAGCTAATGACCTTAAATTAGCGCTTCTTGGGAGGCAACCCAAGTTTTTTTTCAATTTTCATTTCATTTAGTTTTGTTTCTTTTTATTTTAGCTAATTGCTTAATTAGATAGTATGTTTAATTTTTTTTTCATATCTTGCTTTTTTTTTTGTTTTATAGTTTGCTTACTCATTCCTGCATAGAAAGACGTTCTTTTAAGGGTGGTAACTTTCATTTCCTTACGTAATTGATTATTAATTTGAATTTGCTAGTTTGTTAATGATTTTCTGATGTTTCCATGGGCTGTTTTATTTGTTTGATTGATTATGCTTAAGTTTTAGATACTTAATAAGTCAATCCATTACATTTTAAAGGATTTCGTGCCAAGCAGATAGTTACATGGCCTGTGACCATGTTAACTACATGGCCGTGTAGTTGTGAAGAAAGATAATTGACTAAAATAGAAAGGTACATGATAATTTCAAGAGATTGGAATTATTTCCCTTCTTAATATTATCAAGCTAAAGCTTGTTCTTTAAGTAATTGGATAGTTTTGTGCTTTTATCTTTAATTTTAGAAAATTTTATTTTTAATGTTTATTAGCAAGAATTTTGTTTTGTAGCAGTAATCTTTTCCCTAATAATGAGTTTTTGTTGCAGTGGGTTGCTGATTAAAGTGCTAGGTGGAGCAAATTTTAAAGTTTCTTGAAGATGGCCTAGCGCTTAAGCGTGAGTGATACTTGGAATCAACCTTCAGGAAGGTCACCGCTTACATGCTCAACATCTAGTACTTAAACACTCCAGCACTCACGAAAAAGGAACTTCAAGACACTGCTTGCTTAGGCGCTCAAAAATGTAGCGCTTAAGCACTGAGCATAATTTAAAGAGCTTCAGTAGCCCTGTATAGTGGGGCGAGAGATTAACCCAAAAGGAAAAACTAGGTTTTGTGTGCTAAATTAGTGATGACATTTTGTGAATTTTAGAAGTTGCTGGATTGAAGAGGCTTAAAGATTGAGGAATCACTTCTATCCTTAGACCTATCAGCACCAATACTTGGCTTCATCTTCAGTTTTCCTTTCCCTTTTCTTTATGTGTAACTGAACCCCTTTAACCAGGGGAAGATGTAGCTTGACTTAGATGTTGATGTATTTGGATTTCTAGTTTAATTAAAATTTCTATTTCCTTATTGAGTGTTTATCTCCATTCTTAATATTTTTATGAACTGCCCACTCATAAATAGATTTGATGTTCATGCAGAAATTGGAAAATTGATGTGTGATTATGCTTCATGAGATAAACACCATGTTTAGGCAAGAGTCTAGGAATAGATGTTACTTATCATGTGGTTGTGTTAAAGATTTCATAGAACCTTATAAAGCTTCCTTTAATTAGGGTTAGACTAAGGGATTAGTTAATTCTAGTTCAGTAGGAGAGGATTAACAAGCCAAGGAATTGGAGGTTAATTAACCTTTGGGAATCTAACCATCAAAAAGGATTTAGAACTTGATTAGACCTAAGGAATCTAGATCATCAACGGAAAAGTCAAGTGAAATCGGACCCTAGCTTAATTTAATTTGTGTCTTTGACAATCTCTTGCTTTAGCTTATTCATTTTAGTTTTTTTAATCTTGGCTTTTAATTCACTTTACTTTGTTGGTTATTTTCAATAGTTGCATTTTAGACCTCCCTTCAATTCAAACATTCGATGTCTAGATAGCATTAATTCTTAGTGAATCAGTAGCTGGCAATTAACAATCTTTATGGGAGTGATACTCACTCATCACTTTATTACTTATTGCAATTTGGTACACTTGTCAATTAAGCAACAAGTTTTTGGCGTCGTTGATGGGGAATGTGTGAATTGTCAATATTGAAAGTAGATGAGAATATACTAATCAGGGTTTTTCTTTTAGTTATAGTTATCTTTGTCTTCAGTTAATTTTTACTTATACTTTGTTAATTTAGTATTTGTTTGTTGTCTTTGGTTTATGCGAGGTATTGTTGATCCAAATTCATTGCATTTTGATCCTGAAATTGAGAAAACAGTAAGAAGAAATAGAAAAAGGACAAAAGCAAGGAAGAACACTCAACAAGAAATCGTAGACTTGATTCAACAAGAAAACATAGCAAGACCTATGGCTGAAGAAAACATAAATCATGGAAGGCGAACATTGGGGGACTATGCTACACCTAATGCTGAAGGATGTGCCATAAGCATTATGAGGCCTAACATTCAAGCCAATAACTTTCAACTCAAGCCAACTCTTTTCCATATAATGCAACAAGAGCAATTTGGGGATGGACCCTTAGAAGATCCTAATTTGCACTTGGCAAATTTCATTCAGCTGTGTGATACCATTCGAGTTAATGGTGCTTTTGAAGATGTGATCAGATTGAGATTATTCCCATTCTCATTGAGAGACAAAGCAAAGAGTTAGCTACAAGCCCATCAACAAGGGAGAATCACCACTTGGAATTACTTGGTGATAAAATTCTTAACAAAATATTTTCCACCATCCAAGTTGACCAAGATGAGAAATGAGATTACCTCTTTCACTCAACATGAGATGGACTCTCTATATGATGCTTGGGAGCGGTTTAAGGATTTATTGAGGAAGTGCCCTTACCATTCTATTCCCGATTGGCTTCAAGTTCATACGTTCTATAATGGGTTGACACCTCTGACTAAGTCTATGATAGATGCAGTCATGGGTGGTTTTCTTAACAACAAGACACCGAAGAAGCTCAACAATTGTTAGAGACCATGGGGCCCAATAACTACCATGTTCCTTCGGACTGATCTAGTGGAAGAAGGGGAGTTCTTGAGATGGATACCTTAGATGCTATTCTTACTCAAAATAAGAATCTTAGCAATTTTCTACTCTCACAAGCAACTTAGTCATATATAGGCTAGAGTTGTTAGTTCCCTTCCATTGTGCTGTGATTTTTGTGAAGAGAACCATATGAATGGAGATTATAGAGCAAGTGCAGTAAACGCATCCCAACCGGAGCAGATGCACCACATTGGGAATTCTTCAAGGCCTCAAAACAATCCATATTCCAACACCTACAACCTAGGGTAGAGAAATCATCCAAATTTCTCATGGAACAATCAAGGAGTACAAAGAACCCCTACACCTCAATACCAAGCACCACCACCACCTCACTTTCAACTAATTCAAAATAAGCCATCCACTTTGGAAATTGCTCTTGAGAAGCTTTCTCATCAACAACTAGCTTTATATAGCAAACTTTTTTTTTTTATGTAAGAGACAAGAGCTAATTTCAAAAATCAAGAGGCTTCTATCCAGAATTTGGAGACATCATTGGGGCAAATATCAAAGCAACTTGCAGAAAGTTCTCAAGGTTCATTGCCAAATGACACGATGGTTAATCCAAGGGAGTATTACAAGGCGATAACTTTGAGAAGCAGGAAGACCACTGAACCCTAACCAAAGAAAGATAAAGTTAGAGAGGTGATGAGTTCTTCAACTCAACATGAGGTGGAGAGTGATGCATGCGCAGAGGATCCATTGAACAAGACTTTAAAGGAAGAACAAAGAGTTAAAGAAGAGTGTCCAAGGAGAAAAGCAAAGAAGAATGAGCTTGATTGGGATAAACCTTTTGAACTTTCACTTTATGATAGAATCCCATTTCCTTAAAGGTTTAAGAAGCAGCAAACGAAGAGAAGCAATTTGCTCGATTCTTAGATGTCTTCAAGAAGTTACAAATTAATATACCATTTGTGGAAGCATTGGAGCAAATGTCGTCATATGCAAAGTTCATGAAGGAGCTTTTGTCAAAGAAAAGGAAGTTGAAAGAGGATAAGACAATTATGCTAACTGAAGATTGTAATGCCATTATTCAAAAGAAATTGCCACCAAAGTTAAAGGACCCCGGTAGTTTTCACATTCCATGCACTATTGGTAACTTCACCTTTGGTAAAGCTTTATGTGATTTTGGTGCTAGCATTAATTTGATGCCATTGTTAATTCTTCATAAGTTGGGTATTGGGGAGGTGAAGCCCACTATGATCTCTTTGCAATTAGTGGATCACTCAAGTAGGCACCCTTATGGTATTGTTGAAGATGTCTTGTAAAGATGGATAAATTTATTTTTTCAGTTGATTTTGTGGTGTTAGATATGGAAGAGGATGTGGATATCCCTCTCATTCTTGGAAGACCTTTCTTGGTCACTGGAAGAGCATTAATTGATGTTCAATAGGGTGAACGGATGTTGAGATTACACAATGAGAAAGTGACCTTCAATGTTTTTGAAGCAATGAAGCACCCTATGCAGAAAAAGCAATGTCTTCGGGTGGGTGTAATTGATTCTCTAGTCTCAAGTATTTTTAGAAAAAGCATTCCTAAAGTTCCTCTTGAGGTGGCATTAGTTGAATCCAAGACTTTGGAGATGAAGGATAAGGATGAAGATCCGGAGGCTATTGAGTGTGTAAGGTTACTGGAAGCATCACTAATACTCTCGTGCAAGTATACTAAAAGATGAGGAGTTGAAGAAAAATGAAGTGGATGAAGAAAAACCCAAGTTAGAATTGAAGCCCCCGCCCACTAATCTCAAATATGCATTTTTGGGTAATGACAACATTTATCCAGTGATCATAAATGTGAATTTGAGTGAGCTTGAGGAAGAAAAACTTTTGAGAGTCTTGAGTGAGCACAAAATAGCCGTTGGTTGGACAATTGCAAATATTAAGGGTATAAGCCCTACCATATGCATGCATAGAATTCTGATGGAGGATGATTATAAACTGGTGACCAACCTCAATGAAGGTTGAACCCTTCAATGAAGGAAGTAGTGAAGAATGAGGTGATAAAACTTCTTGCGGCGAGTATCATCTACCCTATTTCAGATAATTCATGGGTAAGCCTGGTTCAAGTTGTTCCAAAGACAGGTGGAATGAAGGTGATGGTCAATAATGCCAATGAACTCAACCCCACAAGGACAGTCACCTGTTGGAAAATGTGTATAGACTGTAGGAGGCTTAATAGTGTAAAAAGGAAGGATCACTTCTCACTCCCATTCATTGACCAAATGTTGGAGAGATTAATCGGTAATGAATATTATTGCTTTCTTGATGGCTACTCAGGGTATAATCAGATAGTGGTGGCACCAAAGGATCAATAGAAAATTGCTTTCACTTGCCCTTATGGAGTTTTTGCATACTGGAGAATGCCTTTTGGACTTTACAATGCCCCCGCCACTTTTCAAAAGTGTATGCTCTCCATTTTTTCCTATATAATTGAAAAATTCATTAAGGTTTTTATGAATGATTTTTCTGTATTTGGATCTTCATTTGATTCTTGCTTGTCTAACTTGTCTTTGGTCTTGAAAAGATGCCAGGAAACCAATTTGGTGTTAAATTGGGAGAAATGTCACTTTATGGTACAAGAAGGCATTGTTCTTGGTCATCGTATTTCTTCAAAGGGAATTGAAGTTGACAAGGCAAAAGTGGAGACAATTGAGAAGCCACCTCCCCTTGTCAATGTCAAAGGAATAAGGAGCTTCCTCAGTCATGTAGGGTTTTATAGAAGATTCATAAAAGATTTTTCAAAAGTTGCAAAACCATTGTGCAATTTACTAGTTAAAGATGCACCTTTTGTATTTGATGATGAATGTTTGATTACTTTTAATGCTTTAAAGGAAAAACTTGTCACTGCCCTTGTTATTGTTGCCCCAGATTGGAACTTGTCCTTTGAATTAATGTGTGATGCAAGTGATATTGCTGTAGGTGCGGTCTTAGGACAAAGAAAGAACAAAGTCTTACATGCAATTTACTATGCAAGTAGAGTTTTAAATGAGGCACAACTTAATTACGCCACAAAAGAAAAAGAATTGCTTGCTATAGTTTTTGCATTTGATAAGTTTCGCTCTTACTTGTTGCATCTAAAGTGATAGTTTATACTTATCACTCAGCTCTTAAATATCTTTTGACCAAGTAAGAGTCAAAACCTCGTCTGATTTGGTGGATTTTATTGTTGCAGGAATTTGATTTGGAGATCAAAGATAAAAAAAGAGCGAAGAATCTAGTAGCTAATCATTTATCAATAATTGCTCTTGAGGACAGCCAAGGAAATGAGCAAACACCAATCAAAGAGGAGTTTCCAGATGATGCTTATTTGTGATGCAAAGCTCACCATGGTTTGTTGATTATGCCAACTTCAAGGCTACCAAGATTCTCCCTTCTGAACTGAATTGGCAGCAGAGAAAGAAATTCCTATGTGATGCAAGGTTTTTTGTATGGGATGAGCCCTTTCTATTCAAAAGGTGTGCTGATGGTATGTTGAGGAAATATATCCCTGAGGAGGAGTTCCAAAGCATCCTTTGGCATTGTCATGGCTCAGAGTATGGAGGGCATATCAGTGGAGAGAGGACAACAGGAAAGGTATAACAAAGTGGTTTTTATTGGCCCATTCTAATCAAAGATGCAAGATCTTTTGTTGAAAGATGTGAAAAATGCCAAGGAGCCGAAAAATATAGGCAAGAGACATGAGATGCCTCTAAATAACATCCTTGAAGTTGAATTATTTGATGTTTGGGGCATTCATTTTATGGGGCCATTCCCCTCATCATTCTCTACTCATTACATCTTGGTTGCTATTGATTATATCTCAAAATGGGTAAAAGCAATACCATGTCCAACCAATGATGCCAAAGTAGTGATAGGGTTTGTGAGGAAGAACTTATTTGCAAGATTTGGAGTTCCTAGGGCATTGATAAATGATGGTGGTACACATTTTTGTAACAAGCAACTTGAGGCTATGTTGGCCAAGTATGGGGTGACGCACAAAGTGACCACACCTTACCATCCCTAAACAAGTGGGCAAGTGAAATTTCAAACCAGGAATTGAAGATATTGGAAAAGGTGGTCAGTGGTTCAAGAAAAGATTGGTCAAGAAAGGTGGATAATGCATTATGGGCCTATCGCATTACTTTTAAAACCCCTATAAAAATGTCACCATACCAATTGGTTTATGGCAAATCTTATCATTTACCGGTTGAACTAGAGCATAAATCCTTTTGGGTGGTCAAGTTCCTGAATTTTGAGGCCAAGGACATAGCTGGGAAGAGACTTCTACAACTCAATGAATTGGAAGAGTTTAGAAATCAAGCTTGTGAAAATGCCATGATTTACAAAGAGAGAACTAAAAGATGGCATGACAGTAAAATTCTTCCAAGGAAGTTTGCACCTGGACAACAAGTTTTGTTGTTTAACTCTAAGCTGAGGTTGTTCCCTAGAAAGTTAAGATCCAAATGGTCTAGGCCCTTCGTAGTGAAAAAGGTATTTTGATAATTGAATTTTATCACACTTAATTGTTGCATTTGATTAATGATTTTAGGGCTGTTTAGTGTGTAATTAATGATTTTTGGTCTAAATTGGGCTTTGGGCTTTTAATTGGATTTAATTCATTTTCGTGCTATTTTTCCAAATTTACACTGTTCCAGTATTTTGATCATAACTTTTGTTATAGGTATCCGATTAACCTCATTCTTGTTTCGTTTTGCAGATAACTCAAAGAGCTACAAATGGTATTAGAAGCTTGAAGGCCAAATTCGGACAAGAAGGCAGTCAAAATTGGAGCCAAAGTCAGTCACGAAATTCTGGAGCTATGTTTAGTTAATTGGGCTTAACTTTGTAATTAGGAGTCCAAATTACATGGGACCAAAGCCATTAGTTATGTTTTTAATTGGGCCAGTTTTGGAGCCCTGACCCTGTTTAGTTTTAGGTTTAAATAGCATATTAGGGTAACATGAACAGCAGCTTTTTGATTTTGGAGAAATTTTCAGATCTACACCTCTTCTCTTTTCTCTCATCTTCTTCATCTTGTTCTTCTTTTTCTTTCCTTTTCGTTTTCTGTTTTTTTCCCAGCCATGGTAGGCTAACTTTCCATTCAATCAACCCATGAGTTGAGGATTTTGTTGTTGAATCCAGAGGACCCGTGCTCTCCATGAACTGAATCCGTTTTTCTTCCCCCTTTACTCGAATTGAGCAACACGATTGTGTACGTTGAATCCGAGCGGATGAGGTTTGTCCATGAGGTTTGTTTATGATTTCTGTATTTTGATCATCCAGGGGAAGGGATTAAATGTTAGATTTAATATTTAGGTTGATTAACCCAAGGGACTTAAAATCAAAAACAGGTTGAAGTGAACACTGTGCGATGGCATGGGTGAACACGCCAAGAGTTTGATTAAATGCTAGGTGATTGTCTAGTAGAGAGGGTTCCTATATGAATGCAGGGATTCCGATTTGTTTAGGGTCAACCACGAGATTCAGTAATTCTTTGTCCAGTGACGGATGTCCTTGAAACCTCAATTCTGGGTTGGTTGATTGCTTTTTAAATTGTTAATTTCGTTTTATCTCTTGCTTTAATTTTCTCTTGCTTTAATTTTAATCGAATTAAAACCCCCCTATTTATTGTTTTGTTTTTAATTGAGTGATTTAGTTCTATGCAAAAATCCTTGGGAGACGATCCAGGTTTGTCCTATATTACAAATTTCTTTATAAGCCTGGTTAATTTGAGTGAGTTCGACAATTCACGTCATATTTCCATTTGGAACAATAGAGGTGATCGAGCCTAATTCTAGGAGGAACTTTAAAGTTAATGAACAAAGGCTCAAACACTACTTAGGAAGAAAGGTGGACCACCATAAGGCATCCATCAAGCTTGTCCAACCTTGAGTAATTTAGAGAGAGTCCAACTAATGACTATAAACAAGCGCTCTTGGGAGGCACCCCAAGTTTGGTTCACTTTTTCCTTTTTTATCTTATTTAATTTGACAGTTATTTAGTTATTTTGCAAGTTTTATTTAACTTTGATATGGTTGAATAAATGTTTAAGTACGAACTTTGTTTAAGTGTTCTTACTTGTATGCTTGTTTTGTGTGTTATGTGTTTTGTTTTTAATTAATTGTGTGGTTTCATTTCAGTAGTATGTTTTCTATCTTGTGTTTGTTTTATTTTATCCATGTCAGTGTTATTTTGTGTTTCATTTAGTATGTTGAGGATTACATTAGTCTTTTCAGTGTTTGTGCTTTTGCCCATGATTGAATTAGAATGTTTCAATAAATTCCATGAAGAGTGTTTGATTAAGGGATTGTGATAAAATTCTAAACTGGGACTTAAAATGAGTGCAATATGTTAGTGTTGATAGGGTTAAATCATTGGAACTGCAGAATTCTACAGATTTTCTAGTTTAGACCATCACTTAAGCGCCCAAAACTGAGTGCTTAAGCGCTTATTAGAGATAAAAGCTAGGTTTCTAGAGGTTTAGTGCCTAGGCACTAGAAAATTAAGTGCTCAAGTGTTAAATGAAGCACTCAAGCACTAGTTTGGTAGCGCTCAAGTGCTTACTAAGAGTAAATATGGGTATTTCTAGATACTCAATGCTCAGGTGCTAGATTCCAATGCCTAAGTGTTAATTGGAAGGGCATTTAGTGTTTCTTTAAAAATTAAAAAAATTTAAAATTTAAACTTTAAAAAAATTAGTTTAAAAAAAGTTTTTACTAAATATATAATAAATAAATTCAGCACTTAAGCGCTTAAAACCTTAGCACCTAGGCGCTGAGGGTCATGTGTCAGAATATGAAAAAACCACACGCTGAGCACTTTAGCACTCAATTTTCCAGTGCTCAAGCGTGCACAGCATGAATTAGCTTTTAAGTTTATTTTCATTCATAACAGCCATTGCCTCCAGTTCCAAGCTTGGTTCCATCTCCCTTCTATCCTTTATCTGTGCGTTTTGACCCTTTTTTTTCTGATTCCAAAGCCCAAATCCTAATCTTTCTCACTTCCCTCTTCATTTCCACCTGATTGAATTTTGTTTTCGTGGAATGTGGGGCTTCCTCTATCACTAGTTTACATATTTCTCCTAGTTTTGAGGCTTGGGTAAGCATTTTGTGCATTTCTTTGTGGTTTTGGGTTGGTTCATAGTTGATTCCAATATTAAACACCCTAAGATAGCCACTGAAATGATGAATGCTGCCTCCGTTTAGTTGTGGTGATTTGATTCTAGGTATGGCACCCAAGAAGAGGAAGAGAGAAACCTCTAGTAGGTTTACCACTGAGCCTTTTGTTGAGGGCAATTTCTCCTCAGTAGTTCACAAGCAGTGGTATAATAATATTATGCTGAGGAAGAACTTCATTAAAGAGTGGGGCATACGATTGGAGGAGAGGCATCATAAGGAAATTCGCTCTAAGATTCTAAGGAGAGGTTAGATGGAGTTTGTAGAGTCCTCTAAGTTGCCAGGCTCTCAGAGTATTGTAAGGGAATTTTACACCAATGCCTATATGCAGGAGAAGGTGGCGATTCCCCCCTACACCAGTTATGTAAGGGTTTGGAGATTCGCTACGATGATGGCACTATCAACAGGGCACTTTATACCATCCCAACCTTCATGGGGGACGATGGGTGCACTCACCTGATGAGTTTCCATTGGGATCCATAAAAGGTCCTGAGGGTATTGTGTATCCCTGGTGTACAGTGGGTTCTTGACACCAGGCAGCAGCCAAAGTTCATCAGGAAAGCTGATATGCTGCTGATACTAAGGCCTGGCATGCCTTTGTTCAATCTTGACTCATCCCCTGCTCCAACACATCCGAGGTCACAGCGAAGAGAGTGGTATTGGTGTATTGTATTATGACTGGGATGACTATAGATGTTGGCCAGCTGATATATAAGAACATTTATGGGGCTGCACAGGAGGTGTCTAGCAGTTTGGGGTTTCTTTTCAAAAAGTAATAATATTAAATTTTTAAAATTGGGGGGTTATGCTATAGTAGTGTTATAAGCACGCTCATTACGCATCATGAGCAGGCTTATGTGAGCCCTAATTCTTCAGTGCTCAGAGAGCATGCTTATGGATCACATAAGCTTTCTCATTTATATCAGTAAAATTACTTTTACAGTAGAATTTCACATTTTGTGAAAACTGACAGAGAAATTAACACAAATTGTCCCAAAACTGATCTTTCATCTTCTGATCTGAGAGAATTACTTTACAAAGCAATTTTGTTATCATTTTAGCATGCTTATTCAATGCAATGAGTATGCTAACATGCAGGTCTGAGTACCAAAAATTTTCAAAACAGTTTCAAATCATTTCAAACCATTCCAAAATTCAAAATAGCACCAAAGTACGTATGTTTGAGCACACAAACACATATTATCCAGAAACTGACAGTGATTATGTAGAAAAATTGATTTTTGAACTATAAAATGTACAAACATGAATCAAATAATGTAACAAACACAATGAACACTAGCCAACCATAAATCTAAGTTCATAATACTAGACATCCTAATTTCCTACAAAATCTCTCTTCTTGAAGAGGTTTTGTAAAGATATCCGCAAGTTGTTCTTGACAGTTCATAAATGAGATTTCAATATTCCTCTTTTGAACATGGTCACGGATAAAGTGATGCCTAATTTCTATGTGCTTTGTTCTTGAATGTTGAATTGGATTTTTAATCAAATGTATAGCACTAGTGTTATCACAATATAATGGAATGTGATCAAAATGCAAACCATAATCAACAAATTGATGTTTCATCCAAATTAATTGAGAAAAACAACTAGATGCAGATATATACTCAGCCTTGACTGTAAAGAGTACCACAGAACTTTGCTTCTTGTTAGTCCATGAGACAAGTGAGTTACCAATGAATTGGCAATATCCACTAATACTCATTTTATCGACTTTATCTCCCACAAAGGCAGCATCACCATAGCCACAAAGCTCAAAATGATTAGTGTTAGGATACCATAATCTATAAGATAAAGTTCCAAGCAAATATCTAAAAAACCTTTTATCTACCATTAAGTGGGATTCTTTAGGATTTGATTGGAATCTTGCACATAAACAAACACTAAACATAATATCGGGTCTAGAGGAGGTTAAATATAACAATGAACCAATCATACCTCTATACTTTTTCTCATCTACATCCTTACCATTCTTGTCTTTGTCCAATTTAGTTGATGGATGCATAAGTGTAGCCATAGGCTTGGCCTTGTCCAATCCATATTTCTTTAATAGCTCTCTAGTGTATTTCTCTTGATTGATAAAGATCCCTTTTTCAAATTACTTGACTTGAAGTCTAAGGAAAAAGGTCAATTCATCCATCATGCTCATATCAAAGTCACTAGTCATAAGGCTTGTGAATTCCTTTCACAAGATTTCATTAGCAGATCCAAAGATAATATCATCAACATAGATTTACACTAATAAAATATCATGCTCAAAAGATTTTGTGAAAAGTGTTGTATCTACCTTTCCTCTTTCAAAACCATTTTCCATTAGAAAAGTGCTCATACCAAGCTCTAGGAGCTTGTCTCAAACCATAAAGAGCTTTAGAAAGCTTAAGCACATGATTTGGAAAGGATTTGTTTTCAAAACTAGGGGGCTGTCTTATAAAGGCTTCCTCATTAACAAAACCATTTAGAAAAGTACTTTTCACATCTATTTAATAAAGTTTAAAACCTTTATGATATGTATATGCAAGTAACATGTGTATAGCTTCAATTCTTACCATGGGTGCATATGTCTCATCAAAATCAATGTCTTCTTGTTGATTGTAACCTTGGGCTACAAGTCTAGCTTTGTTTCTCATGACTTTTCCATTCTCATCAAGCTTGTTTCTATAGATCCATCTTGTTCCAATGATAGTGTAATCATTTAGTTGGGGAACAAAACTCTAAACTTTCTTCTTCTCAAACTGTTACAGCTCTTCTTCCATAGCTTTAATCTAGGCATCATCATTTAAGGCTTCATCAATAGACTTTGGTTCAACTTAAGATATAAGAGCCAAGTTGTTGTTACTTTTGAATGATGATCTGGTCCTAACTCCTTGAGTTGGATATCCAATGATAAATTCTTAAGGGTAAGAAGATAAAAATGTCCATTCCCTTGGCAAACTTTGATTTGTGCCTCTGGATAAGCTTTCTGGTGAAAGAAAATGAGCAGATTGATCTCTGTCAGGAACTAAGTTTTCTTCAATTTGGACTGTGGCCTGTTTCTACTTGAGGCTGGTCATCTCTTAATCTTCCTGTGCTGAAACAGGCTTATTCACAATGAACTTGTTAGATTCATCAAAGACCACATATATTGTTTCTTCCACAGTTTGAGTTCTTTTATTGAAAACTCTATAAGCTTTGCTTGTTAAAGAGCAACCAAGAAAGATTCCATCATCTGTCTTTGAGTCAAACTTACCAAGATTATCTTTGTTATTAAAGATAAAATGCTTGCAACCAAATGCATGAAAATAGCTCAAGTTTGGTTTTCTTCCCATCCAAAGCTCATAGGGCGTTTTCTTGAGTAAGGGCCTTATCAAAATACGATTGAGTGTAACATGTTGTATTTACAGCTTCAGCCTAAAAGTATTTTGCTAAATCATTTTCACATAGCATAGCTCTAGTCATTTCTTATAAAGAATGATTCTTTCTTTCCCCTACCCGATTTTGTTGAGGTGTTCTTGGATAAGAAAAGTTATGAGTTATACCATTTTCTTCACAAAAGGTTTCCAATCTTTCATTTTCAAATTCACCTCTATGATCACTTCTTATAGAGCCAATACATGAACCTTTTTCATTTTGAATAATTTTGTAAAACTTTTCAAAAGATTCAAAAGCATCACTCTCGTGAGCTAAGAATAGAACCCAACAAAATCTTGAGTAATCATCAACAATAACTAAGTATACTTTTTACCACCAAAGCTTAAAGTATTAGTTAGAACAAATAAGTCAATGTGTAGAAGTTGTAAAGGTCTAGTAGTTGTCACAAAATTCTCAAGTTCAAAAGAGGATTTAGTTTACTTTCCTTGTTGGCAAGCTTCACAAATACAATCTTTTTCAAACTTGATCTTTGACAAACCTCTAATCAAATCCTTTTTCAAAAGCTTAGAGATAAGGTGCATGGTAGCATGTCCTAATCTCCTATGCCACAATCACTTTTCATCATTTAAAGAAGAAAAACATTTCACATTTTGATTGTTTAGGTCCTCTAAGTTAACAATATAGACATTGTCCTTTCTTTGACCAACAAAAAGTTTGTTATTATTGGACTTTTCTTGTATGATGCATTGTGATGATTCAAAAATAACTTGATAACCTTTGTCACATAATTGACTTATACTAAGCAAATTATGTTTTAAGCCTTCAACTAGATATACATCATCAATGGTCACATTTCCTCTATCTTTGTGTGTAAAAGTAATAGACTTTGATGGATCTCCGGTCATGTGCCTTGGACAACCACTATCAAGGAACCATTCTTCTAACTTGTTCCTTGACTTTAAGCATACCTACAATAGAGTTCAAGTAGGTTTAGGTACCCAAATTGCTTTTGAACTTTATGTACATATGTCCCTTTTGGAACCCATATCATCATCCTCTAAGAAATATGTTTCCTTTGATAAGCACACTTATGAGACATATGTCCCTTATGTCTACAGTAGTAACAAGTAGTGTAAGGAGAAGCAGGATTTTTAGCTTTAATAAAGAAGTTCTTGTAATACTTAGCACTTTTAGATTCATCATATCCTAAACCAACTTTGTTAAAAGCACATCTTTGCTTTCCTAACAAAATGTACAAGTTCTCTTTCCCTTGAACAAATTTTGAAATGTCATTTGTTAAGCTCTCTACCTTCTTGTGTAACTTTTCATTTTCAACTTTTAAGTTTATGCCATATTTTTTAAAGATTCATTTTCTTCTTTCAAAAGCTTGTTTTCTTTAACCAATAAACCATTTTCTTTCTTAAGAGAGGTATACTTAGAAAAAACAGTTTTTGATCCAATCAATAACTCATCAAAAGCTTCAAGTAGCTCATCATAAGAAAAATTAGATTCAATTACCTCATTATCATCATTAGCCATTAGACAAATATTTACAATATTATCCTCATCTTCATCATCACTCTCGGAGAGTCACCTTCCAAGTCTTCCCAAGTGGCCATCGTGGCTTTCTTTCTTCTAGGCTTCTTGGATTCCTTCTTGAGAAGGGGCAATCCGTTCTAACATGTCCATGCTTCTTGCATTCATAGCACGTAGTGCTAGGCTTCCCACTAGATTCTCCTTTGTTGAAGTCTTTCTTAAAGTTGGGAGGTTTCTTGGACTTTCCTCTTTTTTTCTGCATCTTGTAGATCTGCTTAAAGATAAATGCCAAGTCATCATTGTCATTAATTTCTTCATCTTTAGATTCAGATGACTCTTCTTCAACAGCTTGAGTCTTTTAGGCAGTGCTTTTCTTTTTTTTCAAGTCAGCATGCTCACGCCTGAGATGAGTAGTCTCATAAGCTATAAGATTACCTTTGAGCTCATCATAGGATAGCGTGCTTATGTCTCTGTCTTCTTGGATGGCTAAGATCTTGGATAGCCAAGGTTTAATGAGACTTCTAAGAACTTTTCTCACTACCTCTTCATTGGTGTAGGATTTTCCAAGAGCATCAAGGTTATTTCCAATAACCGAGAGTCTCTCAAACATTTCATTAATCCTTTTGTCTTCCTTTATCTTGAAAAGCTCATATTCATGGATAAGTATGTCAGCTTTGGTTTATCTCACTTACTTGGTTCCTTCATGCGTGATTTCAAGTTTATCCCATATCTCTTTAGCGAATTTGCACATTGAGATATTGCGATCTTCTTCAAAGCTTGTAGCACAGTGCATCATGTTAATTGCTCTTGCTTTAAGCTCTATTTTCTTGATGTCCTCTGCGTCACATTCCTCTTCTGTCTTATGAACTTCTAGTTTTCTCCATTGAAGAATGGAGGTCTGTTCGTAGATTGCCCTTCGAAGAGGTTGTTGGAAATAACATGAGACATTTTGGACAACCTTGGATCTACTCTTTACAACGGTTAAGCTTGACATGAGGTGAAGCTCTAATACCATGGTGCAAATGGACTTGAGAAGGGAGTATGAATCAAGTTCTGTCCAAAATGAAACTTTCTGCAACACTTAAAAAGTAAGAATAAAAACACATATGAGACTGCTTATATACTAATATAAGTAGGCTAATCTCCAACAAGTTCCAATTTAAAAATGAGATATCTTGCACACACAGAATTTAAAACACATGCAGCAAATGAATAGCACACAGTCAAGTAAGATAATGTAAAAGATAAAGGATAGAAGAGCTTGCACAAAGTATTTATACTGGTTCGACTCCCAAACAATGGAACCTACATCCAGTCCCCAGCACAGCTGAGATTTTTCACTATTTCTGAGTGTTATTTCTTTAACCCTAGCCTCTCCAAGCTAGCACACAAGTAGTTTACTTCAACCCTAACCTCTCCAAGCTAGAACAAGTAGTCTAAAGCCTCTCCAAGCTCTCAAGTCAAACAGCCACACATGGCTTTCACAAATACAGTGATAAACAATTCTGCTGCAAAGTGGATATTCAAGTTTTAGCACAATACAATAAATGTTCTGTAATGGAGGCACTAGAACTCAACTATTCTCTAGTCATTCACGTATTCCCTTCTTGTTAGGGTTTTGAAATGAGTTGAGAATATAAAAAATAATTCCAATTAACCGTTGCAAACTCCCAAGTTCTTTTTTCAAAAAGTTTCTGCCACCTTTTTCAGCTTTTGCAGTTGTGGAAGGCTTTTCCTTGTTTTGTCTCTAAGTTGTTCCCATTTGTACAATAAATATCCGTTAGCATTAATTTTGGGATCTCTCACAACTGCTTCTGACAGCTTTTAGTAGTTTTCGTGTAGAGCAGATGCGTGGAGTGCAAAAAAGTAGCTTTATGAGCATACTCATCTTCAGTTCATAAGCAAGCTCATCCTTCGTATTCTAGAAACTTGACTGATGGATGCTAGCAGGCTCTCATCTTCAATTCATGAGACGGCTGATTCTTCACAGCAACAACTGAAATCTTCATGTCTTCAAGAGCAAATTGATTTTCTTGATAAGCAGGCTCCAAGCTGGTTTCTTTAAATATTTTAGAAAAATTCCTTTGTGATGTACAGCAATCTTCTTCTTCTTCAATTTATGTCTAAAGACTTTGTACATGAGTCGGTTTTATTTGCTCACAATTATGACTTCCATGAGACATTCATATGATCTTTTGATAAATTGCAATATAATCCTTTAGCCAAGATTAAGCATGAGTAAACAAACAGTGTAAAATTATCAAAAATAATGTTTCTAATCATCACCAAATCAATGCCAAAATAAACCTTAGGCTAACATACGTATATTGCTTTTGGTTAGTGGCACTTGAATACTTTTATAGTCATTAAGTTGCAAAACTCTCTATTATTATATTTATTTTTTAGAGCTTGATCAAGCATTTTCTATACCTCCTAGTTAGAGAATTGGTTCACTACTAAAGTGAAATAGGTTTCTTCTAGAGAGATGAGTTGAAGACACAGATAACTGAATTTGTAGTCATAAGGTTGAGTCCGTTCATCTTGTATAGTGGTCAACAAATGTGATATCTATAATTAAATAATCGTTGATGAAACCTGAATTATTGATGTGCGTTATTTTGATAATACTTCAAGTTGTGTTGAATAATGAGAAGCCTCCTATATATAGGGAGGCTTTGTCCAAGATTTTATATGATTATATTTAAATGATGGTATTTATGATAAATTATATTGAGTTTCATAGGTACTAGTAAACCTTCAGGAATAAAGAGCACCCAATTTATTAGTCATATTCCTTGAAATTGGGTTGTGACACTTTTCCTCCAAATTATTCTTTCTAAACATACCCTTAAAAACTCAACTAGCAGTCTAGCATTAGCAAAGCTCATGTCTTGATTCACTTTGTCTGCTATAAAATTAATAATAATTAATAGGTGTAATTCCAAATTTAACTCTGCTTTTGATTTGTTTGATTGCTGGTATAGGTGTGACTGCTAATTTGCTGCTTGCAGGTTAAAATATTGTATTTATGTTCAATTCGTTTGACACAGCTACTTGGGTAATGGTTCTCTCACAAGGTTGGTTGCCTATGTCAATCTTCACTCTTTCTATTTCAACTAGCTAAACAATTATAGCTGTTCTTCGTCTACCAGTAGAAAAAAAAATTAGTTAGTTTGATTAATTTTACATAGGTTTTTTTTTTTGGTTCATCAGAGAAAGAAAAGAAAAAACAAAGAAAAGGCAAAGAGAAGCTAATGCCGGAAATACACCACCCCAACCAAGTATGAAAGGAGTTGGTTGTTAATTGAAATAAACGCATGTTTTATTCAATTGATTCTTGTACATAGGGTACCACCATAATAACAAGGATAATTCTATTTAGACAAAATTTACAAGTTTTTAACGTCATTAACTTAGTATTAAATTTACACAATATCATATTAAAATAATTTTATATGAATTTAATTTAACATATTAATTATCTATTTTTATTTCCGAAAACTGAAAGATGCAATTTTTTTAAGGAGGAGTCATTCGAATTAGTTTTCACAAGAGTCAAATTGTTACTTAATTGTCTAAGACTTTTTTTTTTTTTTGGGTATGGATTGTCTAAGTGCTTTTTATAGGTATATATGTGGTTCCTCTGTCAATTCACACTACATAATGGATAAGTTCCATTATAGCCTAAAACTATGATACTTGTTTCATAAATATTGGTATATTGCTAACATTAATAGGGATCAGTTTCAAATACCCTAAAAAATTGAGGTGGAAAATTAAATAATGTCTTTTTAATGCAATTATTTTATGTAATATCTATCATCCTTGAAATTATCAGTCGCATTTTTAAGATATACCAAACTAAACATAAATGTTTTTATAAATCTTGGCATTGCTTTAAGAATTTTGGAATCCAATTAGTCTTTGAACAACTTTAAAGAGACTTCCATAATCGAAGTCCATATAAGTATTGTTATAGATTCTTCTCTAGTTTGTTAATATTACTGTACTTATTTGAAAATCACACGTAATTCCATGTTGCCAACCATGTGATGTGCCTGGACAGTTTGCTCTGTTTTATCTATGCTTCACATGATAATGTCATACTGTCACACACACACACACATATATATATATATAGACTGCCAACTGGTCCATGTGCACATTATTAAACTTATAATAATTGATCTGTTTGCCAGTCTTAACCCTCTAAACTCAGCGAACATCTCATTGCCATCGCATTCACATTCTTCCAGCAATATGTTACTCTTACCATGTCTTGTCAGTAGTCTCGTTGTAAGGTCATTTTAACCATCTATTTTTGTCCATGTTTGGACTGTTCAGAATCAAAGCCTCCTAAGGAGAAAGAAATGATTGACAAACTCAACTAGATTTATTATGTACTATGATTAAAATTTTCAATCTTTACATTAATAGGAAGAGGGCACTCAGGTAAATTGACCTTTAGGGTGGACCCTTTCTTTCTGATGTAATTATCAACCTTCCAGAGGCCACACTCGAGCCAATTAGATGTCCTCTTTCCTCTGCCCTGGCCTCCTGCCACTGCTTCTAAATCTAAGGAAATCCAGGGTAGCGTGACGGTAAGTAGAACCAATCAATATGGTCAATCTTAGGAGTCCTCGATTCAACTGGGTCTTGGTGTCTCTCTCGCTCATGTTGCTCCTAATCCAAAGCAAGGTGCTGTGCTACGAGTACAAAGTTGGAGATCTAGATGCTTGGGGGATACCCTCCTCAGCAAATGCAGAAGTCTACTCCAAATGGTCCAAATATCACAACCTCAAGATTGGTGATTCGCTCTGTAAGTCTATACTACAACTTCTACTACTACTTCATAGTTTTTCCTTTTGGAGTAACATAATGGAATTCTTCAACGGGATAAACGAGTTTACATTATGACATTTCTGGGCTCACCTTATTTTTTTTGTGTACATACGCAGTGTTTCTGTACCCACCAAGTCAAGATTCAATGATTCAAGTTACAGGGGAATCCTACAAGAGCTGCAACCTTAAAGATCCGATCTTGTACATGAACAATGGCAACTCTTTGTTTAACATTACATCACACGGGGAATTCTACTTCACGAGTGGAGTGGCTGGCCATTGCCAAAAAAATCAGAAGCTTCATATATCGGTGGGTGGAGCAGTTGGGGAAAACGCGAATGCACCATCCTATGCTCCAAGTGCATTGCCTGAGTATGCACCTTCCTATCCCACAGTATTTGGCAATATTCCCGTTTCTGCTTCTTCCTCACCTCTTCCACCTTCAACTTTTCCACTCCTCCTCATTGGATTCGTGCTATGTGCCCTGCTCTGTGCCGTCGTGTGAGCACTGAGGAGTAAGATAAGTCAGAAATGTCCCCCATAATACTGTTTTTTCTTTCTTTCTTTTTTTCCCTGCATTCATTTCTCAACGCTCTCTAATTCTTGATATATTGAATTTTTTTTTGTTTTAATTTATCCGTTCGATGATTTTGGCACACGGTCTTAATTGTAATTCTTTCAGCAATGTAATGTAATCGTTATGAATAATGATTGGAGAATTATTCATCTTCATCTACGTGTATGATGGATGGCTGTTCTACCATAGAATGTAATATACATGAACTGTGTGGAAGAAGAAAAAAAAAAGGAAAGAAAGCTTTCTTTAATTTAATCCTACTCACTCTTTGCTCTTTGTTCATGTATGTCTAAGTAAAGAGGCAGCACAAGACTTTCTTTCCAAAATTAAAGGTCACTATGTCCCAAATCTTAGCTGTTGTGACAAGTGAATCAATCAGGTGAGGACTGTCCTAACGGAAAGGAAAATATACACAAGAAATTAAAAAGAGAAAAGGGAGATTAGTGACCGGTAGGCCAGCTGGAAATGCGCATCGGGCGGGGCATTGTCGGTTCCAATTCATTCATTCAAGAGAGGTTCGAGATATATCCGTGAGCTTAGTTAGATTCTTTACTTGATGGCGGAGATCCTTATTTGTAGGTATAGCCGTACAGGGCGTCACCAATTATAGCCAATCAGGGTAACAAAATTATACATACCCAATGAGATAGATACTTGATATAATCCAAGTCTAAGCCAAAGAATATATGTACGATACAGTAAAGTAGCTAAATGTTTGGCATTCATTCCCCTCTACGAGACTTGTACTCTGGCATACGTATGACTATAATAAATTGTTTGCTTTTATTCCATTCCTGTGGTTATCTGAGCCTTGGTTTAATCAGTTGAGTCGATTGACTCTGCTCTTTTTTTGGTCCTCTAGTCGATTGACTCCTGGACTGACAATTCTTTCAAGGCAGGCATTGTTTGGGTTGGATTTTAAGAAAAAACGGGCTCAATTCAAATATATGGCCTTTTTTGGATTCCTATGGACCCATTTAATCTTTACCTGCATTTACATATTTACACATCATTTATAATTTGAGACTAGTCTTTTAATTCGTATATTTTTTATTTTAATTTTTATAATTATTTTATAAATATGTTTTAATTATAATTAATTAAATAAAAGTAATTTTTATTAAATCTGTATGTATAAACTTTTAATAAATTAATGTAATAGTTTTTAAATTTGAATGTTTGGTTAGTAAGAATTCAAATGGGTAAAAAGAGATAAGTTACTAAAGCCTAAAGCCAAAAGTTATTAGTAACGGTTAAATGAGTGGATATAGAAATATAAATATATATTTTCTCCTTCATTTTGATTTTGTGGTTTTCAATAGTAATGGCATTTCGGGTAATAAAAAAATGAATATCAAATCTGATAATCTTCTTTATAATAGCATAAATAAATACACGAGCTCTTGAATCATTTCTCGTTCTAGGTGATATTTGTGGAAATTCTTATCTTGTTTACAAGTGTTGTGGTTGTTTGCAGATGATGTTTAGGTGCAAAATATAAATTGTTTATTGATATAAAATTTTAACGTTGCCGATGGATAATATTGTCATTAAATAATACATAGTGAGAAACATATTAGAGATAGAATATTTCATCGGTAATTTTTATTTGTAACGGAGGATGTTTTACAAATTAGAAAAAATCAACATTAACAGTTTGTGGCGATCAAGTCCATTGCAAAGAAAAGAATGACTAGAATCTCCATTCAAGAAAAATAAAAAAGCATAAAAAATTTAAATTTTCAAATTGAAAATGTCAAAATTTAAAAGAGTAAAACTCATTTTTAATCCTTCACATATGTAAGTGTTATCACTTTAGTCCTCAAAAAACTTTTGTTATTAATTTAGTTTATGAATCTAAAAAGTGTAATCAAAATTATCTTTTTATGTATGGATAGGGACTAAATTGATAAAATTTTAATAATTAAAGGACTAAATTGATAATAATTTTATATAATTAAATGATTAAATTGATGATATTTTTTAATTATTTATAAACTAAATTAGAATTAATTTCACTTGCTAAATTTAAAAATTAAATTGATAATAAAATTTCTTAGAGGAATAAAGTGATGTTGAAAGACAAAACAAGAATTTACTCAATTAAAAATCCAGCATAATCCATTGCAAATTCAAAAAGTTGATGCCTTAAGGTATAGGATTTTGCAAAGGATTTGATCATTTTGGAAAATCTTATTTTGTCGATAGATGTAATTCATGGAAAAAGATATTGCAAATAGAGATTTGCAACGGATAATGGACACTTTTCTTACCATGACGATTGGAGAAACAAGAGAAAGAGGTTCGAGGATTGACTGGGGGAATGCAGTTAATGGAGGTCATGTTGTCTGAGAGCTCCCATGTCAAGGGTGAGGTATTAAGTTCCCACGTTACATCAGAATGACTTTCCTCCGCAAAGACTGGTATTGTGGCAATCTAAATACAACAAATCTTTTGCTTCTATCTTGTTTGGTTCAATTGAAATTTTACAACACAAGATAAATGTGAATATCCATGATTATATTAACCATGGATGAGTTGGGAATTACCTAAATTTTACAAAGTGAATGAATGGAGGCAAGGCTCTTGAAGTTGAATCTTGGTGGATTAACTAAGCTAACCACATTTCAGTCAGGTGAAAAGTGGGCAACCCTCAACCACAACTCCTTTGGCCGTTGGGCAGTGGGCTAAGGGACAGCCGTCAAGGTCATTTCCCCACCAATTAAGACTAACGTCCTCCAATCCAAGGCAAAGATATAAAAGCACCCCCATAAAGGCAAGACCTGCATCCAGGGCCCCAGAGAGCACATAATTGTGACGCTGCCACCATTCTGGCTTGTACCTGTACACAACGAAGCCCGAGAGAAAACCAACAACGATCCAGCTTGTGTAGTTGACTGCAGTTGCTGGAGGCATCATTCCGGTGGCACCTATCAGCACCGGCATGTTGATGAGTCTGATCCACTCCTGCTGTGGGAATGCCTTGGTGGCCAACCAAACGAGCACAGGAGCAATGGCTCCTCCCAGGAAGAACCAATTCACTGCCCCGTAGTTGCCCTTGTCCCCAAAGATTCTCCGAGGCCCTATCAGACCCCAAATCACCGATGCATCGTAGAACACTGTGTCACCTGGACAAGTCCAAACAGAGGAGGTATCCTGGCATATGTCGGGGATGCTTTCCATTAACCACCATGCAGTGCCCAAGTACACAAAAGCCGCGATAAGCGTTCCAACAACCTGATTAATTAATTAACCAGCTTCAATCAGTTAGCTAGCTATTAATTTGTCTAGTATTACTATTAACAAACATGATGATGTTGTTCTTACTTTTTTATTGCATGAGTAGACAGTAACTTGATTTATCTTTACTAGTAATTAACTAATAATTTTGTGTGGATAAACTTTTATCATTTTATAAAAATTAAGTTACTATAACGCATTTCAAATAGCAAGTTACTTGGAGTGTATTCGATCACCTGTGCCATGAACATGACTCTGGGAGGGATTTTCATGTAGTGACCGAGCTTGAAGTCTTGCAAGAAAGTGATGGCCTGCGTCATACTAATGTACCCATAAACCTTGAAGCACATGTTAGCTACGGGATATCCCGGGTAAATATACCCTATGATATACTCGGTGATAATATTCAAGCCCGGCGCCTGTAATTAATTAAGCAAAATTAGAAACCCAGCCAAAGAAACAACTAGAAGCCCCCTGCACTGAACACATAGATGATAATATAATATGTTGTTATATACCCTACTGCGTATCAAGAAATGCAAAAGGAAGACAAGACCTCGAGGATTGGATATATAAAAAACTAGCTGGTTTGAGAAAAAATAATCATCAAAATTTACGGAGAATTAAAAAACTACTTATACACCGAGTCACCTGATTTGTGATTGCAGTTATTATCCCAATGGGTAGAGTGAACAAGATGGCAATGCCACATGCCAATAGAACACCCCACCAAGGCAACTGCAACTGATCATTGTAATACTCGCAAGCAAAGATGGTAATTGCAATGGTTGCGATGAGTATGCACACGAACCACCACTCAGGAACCTGCTTGTACCTCCGCATAAGCCTAGTGTGGATGTCCATGGTGTTCTCCTTAAAACTTGATTTGCTTTGCTCCCATATTTCCCTGTATTTTCAATTTTACATATAAAAATTAAAATGTGCGCATGAGCTAGTTGCCCACATATATATATAACCTAGGGATGTATGGAGTTGAGAGTAGGCACCTTCCATGAAAGAGAGCGACATGCACAATGGTGGCAGTGAGTGCAGCAAAGCCAACACCGTAGGTCATGGCAAAGAATGTGCTGAGGTACAGGCGCCCTTCTCGCTCGTAAGCCGCCACGTCTAGGTGGAAATTGGAGTCTATTATGGCCGTGATGTTGTAAATGTAACCCTCTGAGGTAAATAGCTTGTTGGAGAATATGGGGAACGTCTTGGCCTTGTACACGTTGAACCAATAGCTCAGCGGAGTCAACACGTACATCACCAACACGTATCCCACTGCAACGTTGGCTGTGGCAAACCATGGGCTTGCAAGTGGGCTTCCCAGGTACGATGAAATGGTGGACCAGTCAAGCCCAAAGGCGCCGATGCCAAGCCCAGACAGGCCCGAGCCGAGCTGTTGGGCCAGCACTGACTGGGGAAATATCCAACAGATCCAAGAGAGAGAGGTTAACATCTGAAAGACGAAGCCGGGGAGGACGTAGTAGGCGAAGCTGCACAAGAAGGCGATCACGAAAAACTGCGATCGCGTTAGCCCTCCCTTGGCCCGTTCCTCCTTCTCATGCAGGGCCCTGAATCAGAATGTCGGGTACCAAACAAATGTTATGTCACAAACCTTTTTTTTTAGACCAAAAAAACACTTTTTTTAAATATATTTTAATTTAAATAAATATGCTGCCATAAATCTTGTTAGCCAATCACCAAATGATAACAAATAAATAAACAAAATTTTGGAGAGCTCTACACTTGGTTTTCCTTCCACCTTATCCTTATCCAGGCAGGATCAATCTCAACTATCCTGAAAACGCAAGTCTTTTTCTAGTCAAGCATTTGAAAAAAAAAAACAAAAAGAGGCCGTATTATTTTCTATACAAAAACATGCAAAATGTAAAATTTATTTAATTAGATGAAAAAGAATTTCAAGAATAAATTTAAAAATAAAAAGAACATAAATTTGTTCAAAATTTATAAATTTCTGTTAAAAAATTTTAAAATTTTGTATGATGCAGAAGGAAAAGAAAAAGGATGATAGATGACGAAAGCAATTGCGGAAACGTTACCATTACTTAGGAAGCTTTATTTTTCTTGTACGAATGGTGTTGAAAATGAAATTTAAATAAAAAAGGATTATTGTCACGATGGAGGATTACCTGATAATTATAATTTTTAAAAGATCAACCAGTATTAAGCGTAGCAATAAGTGAATTTTATTTTTAGAGACCAACTAAAGTTTATATTTTAGAAGAGGTATTTAACAGAAGAGCCTCTTAATTGCAACAGTATTCAAAGAATTAGTTTTATAACAATGTTTATAAAAATATTTTGATCATATATTAAAAAAAAAAATGATACCTACTATCCATACTTAATGAGATATTCTCTTATAAATTTATTCTACATATAAATTAATAAAAAAAAATTAGTACATCATTAAATAAATAATATTATCTTTTCTAATAAATAAAAAACTGATATATCATTATTATTAGTCTAATTATATGTTAATATTTTATTAGTTAATCTACACATACAAGTTTCATGGACTAAGTTTACAAAATTTTTTCGTACTTAATTAATATACTTTTTTGGAACAAATTACGTATCCATATAAGTTACATGGACTAAGTCTATAAAATTTTCTCATACTTAATTATTAAGTGTGTGTGTGTGTATATATATATATATAATTAAAAAAAATTTATTAAAATATTTGATAGAATAATTTAATATATTTTTTATTTTTAAATTAATAAATATTTTTTATTACTTAATTCTATTCAATAATATTTTTTTATTTTATTTAAATTTTATCAAAAATTTTGATTATTTTTGTTGAATGTGTAATATTATTTATATATAAAATTTATATTAGATACACTTCCACGTCTCTTCCGCTGGAAGAATTATCAATTACGTTTGCACCTGGCCGTTAATTCGCAAAATTCATAAATCTTATCCTCTCAATTTGCAATTATTAATAACTTTTTAAAAAATAAAAAATTTAAGACCAGCAGAATATCTAGGATAAGTATAAAAAATATGTTTATATTTATAATTTTTTTTATTTATGCTCAATTAATGATTAATAATTTTAAAAAAACTAAAAATTAAGACTAAAGAGAGAGAATCTTCATAAAATGTTTATATTTATAATTTTATTATTATTTTATTTATATTTAATTAGTTATTAATAATTTTTTAAAAAATTAAAAATTTAAAACTAATAAAAAGAATTTCTTTTATATAATTAGTATAGAATAGATACAAAAGCAATGAATTATTATTATAATGTAACAAGTAACACGTACGCCACGAGTTATTAGTATAATCTACATCATGACAATAATTTTTTTTAGGTGATTTACAATTATTATTAAATATAATGCAAATTGCATGTGCTACCAACTTATCACATCCATATAATTTATAACATTATAAATATAAAAAATTATAGTTGACAAATTATCTATTATTAACAAGAGATGCACAAGCAGTATTTAATATTAATTATTAGAGTTTAATTTTAATATATTATTAAGTAAATTTTTTTACACTATTATCTAACTATGTGATATTGTATTATTAAATGAGTTTGATTTGTTCAAATAATTGTAGATATGTGCCTATTTATTTTAGATTTTAAAGGATGTACAATCATTTTTGGCTATCAAAGATTGATTCTAATAATAGTAAAACTTGTTTTGGTGGTTTTTTCGAATTAATTCTCACAATTTTCTATATTGTAGAGTGAAAAAAGTAATGGTTTTTATTTTTTCTATTGCAGTGAATAAAATTGATTTTATGTGTGAGACTCATAAACTTTTAAAAAATATATTTATAATTATATTTTAAAAGTGATTCTATTTTACAATTACATACCATCCAAACAAAATTAATTCTTCACACTAATTTTTAAAATATGATTGATAATAATGAAAAAGAAATTTCCACTAATAGTAAATTGTATTATTGTTACCTGAAAAGTGAAACTTGAACTAAATTTGCTGGCCACCACATTTGCGCTGGCTCCACCAAATATCTCCTAAATATGCCAGCCCATCCGAAGCCTAACACCTGCCATTCAAATATCAAAAGCATATATATTAATGCATTATTACTAATTTTCCATATGCCAAATTTCTTTTGTTTGTAATTTCCCAAACAAATTAATTGCGGCAAAATTAAAACAATGATTTTTTGTTTGCAGAGGAAGACAGAAGATGTTACTGGTATAACTAGAAGTCAACGTGAGAGGGAGTAACTAACACATGAACCTACCTGAGTGGTGATGACTACAAGCAAGGAAACGAAGAAGGAGATATTCTTGCGGTAAAAGACTTTGACAGCGGTAACAACGTGAATGGCATAGACAGTGCCAGCACCGGAGTTGGCGAAGATTGTGATGAGAACATGCTCTTTGACGTTGAAGGGACCAGGGTTCAAGGTGAACTCCCAGCTCGTGCCTTTGAAGAAGGCGCGCTTGGTGATTCTGGCAGCCATGAGCTGACCCAACGGCACCACCGCGATCTGGGCGGAGATGGCCGTGATGGTGAGGGGCTCCGTGCGGTACCAGAAGAACTGGTTCAGAAATGACAGGAGCACGCAGGAGAGGGTCCCCAGCACCCACATTCGGAACGTCAGAACTGGGAGGGACGGGTCATCTGTGGTGGGCACCGTCAGGGCCACTTGTTTGATGGGCGAGTTCTCATTTTCAGGCGACGATGATGCCCGCTCACGCTGCCTAACGTTCACATCTTCGTCTTTCTTCTCCTCCTCCTTCTTAGGCACTGTATGGGCGAGGCAAACACCCCGAATCTAGATTTAAAGAAACAAATTAACGGAAAACAAAATAGAACAACTTTGGTAATGAGATGCTTACGGAGAGGGGATGTGATCTCATGTGAGGATTGTTCCATGTGATGTCCAACGCTGATCCTGAATATCAATCACCTACAAAGGGAAGAACTACTGAAATCTAATTGAGAAGAGAAATTAAGAGCATTTTCTGGTGGAGGAAGGGAGAGGACGAGGACATAAATTGAATTTGCAGGTGAATGGCGAAATTAGCTTCTAGTTAGTTATACCCGGGCAGGGCCAAGAATAGCATACAGTATATATATATATATATATAAGCTGAACTGAGTTGTTGCCGCTTGCACATGTTCTGCCTTTCATTTTCACTTTTTCCTCCTCTCTTCCAAATATGGACCACACGGTTCAAGTCTGAGGTGAAGAGATTCCTGGGTCTAATTGATCAAATCTTGAATTCAAACTGTGTAGACAACAATAAAATAATATGGCGTCTTCAATATTCGGCCTTACCTAATGGACACAGTTTTGAAAAAAAAAAAAAGTTTCCATACTAAATAGTTATTATAAAATACGTTGAATCAAACAAAAATATACACTTTTATACGTGGAGTAAGAGAATTTTCTTTGTCCTAAAATATCTTTTATTTAACTATTAAAAAATATTAATTAATTTTTTTAACTTTAAGAGATAATTAATAAAATAAATAAAATAAAAAAATATTAAAAAAATAAAAAAATAATAATTTAATTATATTAAATTATATTTTTTAATAATTAAAATTATTTAATTATTTTCTTAATTCTTATATAATTACCTTAAATGATATATAAAAATTGACGTATAGAACATATAATATTAGCACTATTGAGGAATTCTTTTATTTGTTTTGTGTAAATTACTTGGAATTTGGAAATGACAATTAATGACATAATTACTCCATTTTTTTTTCACCTGAAAATGATACATTAGAATTTTGTTATATCCTATTAAAATATCTCTTTAATAATTTTTTTAATATTTAATAAAATAAATATTAAATAAGAAAATAAAATATTTAAAATTTATTTTATTTAATAAATAAGATAATTATTAAAAGAATAACTTAGGAGAATATATAATTATTCCTCTCATTAAATACAGAAACAGAGAATCTGATATTTTGCATTGCTGCTACATCTTAATGGGCCTACCAAGACCATACAAACCACAAATTAATCCAAGTTGCAACGTCGGCAATAATTGAGCAAGGTCCACAACAAAAATAAGATCCACCATTTTAAATACTATAACTAACTATCCTTTTCCAAATCGTTAAAATGCTTCCTCTTCCACATTGTTTGGCACATTATGTCTCACTGCCGCGGCATTTTTCATTAAGTTCTGCAAAATAAAAAATTTGATAGCTGTATGATCAATTTTTCTTTTCCCTTTTTCCTTGTTCCATGTAGTAGTTGTTCTGGTTGTTACTTGAGAACATTCATCTGGATGCAATCTTCAGCTCCATCGTTCCTATTCAGCTATAAGGAATCTCTTTCGCGACGAGGTGATGGTGCGTACCATTAAGGTGTTCCGATAATAAAGTCAGTAACCGAAAAGATGAGAATGAGATAAAGGAAGAGCAAGAAGAAGAGCCTCATTTTGCGCGTTACCCTTTCACAACAATTGATTCATCTAGAGTGACCCCATTAGCTTTCTTCAAACCATTCTCAATAATTAGTCGCCCACATACATAAAGACATCTTATAGACGTGTGAAATACATGCAAGAAAACAAATTTAGTATTCAATTGTTGTTAGTTAGATGCATACACTTCTACTTAATGTATGTTTGGTTTTGATTAATTTTTAAAAAAAATTACTTTTTTTTAAAAAATAAATTTCTCTGAATATAAAATTTTGATTATAAATTATTTTAAATATAAAATAAATTAATTCAGACATTAACATATTTTCTTTAACTGCCACTAGAGATCTTTGGCAAGTTCTTTTATTAATGTGTTTTGTTACAAATGGTTATTTTCCTAGTGAGGGAAAGACAAGGAGATCAAAAACAGACGAGGGAAACGAGTTTTCACCAAATTCCTTGCAATTATACATATCATTGTGTTTGATTGCCTTGTCTTTCCCTCACCAGGGTTACCCTAACCTGCTTTTTTAGTTAAATTTCTTTCAAGAGATCTTGTAAGAAGCTTGCGCAAAGAGCATATCATCAATCTTGAAGCACTTAGTCCTAGATGAACATTCTTAAAGTACTTTTAGGCTTGATCATTTTTCATCCTTTGTTGTCGTTAAAATCTTTTAAACTATATCGTTGATAAAGGGCTGCATTACAATGGTGAGAAAAAAGGTGAAATGTCAGTCAAAGTGGTAATACCCGAGTTACGTGAGACGCACGTGATGATACTGATGTTTTCTTTAATAGCACGTTGATAAAATTTCACTTTTATCTAAACGTGAAAGGGTTATTTTTACAAAATAAAGTTTGTATATGAAAAGTAAAAACAGGCTAACAGTAAAGAATAATGTGTAATTTAGTCAAAAAAATGTTTAAAAAATTGAATTCAGTAATGTAAATACTAATGATGGTACTAGTCTATTTTAATTTTTTAAATATTAATATTCATAATGAATTGTATTTATTAATTGTTAAATATTAAAATAAAAACTTTAAATTTATAAAATATAATGGTAATTAATAAATATTTGATACACTAATTTTTTAAAAAAAAAATTAACGGAGACCCAGTAATTAAGTAATCTGATCTGACATGAGTGATGTTTGTAGCCAACTAAGAGAGGAGAGAGAACTCACCACAATCTGACACAACCCAAACCAGCGGAGAGCCCCAAGTCTTACGCCTTTGGCATTTATAAATCGTAGTTGAGTGAAAATGCTTTGTTCACGATCCCTGAGCAACTGATTAATCCTATGCCCAATTCAAACTCTTGAACCTAAAAGTTGAAATTTTTTGTTTTTTTTTACCAGATTGGGGGTCTTTAAGGTGGAATTGTGCTCTGATTGATCCAATATATTCAAAATACACATCACATCCCCATGTCAGTGAATTACTACAATTTTCTGTTTACCTACCCATTCTGTCTTTTACTTTTTTGTTTTCCCGCAATATATGTGATCTTTGAATGCAGATGTTTCTTCTTCTTCGCAGTTTTCACATTTTATTGATTGTCATCTAGCAGCTGCTCTTCTACTCTTTTCATTTTTGGTGATTTTGTTCTGCTAGTTGCCCAGAAGTTATCATGGCCTTACTAGTTATTACTCTCCCCTCTCCTCACTGCTCCTTATCTTTCTTTATTCACCTTCCACCTAGATGTTGTTTATTGAGCTATGCTTATAAGCATTTCTATTTTGGGTTTGTATTCCAATCATAAGTTTCTTTTTTATATTGATAGAAATCTGCACAAAAGATTATTGCTTCTGTTTTTCGTATGCTACTTCTTATATTGCTGCAGAATGTGTTCGAAACTTCCACCTTATTTTCTGATATTATTTGTCCTAGGGCAAGGATCTAACTGGTTTGTCCCTCATGCTATGCTTTGTTTTTGTTCTTTTACGAGTTTTGCTCTTTGTTGGCATTATGCATTACAGAACGGCATTTGGAAAGTAGTATACTTTTATGGCTCATTTAATATTTACATCTAATTAGCAGGTATAAGACCCAATATTTGGTTTTTCTCCTATTTTCGAACCATTAGCAACTATATGTATAATCACACTCAACATTTGGTTTTCACCCTACTGCAGGCAAACATGCTGAGAGTTTACCTTGTAGACAACCACATTCTCTGTCAGGGCATTTCACAAATTGGCTGTAATTACCCAAGCTACTGATGCCAGTCTAAGTATGTGTTTCATTTTGATTTATATACTATGTAGATACGATTCAATTATTATCTAATGCAGTGTATCAAGGGATTACTTAATCTATTGTATGATATAGTTCATTCAGGTTATGTATTGTCATTCGATTCCAGCCCTTACCAATTAGTTCTCTCTTCATGTCTAACACCTATTGAGAAATTATTGGCTCCAGCTGTCTACACACACTGGTGGTGGTTTGGGTGAAGCTGCTGCACAATTCTGTCATTTGATCTCTCTTTTGTTATGATGTTTCAGCGACTGATGTTCATTCATCAAATACGTAATACATTTTTTTTAAAATGGATAGTGAAAGTATGTAACACATTGGATGAGTTTATACTGCTTTAGTTCTTACTCCTCTCAGATACTTACAGATAATATTCATTGAAAACTAGAAATGAAACTAAAAGTATTTCAATTCTATTTATCAATGTCTAGATCATTTAGAGAAGGACACTATAGTTTCAGTGTACAAAAAGCAACGGAAAAATTTCTTCTGTTCATAAAACATTTATCTTCAATTTATCCATCTATTTACTTAGAAAGTTTGGTAAAGTTTATTTGAAGTTGTGCTAATTAATTATGCTTTTCATATCAGTGGGGGTGGATGTTAGCAAGCCACCCATTAAACAAGTGTACTATAGTAAGAGAGTAAGGAACAGTAGGGAATTAAGGGGGAACAGCAGAGAATTAGAAGATCCCAAGGAGAGAGCAAGCCACGTGAGCAATGCAACTAGTGGGGGGATTGCAAAAGAGGCTAACTACCTTCACACGTGTGATGAGGCATGGAATGAGAGAGATAATTCAGTTGGCAGAGGAGTGATAAAAGCAATAGGAGAGGTAGTTGCGGAGACAAGTAGTAAGGAGAGAATTGGTGGGAGAGACCAGGCACTCTCGAACTGCCTGGAGTTGTCTTGTATTTTTCCTTGTTTCAGTGTGTGTCCATTGTATTTTCATTGCATCAAACCCCACTGGTTGGTATCACACCGATATCCAACCAGCAGAGGAGATATATCAGTGTTTTCATTCCATTTTTTGTGAGTTTTCTGGTCCAGTTCTATCGGTGGATTACTAGTTCTGCCTTAATTAGATATAGGATTAGTCTCGAATACAGTGATTAACTTGTATTGAGTGCAATGTCTGTCCCCCTGCCCCCAAAACTCTGATCCTTGGAGATACTACTCCAGGCTGTTTTTCTAACAATAGATACTGGCTCTAAGATTAGCTGAAAATTACACAAAGTTGCTCAGTCTGTTGATAGATGTTGTAAAGTTCTGACTGTTCTACTGATTTCTTTCTTCCTTTCTTTTCTCTTCTTTTCGTTGCAATAAATTCACTTGCATTTGCTGTCACTTCTAATCATACTGAATGACATTTTATTAACGCTCTTGTCGAAAGGATCTCAATTTAGGATCCAAACAAGCAGCTGAAGGTTGATGTAACCTTTGATGGACGATTTGATTGGACCAAGGTTGTATAGTTGCTGTAATTGTCGAAACCATGTTGCCCTTCATGATGATGTTATTTCAAAAGCTTTCAGGTGAACTCCATGTTTTATCAGATCAAGCTTTGGTGCTTAATAATGTGTTCTGAACTTGATCTATTGACCACCAGTAGCTCCTCTTCCAATCTGCTATGGATTGGAAGAATTAGAGAGTACTTTTAATTGGTCCTTTTGATTACTAGACATTTTCACTTGTTTGTGTGGTTATAGTATGCCTAATCAAGCACCAAGATATGTGCAATTTTATAATCATTCTTAATCTTTTGGACTTCACTGAAATGATTTCAAAGATATTTGATTCATGTTTAGGCAAGATGGTGTTGTTAGCTTGTGTAGAACTGGGTTAAGTATTGGGAGCGCCACGGCCAAAATTGTATAAAATATAAATTTTTCCCTTTAATTTTTTTTAATATCACATTAGCTTACTTAAAATTTGATTCCTCATTCCACCATGGTTGTTAGTATACTTCAAGATTCTTGATCCAACTTTATTTCAGGGAAGAAATGGACGAGCGTTTCTGTTCTCCCCCATGCACTGAATATTACGGTAGGGCCAAAAGAAGACGGGCAACTCATGACCGGCCTCCACACAGTTGCTGATGTCTACTGTTCTGATTGCTCTGGAGTGCTTGGTTGGAAGTATGAACGAGCCTCTGGGGAAACACAAGTACAAGGAAGTACATACTTGAGAAGTCAAAAATAGGCATGGCAAATGCATCCCGATCCGCGGGTACCTGCCCCGCCTCTTGTGGGGCGGTTTAAAACCCGCCCCAACGTGGGGTGGGGTGGGTTAGAATTCATTTCACTTGTGGGGTGGGGCGGGTTCGGGTTTGAAACGATTCGCCCCGTCCTGTACTCATAATATTTCAATTTTTTTTTTAACTTTTCTCTTATTTTCATAGATTATATTACAATTAATGATGAGGAAGAAGAGAATGGTGAAGAATTGATTACATGATGGAGAGTTATGCAAAAGCAATTGCTGAACTTTATTTTTTTTATTGACTTCATATCCAATATTTTAATTTCTTTGACTTTATTATATTTATAATTGATCATGTTATTGTACCAAAAAAGAAATAATCATGTTATTAACTTATTTAATTTCTGACTTGTTAGAGTTTGTATTCTTCTTGAATTCATTTTTGACTTGTTAGAGTTTCTTTATTGACTTCATATCTAATATTTTAATTTTTATGACTTTATTATATTTGTAATTGATTATGTCATTACACCAAAAAAGAAATAATCATATTATTAACTTATTTAATTTCTGACTTGTTAGAGTTTGTATTCTTCTTGAAACATATATTTTAGTTTATATCATATTATAGCTGTTTTTTTTATATTTTAATTGATTATTTTGTGAATTTATAACTAAAATGATCATAGGTGTGGTAGGGTGTAGGTTCATTGTTTATACTGCGAGGCGAGTTCGGATTTTTTCATTCAAAACCCGCAGGGGTAGATAGAGGCAGATTCTCACAAGAAATAGAGTGCGGGATGGGGTCGGGGTTGAAGAAAATCCGTTCTTACTTGCTCCATTGCCATGCCTAGTCAAAAAGAGTCAGGGAAAACTGTTAGCTTCCAGAGATTAATCTTATAAATCATCCCAATGTGGCTGTTAGTGTGTAGGTGCATCTACATGTTCAATTTGTGCAGAAATTTGAGCATTTGATTTAACTTCAATTATTGTAATTTGCTGTGCATTCTCTTCTCGTTTTCCATGTGGATACTGTTTTGGAGATTATTGTCTTTTTTTAATAAATTGTGGATAATCATGAGTTCTAATTGGGCAGCATTAGGAATTTAAATTTGAAAGAAAATTGAACTTGTGGAATAGAATCCTCACATATTGAAAGACTAATATATTGTTTACCAAATTGAAATTTGGTACCATATATCAGTCACGGTGGAGAACTAACAAAAAAAGAGCATTTTGTTTCCTGCTAAATATGATTATCAACTACAGTGCACCACCACTTTGCGTAGAAAGACCTCGATTATATAGTGACCTAAAAACTGTAGATAACCAAGGAAGTGAAGAAATAGAATATACTCAAAGCCAATGAGGGTGAGGCATGCTGGTGAGTATTCTGAAGCCAGAATGTGGTTGAAGCTCAAATACTATGGTATATAGTGGCATCTAACCTACATTATGTGATTGATGTGTACAGAGTATCACAAGCAATAGTATTTTTCTTTGCTCTAGGATGAGTTAGATAAGTGATAAAACATGACTTACTATGTTAAATGCAAACCATAACTCGTGCAACGAAGATTGTCTCTTGGTACTGCTGTTGTTATTTGCCTCTACACTTCAGTGAAACCCAAAACCAATGCTTTCATAAATTTCAGTTATTTATCTGATGAGTCAATGAAGAGTTATAGCTCTCTCATTTTTTGAAAGTGAAACATCCTGAGAAGTTCTGAATGTTTAAGAAGCAGTACGGCATCGTGAAGAAACTAAGACTAGAAGTCCTTAATTTTTCAAGTAACTTCAAGTGCTATCATAGTGATGAATATTCAAAATTTCGAATGATATATTCACCACACCTGAATTTTTAAAGAAACTTGCTCTTTCTAAATCACTATCAACATAAAAAAAAATATCTATTAAAATCACTTGGCCAATTGCAAGGCATGGTTCTCCAAAAAGAAAAAACCAAACCAAGAAAAAAGAGAAATGCAAGCCAGGGTTACAAGGAGCCAGAAATCAATTGATGTTAAAACGAATACCAAAAAAATAAAAAAGAAAAATCCAAAGAAAATCATCCTAATGCATCATATAACTGATATTTTCTTCCTTGTTATCCATTTCCTTTTGGCGTTTTCTATGGCTTCCTCCCTCACCTTCACAAGCTCACGAAAGCATTGGTGATACTGTGTTTCTATTGCATCAAGCTCCAACTGCAGCTCGTTGGAATGATCTTTGTCTGCAAGAGTAAGAGAACAGATGCTTGACATGTCAAAGTTTTTGGATGCATTGCAACATGAATTGATTAAAGAGCCTGCTGAGTTCTTCTCTGACTGATTGACTTCGTTATTGCATCCATCTTGACCACAAACCCTGATATCTGAATTGGCAATGTAGCCATTGGATCCCTCACAGAATTCATCAATAATGAAAAAATCAGGATCTATGCCTTTAGAATCTGAGGCAAGTGTAATCCCACACTCTGCTGAAATATCTGACATAACAGATTCTTGTTTCTCCTGATCTTCCTCATCAACAAGCTGTGAGTGAGCAGGATCCTCATCAATTGCCTTTGTATCAGAATCACTTGACCATTGTGGCCAATGACAACTTACTGATGTTTCACCATCCTCAACTTCAGAAGAAGGCCTGTATAAATGATCTGTTCCAGATGAAGAGTTCTGACACAAGGGTTTCCAGTTTGGTACGAGCTTCACAATCATGCTGTGTATTAGCTCAGCAATGACAGCCACATCCTCATTGGCGAGATCCAGATGTTCCACCATCTCCTCAGCAATTGAAATTGCTGTATCAGAATCGAGAAAGAATGGAAAATGGATATTCCTTGCTCGACCTACACAAATATATATTAACATTCAGCACACAGTAAAGAAAAAAAAAATACTGAATATCACTCACCATGTGCATCAGCAATTCGCAGCATAAGTGAAATTGTACCATCAGCATTTTTCTCCCCTCTTAACCTAAATTCATTATTCTCAGTCATCATCAGTAAATTAAAAATTGAAACTTGAGAAGCTTCTTGAATACTTCTCACAGAGGAGCCAGGTGAAATATGATTTATGTTTGAGTCTATCTCCATGGGATGAGGCTCAGATATTGGTGGATTCACCAATTTGGTGGTGGGATTGAGCTGCTGCAGTGTATCATGATTCTCCTTTACGCTTTCAGTTGCAAGGAATGGGTCATTCAATAGTTCAGATGCAGGCAATCTCATAGATGCTGGAACTAGACACTTCTCGATGAATTGCTTCACTGTCTGATCATTTACTTTAGCAAGGGCAGCAGGCTTTATACCCTGAAAGTAAAAAACGTATATGAGTAAAAACTGAAAACAAAATAAATCAGCATAAATAACTAAAAAGATTAAATAAGGAAAAACAAAATGAAAGATTTAATGAACTCCATTGACTGCAGACTTACAGAGGTAACTTTCTTATATATCTGGGCTGGATTTTTACATTCACTATACGGATATTCACAGGTGATCATTTCTAACATACACATGCCGAAAGAATATATGTCAACGAGTTCATTGTATTCTTCTTCATAAAGCTCTGGGGCCATGAATTCTGGTGTACCTGCACCAAGTGAGATTAAAAAGAAGGCATCAGTATTAAATTAATCCAGTCAAAATGTCAGGAGAAGATCAAGCACATTACCAATAACACTCCGGGCAGTAGGCTGCTGCATGACAATTGCCAATCCAAGATCTCCAATCTTAACTTCTCCATTATTACCATTAACAAAAATATTATCACATTTTAAATCCCTATGAATTATAGGAGGATTATGACTATGCAGATAGCACAAGCCTCTAAGAATCTGCCTCGCCCAGTTTTTGATGGCCTTCATATCAACGTTCTTATGTTTCTTTCGATACCTAATCCATTATAAACCAATACCAATATGAATGAATGCAAAAAGCAGGCACAAGTGGTTGGAGGATGGAAGAGTCAATAAACTTACTGCCTCAAACTCCCAGAGGTGAATAACTCAGTTATCATGTTGATGGTCCTGCTCTTATCATCCACCCAAGAATTATATAACTTGATGATATTATCATGTTTCAATGACTTTAGCAGATGAACCTCAGAATACAATCTTTCCAATTGTTGGGGTGACTGCAAAACATCCTCAACACTTACTTGGTTCCAAGCAACTTCTATCCCATCAGCTTCATCAAATGCCTTATATCTAGAAAAACATAATAAATAAAATATGAATTTAAAGGAAAAAAAAGGGAAAAGTAAAAGAAGCTAAGTCTCAGAACCATACACAGTCTTGAACGCCCCTTTCCCTAAAATTTCATCATACTGAAGATACAAGCACAACAGAAACAAAGATTATATCAAAAAAATCCAATAGTTCTTCAGTACAACAGAAACAAAGATTATATCAAAAAAATCCAATAGAGAACAGTTAAGATTATGACTAAACAAATAAAGAACTGCAAAATCTCTGGTTCATACATACCCGTACATATCGTGCAGTTGGATCTTTCTCCACAACACCAACATCCTCGGTCTCGGAATTCATAGCGATCGCAACGACAACAAAAACCCCCCAACAAACAAAGACGAGTTGATTTTTCGCAAACCCTATTAAAGAAACGCGAAATTGGCAGGAATCGGAATGTGAAGAAGACCAAGTTGTTCAGAAAAGGCCTCGCAAGCCACAGAATAGGAATCGAATGCCGATCGAAACCGGAATCGGCACCCAAGGAAGCACATATCGGAAGAACGGAGCTGCATAGCAGAAGAAAGAGGGCTGCGAATGGAGAACCACATGCTCATACCAATCCCAGATTGACCCATTTCTGTATCAGCATCTTCGACGAACCCTAGCACCGTACCAGAACTGGACCAGAGACGAGAGAGAACGAAGAGCGCTGAAGTGGCTGTGGTGTGGTATGGGCCCAAGGTCAAGGAACAGTATTGTATACAGCTGAGGACGGTCGGCTGCTACGGTGGAACCGGAAGCCCCGTACGCCGGTTAAAAGTAACAACCAAACAAATCCAAATCTAAATCCAAATCCAAATCGTTTTTCAATTTTAGGCGAAATAGAATTATGGAATGCAATCTTTTCAGATGGATTTTGCTTGAGATGTAACTGGATACATACGAGTCCCTCATTTAAAAGGTGAGCATAATCCGAAGGTGTTGGTTGATTCAAATTATAGAATATGATAAAATTTTGCCTGATCTCAAATTTATCCTTATTTATCACAATAAAGTTTTTTAAATATGATTTATCACAATAAAGTTAACCTAATGATTAATTAAAGAAATAAGTTCCTTATCTTTTTTTTTTCAACTTGAAGTTCCTTATCTTGATTACTCATATCTAGAGAAATTAATGTACATGATACATCCATAAGATTGTTCAATAAAAAAAAAAAAAAACTTCATACACTTCCTAGTTTCTTATATGTAAATTTTTTTGGCTGATGCTAGATGTGTTATGTTTGAGAGGCTAGTTGCTGTATAGTTTTAGATTGGCGTTGTAGCCCCGTTGATAAAAAAATAAAAACTTAATTTCAACTAATACCAAAACTGGCTTCCTGTATAATATAACCAAAAAGCTTTATCTTAGTATATTTTGTAGTTCACAAACTAAATAGTTATATATAATTTTTTTTCTACAAGTATATGAATACTATTATTTTATATTTACGTTGCATATGGCATTTAATATTTATTAATTAACTAGCATAGTGATAAACACTGTTGTATTTCTCTATTTGTATTTTTTAAATGTTTTGTTTATATAATTGTTTTATAAATTAATTGATTGTAAATTTAGTATAATTAAAATTAGTTAAATAAAAATAATTTTATAAAAAAATAAAATATATTTTAAATCAGTTATAATAATAAATTTTAAAAAATAACTATTTACATTTAAAGTAATTATAATTGTAAAATGTAGTTTTTAAAAATATATTTGTATTTATAATTTTATTTCTTTTTTATTTGTGTTCAATTAATTATTAATGACTTTTTAAAAAATTAAAAATTTAACCTAAAAAAAGAGAATTTGATTTATAATAGTACTAGCATATTGAGCGGCACTGTCATGTTTCTTAATTTATTTTTTTTATTTTTTATTTATATAATTCTTTTTTAAATTTATTAATTATCATTTTATTATAATTATAAATTAATTAGTTAAATAAAAATAATTTTATAAAAAGTAAAAATATAACTTGTTATATTTAAAAGCAATTGTAACTGTAAAATGTAATTATAAAAAATTATTGATAACTAAATTTAATTAGTTAAATACAAATAACTTACTTTTGTAAAAAAGTAAAAAGATAAATTTTTGTATTTGAAAGCAATTTTAACTGTTAGGTGTGGAAATATGTTAGGTTAAGTTAAGATTTCTTTAAATAGGCCTGACCTATTTTGTAAAATATTAGGTCTGAATCTAGCTTATTATTTGACATAGACTTTTTTTTTCTTGACCTGACCTTTTTATGAAAATATAAAAGCTTGACTTGACTTATAAATATATTTAAAGGCTTATATTACATAAAAACTTGAGTAAATAAGTCTATACTTTAAAAATCTCAAATAGCTTATATCTTTAATTTAAATTATTAAATTATTTAAAATTAATAAATTATACAAATATATAATGATAAATGATATAAATATTATAATTTTTTAATTATATATATATATATATAATAAATAAATAAGTCGGTCTATTAAGCAAAATAGATATTTTTAATAGTCTAGGTTGACCTATTTAACTAAATAGACTTTTATAAAAGTTTACACCTGACTTGTATATTATATTAGCCTAGACTTATTAAAGCTGAAAATGGGTTAGGTTACAGGCCTGGCAGGTCGCTTGACTTATTTCCAACTCACCCCTGTGAAATATAACTATAAATTAATTAGTTAAATAAAAATAATTTAATTTTGTAAAAAAAGTAAAATGATAATTTTTATATTTAAAAATAATTATAATTGTAAAATGTAAATTATCAAAAATATATTTGCGTTTATAATTTTATTTTTTTTATTTGTGTTCAATTAGTTGTTAATAATTTTTTAATAAATTAAAAATTTATGAGTGAAAAAAAGAAATCTCCTTTATAATAATATAAATAGATAACTTTATTTTTTTTATAAATCACTCTTATATAAATAAACTTTAATCATAGATATTTTTTTTTTAGAAAACTCAATATGAAAATTTGATTATTACAATTAATAATATTTATTTTCACATGTAATTTATATTAATCCATACTATATATATATATATATATATATATATATATATATATATAGAGAGAGAGAGAGAGAGAGAGAGAGAGAGAGAGAGAGAGAGAGAGAGAGAGAAATTCCCCTTTGATATCCATTTTTTGACTTTTACAAAATGATATTATTATTGTGAATACACCAAATAAAATTAAAGGATAGAAATGTAATTTACACTTTTATGTTTATTCATTAGAAGTTACACACACCATTATCTTTATATTAAGAAATTTATTTTAAATTTTTTTAAAATGGGAGATAGTTTTAACTATTTTCAAAATTCAAACACATCAACTATGAAAAAGGATTTTTCTCTTTAGTATTCGAATGTTACTATTTTTAAAATATTATTTTTTTAACATTTAGACATATTTTAAAAACAATAAAATTATTTCACCAAAAAAAGAAAATTATAAAATACTTATAATTATTTTTAAAATTAAAATATATCAATTTATAAAAATAAATTAATATACAAAATTAATATGTAAATTAATATAAAAATAAATAATATATCATAAAATAAAAAATGTAAAACATGCCTCTCAATTTGCTAGAGGTTAATTATTTTTATATTTTTTTAATTTTTACTTATATAATTATTTTATAAATTAATTAATTATAATTTTATTATAATTAAAATTAAATAAATAAAAATAATTTTGTAAAAAAAATAAAATATATTTGAAGTCAATTATAATTGTGTATATGAAAAAAAAAATTAATTTTGATCTACTGTAATTGTAAAAAATTATATGCTATCATCATATCACATCTTAACAAATTATTCAAAGAATTTGATTAAAATAATAACTAAATAAATAGAAAACTCTTTTAATAATTTGAAAATATATAATTGGATGATTGTGTATAAAAATTTTATACCAATAGTTAATTAAAATTAAATTAAAAAAAGATAATCTCTGTTTAAAAGTAGTTATAATTGCAAAATATATTTATCAAAAAAATATTTATGTTTACAATTATATCCTTTTTCTATTTGTATTTAATTAATTATTAATATTTTTTTGAAAAAGTAAAAAGAAGATATCAAAGATAATAATTCCCTTTATAATAGTAAGTATAGAAAAGTATAGATGCATCTATTTTAACACAAATAAATATCTTTGACAAGAAATTGTAAAATTTTTTTTAATAAAAATTGTAAACAATTTGTTTTGTCCCACGTTAGTAAAGGTTGAAGTTTGGTACTTAAATCAAGACCAGTCTTTTAGGAAGGACTTTTCTTATGAACTTGAATCATAATACAATCCTCTACTTTTTTATATATAAAAAATATGTTTGTAAACAAAAAAAGTAATGCAATAACTAATGTTGGAAAATAATTAAAAGTCGAAACTACATTTTCTTGTTGACTTACAATGAAAGAAAATTTTTAGGACAATTACAATATGTTTGTAAATAAAAATAGTAATACGATAACTAATGTGGTAAACAAATCAAAAGTCAAAACTACATTTTCTTGTTGACTTACAATGAATAAAAATTTTAAGAAAATTTTTGGGCAAACACTGTATAAGTAGTTTGTTCACTATGTCAATAGAAAGTGATAGTTAAAGCAGCATGAGATTGTTTTGATCCCGAAATCCAATTTCATCCAAGACAAGTCTACATTTTAGTCTACCCTCCTTTTTTCCTAACCAAAATGAAAATGATAATTGATTTAAATTGTTAGTCCAATTTGAATATCAGACCTTAAATTTGGCTATTTATTTAACTAGTTGAAATACCCCAAGGGCCAAGGGATAGCAACTTCTATTTCTAGTTTCTATTGAATGATGCTGGGAGCCGTGCAAGGATTGGCTTTTGTCGACTCGGCAGCTTCTTTGCGGAACAGTGGAAGCCACGTTGATTTTTGCCAGAGAAAGGGAGCATCTCTTTCTTTACTTAAAAATGAGAGGAGAAGCAACTCCAAAGGACATGAGATGGCGAGTAGCCAAGGCCACTTCCAACAGTTTGAAGGACAAAACAAGAGATAATAGATCTTACACTATGAATTACAATTTATACATTCTTACCACTGTCTATTTACTAAATGCTAAACCTCCAGCGGAGACCAGTTTTTCTCACGTTAAGTACTTTTTCATTCCTGCATTTCCACATGCTCCAAAGTATGGTAGTTGCCAGCTCCAGCAGGCCTTGATTTCGCGGGTTGGTTTTATGTGCCGAAACTCCATGCAAAAGACGCCATAAGTAATATTTCATTCTTGGATTAGCCTTAGGCATCCCAATCACCCCTATGTCATACTATGGTATCAGATTGCATAAGCTCCAGAATCAGCCAAGCTTGATGCGTAACTTTTATATTCCTCGTCAAATAAAACACAATATTTTTGGCAATCAACTTGGCTTACCCTCTGAAAAGACCATGAGATGGGCATTATAACCAACATCCACACAACAGCACCCACCCCAACAGAAGTGTGGGATGAGATGACCTTTCATAGTGTTGCTTGCAGAAGATAGTCGGTTGCCCCCACCACCACGTCCCCACCAAAAAAAAAGAAACCACATACACGAAAGGGATAAAACACAACACCGAATGGTATACAAGAATAGATCTTACCTGCCTGCTCTATGGATAAATTGTCCCAACAAAGAACAACATATTCTAAAATATATCATTATTCTAAATACTCTCCATGTAGAGCTCTAAGCTTGACTCAATGAGAAATAAGAGAAACAAAATTACAGAGGCCACCACAATCTATTTAATCTCACGTTATAACTAGTTCACCAAGTTAAATTTGTCTAAACAGAAAAGTGAAACACCGTATAATTCCCTATTTGCAGGCCCCATCTTTTAAAGTGTTCATCAGATTATTTGACAATTTTTATTCTCATGAATTGAGCTCGACAAACAGGCTAGCCTGAGGATGTAAACCCGCTTCCTTCAATGGCAGAGTGAGCTTTTCTTGTCCATAAACAACCCGAGGAAAATTGGAGACAAGGCTGTAGCTCTCAGCTTCTAAACAACCCAATGAGTCAACATAGTCATATAAAGACTGAATTGTCACTGTGCTGGCAAACCTCCTTTCCTTGCGTTCGCCGTTTGGAAACCGTACCAAAACCTAATAATTTTGGTTGGAAAGGAAGAAAAGAAAAGAAATGTCAAGCAAAATACAACTTATAATGAAACAACAATCAAATGGAGAAAAAGTAAGGAACTAAATATGTAAAGCAAAGCAAGTTAAAAACATATATGAACTAACTTTAAGATCTGATGTAAAAGTAAAACCATATATGCTAAGCAGATTTCTGAACTAACACAACATCCGTGAACATAATAACAGATTAACAGCAGCAAAGGAGAAATAAAACCTTAGAGCTAAATCATGAGATACATACCTGGGTAGCATCAGGGCCTTTTTCAGGTTCTTCCCCAAGTGACTGAGCTTTTTCTTGACGTAGTTTAGCTAATGCAGCTTGTTTCTCTGCAGCTTCTTGTGCTGCTCGTTCACGAGCCTGCTCTTCCTCCTTGCGCTTAATCTCAGCTTCGGCAGCTTCCCTTGCAAGACGATCTTGTTCTTCTCTCCTCTGTCGTTCCCTAGCCTGGACTTACATAGTATAACATTAAACCACTGCAACAACAATGCCAGTTCTTTTTAAATAAGGGTCTCTGCGAAGGGGAAATAAAAAGAAAAGACTACACATGGAGTAGAGACCACAAAAAAAAAAAAAAAAGACCCAACTCTACAAGAATCATACTTGATCAGCTTCAAGTGCAGCTCTATAAGCAGCATCTTGTTCCTCCCTTAAGCGCATATTGTTTTGTCTTTCTTCTGCATCAAGCCTTGCTGCAACAAGAACTGGGGAACTTTCTTCAAGCACTCTTTGTAGTATTATAAACATCTCCTCAGGGGATTTCGGACCTTCAGCCTGAACTACATAATACAGATTGACCAAAAAATCATCTTAATCAAGAATAATTTATTAACTACAATATACTTGATGCATAATTTTAATAAGACAAAAAAAAATATGAACTCAATATCAATAACATAAAGTTATACTAATGGAATTGAACTCATCTAGTTAAATTGAGGTCATCTGTGGCATAACCATTTAAGGAAATATGCTCGTTGCCTTTAATTTTTCCAGGCGAAGTTTTCAAATGCACTCAAGTCAATGTACAAAGTAATATATCAACACAAAGTTTATAGGAATAATATGCTAAAAGGCAGCACAAATAGGTAATAATAATAAAAAAATATAAAACAATGTCTGAAGTAGATTATTGGCAAGTTAGTCTAGTTAATAACTGGGCCTCAATATAGCCCAGAAGTTACTGTTAAGTCTTACTTTCTTATCAGTTAGCACAAATTCTAGCCTTTCTCAATGATTCATTTTCTGCTAATAAAATGGGGTGTAATGGGATGACCAACCCTGTACACCATTGCCAGGCCTTGCAAATAAGAATGATATATGCCTTAAAAATTTTCAATCATATTATTTCTCAGAGAACACTACCAACTCAGCCTCAAACATTTTTCCACAAAGCTTCATTATAACTCTCTGCAAAACATTAAATTCACAACAATGGTCAATCGTTTCAGAGAAAACACATCGACATTTTGACATTCATTCTCAATCATTTGGATTCCAATGGCATCGTTTCATAAAAGGCGCAAATTTTCATTAAGCGTTTATAAGACTTCCTCTGTCAAGCTTGTTCTGAAAAGGAAATGATAACTAAACATGCTCCTCACAACTTTCCGACAGGGTCCATGGTTTGGTGTCAATATATCACTTAGGTAACCCAAACCAGAACTGACAGATCAGCCTGTTTAGATTTTCATTTTTTGGCATGAAATTTCATGAAACATATATACATAATCCTATAACAGATTAGGATGATAAAAGTAATTCTTTCTAGAGTAAACCTATAATTTGATCCTCCAAATATTGTGTCGACATCAATTTAGTCCTTGAATCATGAAAAGTGACATCAAAATCGTCCTTCGGTGTACGAATAGAGACTAAATTCATATAATTTCTATGATTGAGGGACTCAATTGATGTCAATTTTGTATAACTAAAGGACTAAATTAATGATATTTTTTAATTATTGAGAGATTAAATTGATGTCAATTTTTTTAGATGATCAAAATGATGTCACATTCCATAATTCAAGGACTAAATTGATGTCGACGTTCTTTGGAGGACCAATGTAATGTCAATGTAATCTTTGGAGGACCAAATCGAGGGTTTAGTCTTCTTTCCATTACATTCACCAAAACAATAATGGAAAATTCCTTGAAATCATTCTCATCTGCTGAAACCAGGCGTGCTAACTGAGGATAGGGAGAAGAGAAATAGATGCAGAATTTAACGTGGTTCAACCTACAACTAACTACAGGGTTACATCCACAGGAAAAACTGAAAGAAAAGTCCACTCAACACTCAAATCCACCCAAAGGCTCAATGTGAAAGAGATTAACAACACTTTGTGACCCAACTACTGATTTTACAATATATATATATATATATATATATATGCCGTGGGTTGTTACCGCAGTCTATTAAGGTCCCACCCAGTATTTAGTGGTCAGATCACATGTCAGGCCAAGCCTCAAATCAGAATACAAGCCACTTTATAACATCATCTATATGTATATATATATATATATATATATATAATACAAGCCACTTCATAACATCATCATTTTTAAAAAACAAGCCTCTATAAAATTGACATAATAACCAACCAAATTTTACAAGTGACAAAGGAACCTAAAGCTCTATGAAAATGAATTATATAACATGATTGGATCAGCAGTTTCAGTCTGGGTTTGATTTCCAGTTCACGTTTAGTTCTAAGAGGGTTCTAAGACAATGATATATTGACATGATTGGATCAGCAGTTTCAGTCTGGGTTTGATTTCCAGTTCTTATTTGGTTCTAGGAGGTGAAAATTAGACCCTGTTGGTTTTATATTTAACTTACTATTCATTATAGAAACCATTTCCCTTTAGATTTGGCTATGACTGTTTCATTCGGTTTCAAATTTGGAGAACCCTATTTGAAACCCTACTTTCCAGGAAAAATTATGAGTCTTCCTCAATAAGAATATCAAAATACGAGGAATCTTATACATTACTAAGAAACTTGACTACTAGAGTTAAACACCTATTCAGCCAGCTCAAAACCCACTCTTAGGAATACAGAACCATTTAGCCACATTTTTCTGAACCAAAGAAATACAGCAACTCTTTTACACAGCATCGAATAACAAACTTATTACATGCTTCAAGGCAATCTTCATCTATCCAACAGCAGTTCATGCTATATGATAAAGGAATACTCGACCTAAGAAAGTATTTCTCATGGTGATTAACGTGACTTACAGCTCTAGACTGGCAATCAAATTCTCTCTTATAAATAAAATGGAATTATGCAGATTATTCCATTTAGCTTGACAACACCCTTAACTAGAAAGCACTGATATGGCTATGTACATCATACCAGCTAGAATACGGGAAAGGAGATGCATTAATTTTTTGTATAATCTAGGATACGTATAGAGTAAACAATGAAGGACATACTAGTGTCAAGAAAGTACAGAATAAAGCATGGCCACAAATGAATAATTTCGAGCTCTACAAGTGAAAGTAGCCAAAGACAATACAAAGAGTTGAAGAAACATGTTGAAGAAACTGGTCCAGCTACAACAAATTTGGAACCGTTTGGTGTAGCAAAAAAAAAAAATTAATTAAATGAGGACCAGAATCTAAAGATGATGCTGAACAATCAGACAATTCAATTTTGGAACTAAAAAGATGATACAGCAGTAAACATGACAAATCAGCTGCTCCAGGTTATTCTTTTCTGGTGCTCCAAGATAGAGGATAAGTTAGTCGATGATTCCTCTACCTGTGCTTGCAAGGTTTTGGATGACTAGCAGCCTAGAACAGCAAGATCAGCATGAATTTCTTCAAGAAAATAAGGTGTTACATGCTGGATTATTAGAGCAAAAGGAAGTTAATTAGCAAGCTGAGACTATTGAAAAACAAGTACTGGTTAAAAAGGCAACTGAAAATGTTGGCACGGTAACAGTGGCCAATGAAACAGCCCATACATCTAATGATTTCTCTAACCTTTTGGCAGACGTGGTGCTCAAAATTCAACATTTGAATTTCCTAGAGGATTGTTGGGCAGAAAATACGTAAGTTGCCCCAGAACAAGCCAAAGAATTGGTAGGCTTTTGCATGGAAGACAAGGTTAAGGAGCAGGTAATTCAATTCATTGATGGAAACCGAGAAATACATCATTGGTAGTAATAAAAAATCAGTGAATTTCAAGCAAGATACTGATGATCTTGCAATGCATTATGCAGGATTTGAAGTTATCCTAATAAAAGGATTCTGCAAAGGATGCTCCTTTCATTGATTTTATCAATCTTCATATTTGATATTTTGATTGACAAGACTATTCGCCCATTATCATTATTCCTTTCTTCAACAATCAAGAGGATCAAGCAACATAAAGCACACAATTCTGATTTATAGCTGATACGAACCTTGGGAGAACCACACCCCAAAAGCTAGCCATTGAGGTGGGAGAGCCCAAGGCCATATAAACCCCACATCAAAATCCCATACTTCCAGTGTGGAACTCAAGTTCCATACCTTACAATTGGGTCATAACATTCCACCACGCTCTGCAGCAGTGGCACCCATGCAAACTGGCTATGCGTTAGCCCTTTTGACTAGTCCCGGGCGAACATTACAATGCCAATGTCACCACCCGCACCTCTCACTTCCAATTGAGAGACACGGTGAAAGGGTTTGATACCAATTTGATAGGAACCTCTTCTCAATTACAGAAAATATTGAGATGGAACTCAAATTATAGCACCCCAAAACCTATAATCCAGAAAGCTCTTTGAGGGGTTTGCTTCCTCCCAAATCCCAGTCCTCCCTACTCAATTATTTCTTTCCCTTTTCTTCCCCTCCTCCCCTTTTATTCTAACTGAATCCCGTCTCTTCTGTCCCCCTCACCTGCCACATTGGCAGGTTGTTACAAAGTTTACCCCTCCTCTCACATTTCCCACGCAACCTCCCTCAACAGGAGTGACCAACCCTCTGTTGTCCCTTCCCATCTTCCTAGCATGCACCCGAGTGAGGTGTGTGCCTAACCATTGCCAACCATGCTGTGCCTAACAATTGGCAACTATGCTGTTCAGCCAGTTGGAAGTCTTTATACTTCAACACTTGAAAACTCAACATCAAGTTTTCTCCAACCATGGTAAAATGACACAGGACACACTAGCTTCAAGAAAGCATAAGATTAAAGATCAACATCAAATCATCCGAGTATATTGGTTGAGTTTTGATTTAGGGGCTAATCGTATTATTCCATACTTACTAGATCACTATGATTTGATGTCATCCCAAGAAAAGGATACTGCTTTCATTGATTTTATCATTCTTCATATTTAATATTTTGATTGACACAGCTATTTGCCCCTTATCATTATTCCTTTCTTCAACAATAAAGAGAGTCAAGCAACATCAAGCATCCAATTCTTATTTATTGCCAACTATGCTGCTCAGCCAGTCGGAAGTCTTGATATTTCAACACTTCAAATCTCAACATCAAGTTTTCTCTAACCAGGGAAAAATGACACAGGACACACTAGCTTCAAGAAAGTATAAGATTAAAGATCAAATCATCTGAGCATATTGGTTTAATTTTGATTTAGGGGTTGATTGTATTATTTCATACCTTACTAGATCACTATGATTTGAAGTTATCCCAAGACAAGGATTTTGCAAAGGATACTTTTATCATTCTTCATATTTAATATTTTGATTGACAAGGCTATTCACCCCTTATCATTATTCCTTTCTTCAAAAATAAAGAGGGTGAAACAATTTTTATTGCCAACTATGCTGTTCAGCCAGTTGGAAGTCTTGATACTTCAACACTTCAAAACTCAATGTCAAGTCAAGTTTTCTCCAACAATGGGAAAATGGCACAGGACACACTAGCTTCAAGAAAGCATAAGATTAAAGATTAAATCATCTGACTAAATTGGTTTAATTTTGATTTAGAGGCTGATTGTATTGTTCCATACCTTACTAGATCACTATTATTTAGGGTGGTTTAATTAAAAAGTGACATTCCGCCCCTAGAGCTCCATTAGCACATAACCTCCTTATGGTTTTTTCCATGCATATTTTTTTTTTAAAAAAAATATGCATGTGATTGTCATATGGCTAAAACAACCTCATTTTGCTCCATTGGTGTTAAGACAATTTTGCTACCTAATCTCTCATTACTTATCATTATCAATTATAAGCATATTATATATGCATGTAAACCTTAACATACAAACAAAAAATATATGTAAATGTAAATATTTAAACCAAAAACTCTAAGACTTTGAAATGGGGCCAAAACTTTCAGGTTAATTGGTTGCGCACAACTTATGCCATAAAAAAAAGGTCATAAAGCCAGCTTCAAGGCCCAATATCTCTCTTGTTACTTATCTATTTCATGCATATTATATATGTATGTAAACATTATCGTACAGGTTCATCAGCTCTCTCTAGACAACGAAAATCACGTTTGTGAAGCCAACTTGAAGGCCTAATTTCTCTCTCGTTATTTATTTATTTATTTATTTATTTCTTGCAAATTGTAGCCTACTTCAATACCTGATATAAATATTATGTAAATATTTTTATACAAAAACTCACAAATAGGGCTTCACAATTGAGCCAAATCTTGCAAATTTATCACGCATGAACCAAAAGCTCATCATCCAGATATCAACATGCATACATTCATAACAAATTTTAGGCCTTGAATTCTAACAATTGGGTTGGTAAGTAATACTACACCGATACTTCCTAATAAAAGAACTGATCCTAGAACTGAAAGAAAACCAAATACCAATTCATGCAAATCTATCACATAGAAAATAAGAGATATATAAATCAAAATTGCATTACCATATTAATATGGCCTGGAAAAAATTGTATATGCTAAATGTGTAAATTAGTATCAGCATTGAATTAAATCCTGCAGAGTGTGAATTGATATAGGTATAGTTACAGGACTCAGCTCATTCATCACACGAGACGACAATTTTGGTAACTTTCATGCTCTAAAACATGTTGTCGGTCAGTACAAAAAGTTTCCATTAATGAACATGAACATGCAAGTTTTAAACAACATATATGGCATAAATTGCACATGAAACTTAATTCTATGGATAAGAGCAAGCCTAACCCACTTTGCGAGACATGGAAGACTATCTAGATAAATTTGATGGAGTCCTAGAATAATGAATTTTCTACTTGCATGATAAGTTCACAAGGACAGGGTAAAGTTTCAGCTTTTAAATGGCAAGGAGGCAAAGTAAACACAGGCCAAACCACAGGGGATAAACTGTATTAAACCCAATATTAATTATACATGAAATTGGAAGTTTTCATATATGTTTGTTAAAAAAACTAGAGTTGTAATTAACTTTATAACTATTGATCAGTGGGCCAAGTTCACACCAATTAACCAAAGCAACAAATTCAATAAGAATTAAAGTGATGAGAACCATCACACTTATTTCTTTTATTTAATCCAGGTAAGGATACAAGGTAGAAGGGATTGCTACTTAAAATTTAGCATATTTTGGGTTTAGAGAAACTATTCCCCCTTTCCCATCTTCTTTTCTCCTGATGTACTAGGGCAGCATACTAACAGAGGCAAGAAGCTGGCGGAAGAAAGACTTTTTGGGGAGAAGCCCTTCACCTTTTTTATTCTCTCTCTCTCTCTCACTCTCCTTCCTTATTCTCTCTCACCTGTGATCAACTGATCATCACAGCCAGCAATCCACATATGAGGTATAGCAAAGGCTACCAGAAACTTGTTTGCCACAAATATCTAAGTGAAATATATAATATCTTATGTACCTAACATGTACCACATACACATAAAGGGCAATTTCAGCCAATTAATGGGTACTTCAACAATGGCAGATGCATCCATTTTAAACAGTCAACGTAGAAAGGACAGTTGACATATAAAAATTCATCCACTCTACTAATGAAATAGGAACTATAAAGTTGAATTCAAGCAAAAAGATAACGAGGAAACCTGTTGAAGCAGTGCAATCCTCTGATTTGTTGCGGCCATGACAACAGCACAAAACGGAAATCGAGAAGCCTTCAAGCTGTTACTCATCTTAAAGCCATCGCTGGACCGAATGCTCCCACCCCAGGAAACGAAATTCTCATTGACAAACGCGGACAAAGTGTCGGAGCAAAGAGTCCTCTGACAGAACAAAGGCGTATCGGGATGCTCCGGCGAATGCAAGTAAACGAATAAAAGCTGGAAGGCATTCCTTGACCTCTGAAGCGCGTCCATAAACCCCTCGTTCACGAAATTGGGCCTCATCGTCCCATATTCCCTCTCAAAGGCGGCCACAAAATCCACAGCCTCAGACGCCGCTGCCGACACGGAAACCAAAGGCGCCGCCGCGGAGGAGTCGGCGTTGGCAGTGGAAGCGGAGCCAAAACCTATGAAGCCCAGAGAGTAGGAAAGCACACCGCCGGCGGCCCATAACCCCAACCCAACAGCACCAGAAATCAACCTTAAGCTACCGGAAATGATGGAAACGGGTAACTTAATGAGCTTCCAAGCCAAACTAGGGGGAGGAGGAGGAGGACGAGGACGAGGAGACTCTGATGGTTGCAAAGATGCATCCGATGATTCAGCGTTGGAGGGGGCAGCGTCGGCGCTAGAAGAAGAGGTGAAGGAGGAAATGGCGAGCTCGAGGTCCCAGCCATGGGCGGCGAGAATCTGTGTGCACAAATCGGGATCTTCTAGACCTGTGATGGCTTGGAAATACGCCAATTTGTCGGCTGCATCAACCATGTCTGTTACGGTTGCGATTGCGATGAGAAATTGAGAATCAAGGTTACTTTTTGGGAATCGAAATCGAAAACAGCCTCACAGTTTCTAACGAAACAAGCAACCTCCCCTCCCAAGTTCCTCCACTTCCAATGCTTGTGTTGGGGCTTTTATTTTTACCTTTCATTGCCGGTGGGATGCGAATGCGAGAATTATTTTTTACGTAGTATTATTATGTGACAAGGTTTAATTTAAAAATTACATTTCTACATTTTACGTAGTATTATTTTGTTTTTCCGTGTGGCAAGTGTATACGAAAACAAGACTCTCTTTCAATTAAGAAAAGTTTTATATATTCTCAGAATAATATATTAATTTAATTAAAATATAATATATATATTTTGAGAGTAATATACTAATTTAATTAATATATAATACATGACCATCTATTATATCTATTATAATATTTAAAAATAAAAATATAATTTGACTCTATATAAAAAAAATTGATATTTAATTTTAACAAATAATAATTATATGATATAAGTTATAATATTTTTTTTAAAGTTATGATATATTTATTATCTTATAATCGTTATAAGTTATGATTTTAAATTTTTAAAAATAAAGAGAAAAAAGTTCATAGATCAAACTTTTTAATTGATAATAATAATAATTTATTTTTTATCATAATTTCAAAATAATTTCCATTAACTATATTTTATAAACACTAAAATTTTTGATAATTTATGTATTGAAGGACCTCTTTTATTTATGTATTATTTAATAATAAAACTTTTAAATAAGCATTGTCTGTAACAATTGACAATTGACACACGTTATTAATATTTTAAAAAATGGTATATATTTATAATATAAATTATTAAATTTTATACATATCAATTATTGAATTGAGTGTCTAAAATAAATAATACTTACTTAAGAATTTATCTTGTTTAGTGAGTATATAGCCTATAATACAAGTATCTTTTCAATGTAACCCTTCTCTATTTTTGTCACAAAAATTTAAAAAAAAAAGGGGAACAGAAGCAATTTCATTGGTCACTGGCTATTTTAATTACTCTTCTAAATTTTTTCATGATTATTTCAATATTTATTAATGAATTGTTAATTATTTTTTGGTAAGGATAAATTAATGAATTATTAATTTTATTCTATATAAGTATTAATTAGTAAAATTTAACCAATTGCCAAAAATATCAATATTCTAAAATTTAAAAAGAAAAAAACTAGCAACGCCCAAATTCGTATCTTTCGTATTCAAACCATGTCATGGTGCCGAGTTCTTTGAATATTCTTTGGATTTCACTACGTCGAAGTTGTATCCAACTTTATGATAATAACTAAAACAAGAAGAGACAAACTATTAAAAAGGAATCAAGTATTGGAAATTTAAAATAACTCAGTTGTTTATATTATCACGTAATAATTAATAAATATTGTTAAAAATTAAAGAAGATAAATAGTTATATTTTATATTTGAATTAAAGAGAAATAAATATACATTTATTTTTAATTTATTAACTAAATTAAAATTTTATTTCTCTAAAATATATATTTTAAACAATAAAGTGTAAGTAAATAAAAATTAATAAAAAAAATAAAAATTTTGAGTACAACCAATCCATATATTACTATCAAATTCCTCCAGTTATTTATATTTAATTAAAAACTAAAATTTCATGTTTTTATCAATATTAAAATGTATGATGTATAAAATTTCATGTTTTTATCAATATTAAAATGTATGATGTACTTTAAAGCATAGCACAAAAATTTTTTTTTTTCAATTTAGTTTCGTACGTTACAAAATCGTATTAATATAATTCTTTTAACTTATGATGTCCATTTTACTAATGGCACATAATGATGTATGTTGTAAGCTAAAAGGATTATATTAATATAATTTTGTAATATGTGTACTAAATTAAAATAAAAAAAAATTTAGAATTAAATTAAAATTTATATTAAACTTTAAAAATCAAAATAGGTTTTTAGCTTCATAGCATTTTTGTCATAATGCATAAGGAAATAGTTTTTTATATTTAAGAATATGAACCATTCAAAGTGTATAAGAAAAGAAAGAGAGATAAAAGAAAGAAAAATAGATAGTGACGATAAAAAGCACATGAGTTATGGAAAAAAAAATAATAATTGAAATAAAATTACTCATCGTATATAAAGACCGAAGAGTTTTACTTTTCATTTTTTTTTTCTATTTACTTTTCGTTCTCAAATCATCACTACTCCAACCAAGGGATATCTCTTTTTCATCTATTATAAATGGTTAAATTCTTATTTTGATTCTTAAAGTTTAATCAAAATTTTAATTTAGTTTCAAATATTTAATTTGTATTAATTTCATCCTAAATATTATGAAATTATGTTAATATAATCCTTTTCATTAACGATATTCATTTTATTAATATTATTTTAAGTTTATTTTACTAATTACTTTTACAACAAAAGCAAACATAAAGGGATTACATTTAAAAGTAGATCTAATTTCATAAAATAGACCTAAAATCATATTAATAAAATGGATACTTTTAGTCAAAAGAATCACGTTGATACAATTTTGAAACGTGTGGGATGAAATTTGTATAAATTAAATATTTAGGATTAAATTAAAACTTCAATTAAACTCTAAGGATCAAATTAGGGTTTCATCCTATAATATTTAAAAGAATAAGTATGAATTGCATTTGTCATATGAATTTCGACTCTGTTATATGAAAAAAAAATTAATATTTGGTTCTAATAAATAATGATTATGTGATAAATAATACTTACGTGAATCTTAAATGTTGTAATATATATATATATATATATTACAACTTTATTTTAATGAGTTTTGTGCTATTGTGAAGAAAATTTTCTTCTACACCACAATGGATAGAGGTATCTATTAGGTTAGGTCAACCCGTGAACTCGTAGGTTTTGACCCAACCCAACATAACCTATAATTAATAGGTTAGATTAGGTTTGTAGGTTGAGTTGGGTTTAAAAATTATAAACTTGATGATAATGGGTTGAGTTGCAAGTTGAAAAAATTTCAACCCAACTCAACCCATCTTTTTTTAATAAAAAAATGATGTTGTTTTTTATATTTAGTATATTAAATCTAATGTTTATTCTTTCCATATTTATTAGATTTTATTTAACTTATTGTATTTAACTTTTGAGACTTGTATTGGTATTTTTTATGTTTAAGATTAAAAGTTGTTATGTTATATTTATAACATATGACTAATTGTATTTAATTTTTCAGTTTATTTGAGACTTTGTACATCATATTTATTGAAACTTATTAAGTTATTTATTATGATGTGTAATATTTCGATTTCGTATTGATTTTGACATTTATTTTAGTAGATGGAATTTTTTTTAATGTGTGTTAGACCCACGGGCTCAACCCAACCCGCAACCCAACCTACTCATATACAGATTGGGTTTGTTCAAATTTAAAAAAAAAAAATTCTTTAACCCAACCCAACCTAACCCACTTCTTTTGATGAGCGAGTTAGATGTAAAAATACCATATATTCAACCTAACCCACAAACACCCCTAGCAGAGGAGGTGAAAAAACTGTCACCCAAAAAAAGATTTCCAATCAATAAAGATTTAAACTAGGCAAGCAAGATTCTTAAGCAATAGTCACTTATGAGGACTATTCATCTATTATGAATCCTAAATGTTAACGCTCATAAACCTTACTTTCAAACTTCTTCTATCTATTTACTAGATTAATTTTTTTATTTAGTTTTATACTTTTAGTTGTTTACTTTATAAGTTTTACTTTGCAATCATCATAATAAGTTAACCATATCTAATCATTCCTTTCTATGTAAAAAAACAGTAATTATTATAAATTGATTTGATTTATTATATACTTTTAAGTTATTTACACTTTTTGATTTTGCGTCTGCATTGACGATATAATAGTGGCATGAAAATTACATTTGTATGTGCTATCAAATTAACATTTTGATATAAAATTTAAGCTACTAGAGTACACTCTTAAAAATACACAAAAAATTGTTCTCATAATTGCTCAATCTCTTTGCAGCATTATTTTATCAATATTTAAAAAATATTAAGTTCAGGATAGTAAATGTTTTAGCAATCAAAATTTGTCATTTCACAATATTTTGTAACTTGATATTTGTTACCTTATTTTATTTTTAGGACAAGAACAAAAATGCAGCTTGTGTCGTACCAAGAATTTAATAATCAATTAAAATCTAAACCAATTATCATTAAGTGGGTCATTAAAAGTATTATTCATAACAATTAGTACATCAATAAAGCTAATGCATAAATAAAAACCCTAAAAAGAATAATTAGAATTTAAGAATAAAGATGGAGGAGGGTGGAAGATCATCGGAAGAAAATGATCTGTTTCAATAAAGCACGAAGAAGATTACGGGAGGTCAACAAAACTTCTCTAGCTAGTCATCGAGCCCTATTAGTTATGCTGATTGTGAAGAATTAAGGCAAGATGCAGAGTAAGCAATGATCGTGTAAAGAAATCATATCATGATACACTTATTGGACAAAACACAGGGGATGAGTCTGATGGAAGAATGGAGCATTCAGAAGATAGTAGTATAGAGGAATCTAATGAAGATGACTATTCACATAAAGGCTCACATGATTATAGGGATAAGGAGGAGGAAGAAGATGATCGTTATCATATTATTGAAGACATGGAAGGTAAATTTGCTTGCCTAGAATTTGTTTTTGCTAGGGAGGTGGAAACTCACATTTAAAGACCTTTAAGGAATTCCCTAATATTCAAACTTTTGGGAAGATCTATTGGTTTCAAGGCACTGGAAACTTGAATTCAACAGTTATGGGTGCTCAATGGTGCCGTCAACCTCATTGATATAGGTTCTGAATTCTTCTTGGTGAAATTCACTAGCAAATTGGATTTGGATTACGCTTTATCTCAAGGGCCTTGGATGATCTATGATCACTATCTCACAGTTCATGAATGGAATCCCAACTTTGATCCATCTTTGGATTCCTTGAAGAAAGTAGTTGTTTGGGTTTGTTTGCCAAGTATTCCTATTGAGTATTATGATGATTACGCTTTGTCAGTCATTGGTAATAGAATCGGGAGAACAGTCAAAGTGGATTATACAACTTTGACTCAATCCAGGGGTAAGTATGCTCGCATTTGTGTGGAAGTCAATCTATCGGAGCCTCTGTTGGCAATGTAAAAACTAAAGGGGAGAAAATGTAGGATAGAATATGAAGGCCTACAATGCCTCTGCCTTACTTGTGGAAAATTTGGCCATTATTCAGAAGGCTGCCTAGATAAGCCTTTACTTGGATCAACGAATGACGTTTTGAGTACTAGAGACCAAGTGGCTTCTCAAAGGAAGAGTCCAATGATCGGAACAACCAATCCCTATGGCCCATGAACAGTGGTTCAGAAAAGTCAAAGACCTTGAAGGACCAAAGACATGGTTGGTAATGGAGGAGAGAAAATTGTAGAGCAACGATTCTATGATCCTAATGAGATGGCTCAAATCACGGGATCATAGTTTCCTTATCTGGCTGATTTGAATGAAAGGGATGAGGGGGTTACTGTAACGGACAATAATAAGAGAAACCTTGAGCTATCTATTAGAGTCAAAAACTGAGGTACACATGCACCTATTAGTCCCTAGGATCCAGTAGAACGTCAAAAGAGAGCTCAATCTCGTGATCAGAGATTAATGATTGATAAGATATCTCTTACAGTTAAAGGTAAAGCTACCATGGGGACCACATTAGCCCAACCAAGAACTGTGCCTCTAGATATAACTCCGGCTAGGCCAACAATTTTAGGGCGAACCTCATGTGACAATAACAAGGCTCCTAATGCTAACCTTATTATTTCCTTAGAGTGAGGGCAGCCTAATTTTGATGACAACCCGCACCTTACAGGAACTGATAGGCCCAGTATCAACTCTCAAGCTCAGCCTTCTCCAATTTGTCCATATCCCTCTAAACCTCTAGACATGAGCCTAGAGGAAGAACTTATGTCACTGATGTTCCCATGGATCCTGGTATTGTAAATAAAGTGAATCTAAGTGATAGCAATGATGAGGTTACCACTATGACGCTTGACTAATTGAATGGATAGTACTAATAAATCTATCTTCATATGGAATGTGTGTGATGCAGGGGATAAAGCCCTTTTTCATTACTACAAGTAGTATTTGACTTTTAATAAACCTGATATTATGGTTTTGATGGAGCTCTGGGTTCATTCTAATAGGATTCTTAATACTATCAGAAGACTTGGTTTTGACAAGATTGATTTAGTAGAAGGCAGAGGCTTTGGTGGGAGAATTATTGTTGCTTGGATTAGTAGTAAGTTCATATTGAGATGCTAGAAAAGAATGCTCAGTTTATCCATTTAAAAGTTCATTATCATTAGGAGAAAGTATGGGTGCTTACCCCTACTTATGCTAGTCCCAATGAACATGATAAAAATATGCTTTAGGATAGTCTGAAAGTTTTCTTTAGAATTATTAACAAGGCTTGGATCTTAATGATGTCAAAGATGAATCAGAGAGAAGAGGCAGTGCTGCTATTAATTGGCAAGGATGCAAGTTATTTAAAAACAAAATCTAAGAGTGTAATTTGCTTGAGCTTGATGCCTTTGGATCTAAATATACTTAGAGAGGTCCAAACTCCCAGGGCAATGACAAGGTCTATGAAAAGTTAGATACAGCTCTCTGTAACTCTTCATGAAGAATCCAATTTGATGAAGCTTTTGTCAAAATTCTTCCAAGAGTCCATTTCTCTTATCATCATCCCTTATTGGTGTATCCTTTTGGTTGGAAAGACCATTATAGGGAAAGGCTGTTTCACTTTGAAATGGCTTGGACTACCCATAGCTTTTGCCATGACATAGTTCAGGAGGCTTGGATGCAACAGGGTCCAATTCTCAAAAAATTAGCAAGACAACTTCAACTCTGAAAGATTGGAATGTGCACATGTTTGGTCATATCTTTAAAAAGAAAAGGAGAATTATGGCTCGCCTTAGAGGTATTCAGAAAAAGAGAGCTAGACAAAGACACAACAATTTTTTTTAGATGATCTGTAGTACAAGCTACAGATGGAACTCAATGAAATTCTATCTTAGGAAGAGCTTCATTGGTTTCAAAAATTAAGAGCCTAATAGATTGCAGATGGAGACAGAAATACAAGATACTATCATATTAAGACAATATCTTGAAGGAGGAAAAACAAGATTATGATGCTGTGAAATAATGAAGGGCAATGGGTGGATGATGTCGACACTCTCCAAAGAATGGCTTTTAAATTTTATAGAAATATATTTTTTGATGAAAACCAAAATATTTCTTGCCAATTACTGAGATTGAGTTTTCCTGCATTAGAGGAAGTTGACATTCAAACCATGATTAATCTTGTCTCTATGATGGAAGTCAAAAATGCAATCTTTGCTATGGGTAGCTTAAAGTTCCTGAGCTAGATGGGTTACCTGCGGCTTTCTACCAACATTCTTGGCAGACGATGGGGAAAAAGGTCCATAATTTTGTCAATCAGGTCATGCATAGTCTTTATTCAGTTGCAGAAGTGAACAAGACCTATGTTTCATTGATCCTAAAGGTTGAAACTCCAAAATTTATGAATCAGCTCAGTCTAATATCTCTTTGTAATGTCATCTACAAGGTAGTGACTAAAACCATTGTTAATAGGCTGAAATTTGTGTTGCCAAAATTGGTCTCCCTCCTTCAAGCTAGTTTCATGCTTGGGAGAAATATTCATGACAATAACATTATAACTCAAGAAATGATTCACTCAATGAAGAAGATGAAAGGGAAGTTAAGTTTCTTTGCAATAAAAGTAGACTTGGAGAAAGCCTATGATAGGCTTAGATGGAGTCTTATTAAGCATACTCTAGAGGTAATTAGCTTGCATCCTAATTTTATTGATGTTGTTATGAACTACATATCTATGTAGAGGCATTCAACAAGGAAACCTAATTTTTCCTTATGTATTCATGCTATGTATGGAAAGGCTCTCCCATATAATCACTCAAGCTTTAGATGAAAATCAATGGACCGCAATGAGAGCGAGAAGGAATAGGCATGTCATTTCTCATTTGATGTTTGCAGATGATCTTTTGCTGTTTGCAAAAGCTTCTATTGATCAGATCATGTGTACTATGGATTGTTTGGAGTGGTTCTGCAACATCTTTGGCCAAAAAGTTAATAGAAGTAAAAGTAGAATTTTCTTTTTAAGCAATGCGAAACAGAAGGAAAGGCTTTGGATTTTTAATATTTCTGGCTTTACAGAAACCAACAATCTGGGGAAGTACTTGGAGTGCCTATCTTACACAGCAGGCTGAATAAGGAGACTTTTCATTCAATTTTTGACAAAGTTAGAAATACGTTGACAGGATGGAATACCTCCCATCTTTCTCTCGTGGGTAGAATTATGTTAACTAAGTCTGCAATCGATGTTATGCCTCTATACTCCATGATAACTATGAAGCTTCCTACTGGAGTTATTAAGGAGATTGAGCGACTTTAAAGGAATTTTATTTGGGGCCATGATGAGTGATGCGAACCTCGTCAAGAATAACGAGACCCGTCAACAACTAAGGTATCACGACCGTCTACAATCTGATTTTTAGATGGAAAACCTCGACCCGTTACCTATGCAGAGGTAAGAACCTTGGTATGTTGAAGACGCCACAAACGGTGGTAGAAATTCCGTTTGATAAGTCGAATTGTGAACGCCACGAAATGATTTCGATAAGTTCGAATAGTTCTTCAAATAACCAAAGAGAAACTCTTAATTTTTGTGAATAAAAACTGTGTTGTTTCTTTCATTCATGTACGTCTTTAAATAGGCTGATTACAATAAAGGAAAGTATCTGATTAAATTAATCAGTCCTAACAAATAAAGGAAAGTATCTGATTAAATCAATCAGCCCTAACAAATAAAAGAAAGTATCTGATTGAATCAATCAGTCCTAGCAAATAAAGGAAAGTATTTGATTAAATCAATCAGCCCTATAAATAAAGGAAAATATCTAATTGAATTAATCAGCCCTAACAAATAAAGAAAAAATATCTGATTGAATCAATCAGCTCTAACAAATAAAGAAAAGTATTTGATTAAATCAATCAGGCCCCAAACATGCAAATTTGCTGCTGCAATTAGGTTGGGTTTGAATCATATTGATGCTTCTTTGTTGAAAACATGGGATATGCTCAATTGGCTGTAAATTTGATTGAGACCATATTTCTTGAATCAGCCCGTTGAGTGCTTCCTTGAATTTCTTTACCCGACCTCTTGTACCTGGGCCAACTGAAACTTGGACCAGATCCTTTAATGTCGTAACTTCATTTACATCATTCCCCTCCTCTTGAAAAGGATTTGTCCTCAAATCATCACCTACATCAAAAGGAGTCAAGTCAGTAACATTAAAAGTAACACTAACATTGTACTCACCCAATAAATCCAGTTTGTAGGCATTGTCATTGATATGCTCGAGGACTTAAAAAGGACCATCTCCTCTCGGAAGTAGTTTGGAACGCCTTTGAACAGGAAATCTCTCTTTCCGCATGTGCAGCTAAACCTAATCCCCAGGTTAGAAAATCAGTTGTTTGCTTGTTTTGTATATTGCTCCGTTCTCCGCTTGACATTGAGTCTTACCTTCTCATAGATCTGTTTAACAAATTTAGCTTTTTTTTTGCCATCTAAATTCACAAACTCAGACAAAGGTAAAGGAGATAAATCTAATAGAGTCAAAGGATTAAATCCATATACAATTTCAAAAGGTGAAAATTTAGTAGCAGAATGAACAGTACGATTGTAAACAAACTCGACATGTGGTAAACACTCTTCCCATGTTTTGATATTTTTCCTAATGATAGCTCTTAACAAAGTTGACAAAGTCCTATTTACAACTTCAGTTTGACCATCAGTTTGTGGGTGACACGTAGTAGAAAATAAGAGCTTAGTTCCTAACTTGCACCATAAAGGCTTCCAAAAGTAACTCAAGAACTTAGCATCTCTATCCGAAACAATTGTCCTAGGCATACCATGTAATCTCACAACCTCCCTAAAGAACAAATCAGCAACATGTGAAGCATCATCCGTTTTGCGACATGGAATAAAATGTGCCATCTTAGAGAATCTATCCACAACCACAAATATTGAATCTCTTCCTTGTTTAGACCTAGGCAAACCTAGCACAAAATCCATCGAAATATCAATCCAAGGTTCACTAGGAATTGGCAAAGGAATATACAAACCGTTGGGCTACATTCTGGACTTAGCTTGCCTACACGTGACACATCTACCACAAATCCTCTCGACATCTCGTTTCATGTGTTGCCAATAGAAGTATTCCTGCAAAATAGCTAAAGTCTTAGAAACTCCAAAATGTCCCATTAACCCTCCACTATGGGATTCCCTTACCAATAAGTCTCGTAATGAACAATTAGGCACACACAACTTATTTTCTCGAAACAAGAAATCTTCATGCCTAAAGAACTTTCTCACGCCCTTTTCCTCACAATTCCTTATATTCCTCACAAAAATCTTAGTCAAAAGGGTACAATTCTCTAATTGTGTTCAAAAAACTAAGTAATTTTGCGTCAAGAGTAGATATTAACACGTACCTTCAAGAAAGTGCATTAGCTACCACATTCTCCTTACCTTGTTTATATCGGATGACATATGGGAAACGTTTCAATGAACTCTACCCATCGGGTATGTCTCCTACTCAACTTGTGTTGGCTCTTCAGATGCTTCAAGGACTCATGATAAGTATAAATCACAAACTCCTGCAAAAGTGAAAAAACAGAACTAGGCAAAGCGGGGTCAATTTCATTAGTGTTCAAAAACACCTCTTTGTACAAAGGTACAAATCATTGGCTGATTTGCAAACATTGCTCGCTTAATTTCACTAGCTTTTACATAGAAATTCTTTTGTTTTCTCTCTGTTTTTCTCTCAATGGCCGAATTTTGATTTTTCTTTACTTCCTCATTTTTCTCAGCCTCTACATGATTTTCACTCTTTTTCTTTTATTCACTTTCTTTCTTTTGATTACTCTCTCTTTGTAATCTCACTTGATCTTCATAAACTTGCTTCAGTTTCATTGGAACAGGAGTGATGGTTCTCTGATTGATCACAAAAGAGTATTTGTTAATAAAGCCGTCATGCTTAACTTGCCGATCAAATTGCCAAGGTCGGCCTAATAACAAGTGTCTAGCTTGCATCGGAACTACATCGTACAAAACTTCATCTTCATATTTTCTAATGTGGAATGACACTAACACTTGTTTAGTCACCCTTAACTCTCCATTATCATTAAGCCATTGCAATTTATAAGGTTGGGGATGTTTAATTATTGACAACCCTAATTTTTCTACCAAAGTAGTGCTAGCAACATTAGTACAACTACCTCCATCAATAATCAAATTACATTCTTTGTTTTGCACGTGGCATCTAGTATGAAAGATGTTTTCTCGCTGCACTTCTTCATCTTCTTTGACCTGCACGCTTAAAGCTCTTCTTGCAACCAACACTTCTCCTTCGACTGCATATTCTTCCTCATCCGCATCCTCTAATGGTGGCATAGAGTCGGGCTCTAATTCATTATCGGTTTCAATCTCACCATTATCCCGTATCACCATGACTCTTTTTGTTCAGGCATTGGCTTGCTATGTGACCCTGCCTTGACATTTGAAATACTTAATGTCAGGATTTCGAGATGTATAAGGGTCAGATTTACCTTGAGAACTATGACTGGTTGTTTCCTGTTTTGACTCAGTTTTGGGTTTTACAGCTGGCCTTTCTTCTTTCTTTACATAAAATCAGTTTCCATAGAGAAGAACTCGAACTATGTACTGCACGTGTACCACCCCTCCTCTTGAGCTGTTGCTCCTACTTTGATGGCCATGTGCACCATGTCTTCAAACTCCACGTAATGCTGCATCTCTACCTTATCATGAATTTCTTGATTTAAGCCATGCAAAAATCTTGCCATAATAGCCTCTCGGTCTTCTTCTACATTAGCCCAAATCATAACAATCTCCATCTCCTGATAATAATCCTTCACACTCCGGTTACCTTGTCTTAGGCTTTACAGTTTTTGGTATAACTCCCAGTAGTAATAACTGGGTACAAACCATCTTCTTATCACTATTTTCATCTCTTCCCACGTCTCAACCGGACACTCTCTATTCTGCCACCTGTTCAACACTAACTGATCCCACCAAACAATAGCATAATCAGAAAACTCAATGGTAGCAAGTTTTACCTTCTTCATCTCGAAATAGTTATGACAATTGAACACCAACTTCACTTTCTTCTCCCATTCAAGATAGGCCTCTGGGTCATTCTTTCCTTGAAAAGAAGGAATTTTCATCTTAATACTGCCCCAATTATTATCTTCCCGATTTCTAACTTCTCTAAACTGCTCATATCTCTTAGGACTACCCACTAAATTTCGATCTTCTTCTCCATCAAAACCAACCCCATAATACTCGTTGTCCTCATCCCTTACTTTCCTCGGTTGAAATCTTTCCCATCTAAGCACATTATGAACGTTTTATAGTTACGCCATACGTTCATTCTCTACCCTATCCAACCGTTCATGCACCTGCTCCAATTCACTCCTCATCATTCTTCTCACCTCTTTCACCATAGCCTCCATGAACAACTTCGAATCAACCACTCCTTGAGTATCATCACCACTGTTATGAGACATTGTTGATTTGTAAAATAAGGTTAAGAACAAAATACAATGGACCTCACAACACTCCCTTACGTGTTTCACTTAAAGAATTATTCACTCGATTTCACTCGTGTTTCACTCAAAACAATTCGGTTTTTACCCTCTAATATGCTCACCACTACTGTCTTTTTTCACTCGATATTTCCCTTTTAGTTCTTTTTAAACTAATTAGACAATATTGAATTACTTGTAGGAATTCAAAAGTAAAAACACCAAGGACAGCATAAATACTAAGAAACAACAACTGATGAAGTTTTCAGAAATATGAATTTTTTTTGTGACGAATTTTGTTTTTTTGGATGAATTTTTTTTTTGGACAATTTTTTTTCTTTTTTTTTTTGGATCCCTTTTTTTTTTTTTAAACCCTAGGCAGAAATCAATGGAAAGATGAAAAAAAAAGGATTGGCAAACCTAATTTAGAACCAAAGCTCTGATACCAAATGATGCGAACCTCGCCAAGAATAACGAAACCCGTCAACAACTAAAGTATCACGACCTTTTATAATCCGATTTTTAGATGGAAAACCTCAGCCCGTTACCTATGCAGAGGTAAGAACCTTGGTATGTTGAAAATGCCACAAACGGTGGTGGAAATTCTGTTTGATAAGTCGAATTGTGAACGCCACGGAATGATTCCGATAAGTTTGAATAGTTCTTCAAAGAACCAAAGAGAAACTCTTAATTTTTGTGAATAAAACTGTATTATTTCTTTCATTCATGTACGCCTTTAAATAGGCTGATTACAATAAAGGAAAGTATCTGATTAAATCAATCAGTCCTAACAAATAAAGAAAAGTATCTGATTAAATCAATCAGCCGTAACAAATAAAGGAAAGTATATGATTGAATCAATCAGTCCTAGCAAATAAAGGAAAATATTTGATTGAATCAATCAGCCCTACAAATAAAGGAAAGTATCTAATTGAATTAATCAACCCTAACAAATAAAGAAAAATTCTGATTGAATCAATCAGCTCTAACAAATAAATGAAAGTATCTGATTAAATTAATCAGCCCTCAAACATGCAAATTTGCTGTTGCAATTAGGTTGGGTTTGAATCACATTGATACTTCTTTGTTGAAAACATGAGATATGCTCAATGGGCCATAAATTTGATTGAGACCAGATTTCTTGAATCAACCCGTTGAGTGCTTCCTTGAATTTCATTGCCCGACCTCTTGTACCTGGGCCAACTGGAACTTGGACCGGATCCTTGAATGTCGTAACTTCATTTGCATCAATGAGAATACTAGGAAATGCCATTTACTTAATTGGAACACTCTATCTAAGCTAAAGGAGAGATAGGTGGATTGGGAAATCTTAAAACCATGAACGATGCTTGCATCATGAAGCTGGTTTGGAAGATCAGAACTGGTGGAAATGATCTATGGATTCAGGTTTTGAGGGAAAAGTATGGTAGAGGTTATGATCTATAATTTGAAACTGTAATCAGAGATGGTGATTCAAAGATTTTTAGAGATATTGTGTCTTATTGGAGCAAGTTCAGAGAGTTGAGACTTTAGGAGATTGGGAATGGTGAATCTATTAATCTTTAGGTGGATAAATAGTTGAACAAAGATTTGTATCTAGTAGACCAGACTACTGTTAACATTAATGATAAACGAGATTAGACTGTTTCATATCTAGTAGATAATGAAGGGAATTGGAATTGGGAGTTGATCAAAAAGTTCTTTCCTTTGGCAATTACTCAAAATTTCTTAGCTACTATTCCTTCTAGCTAGGAATTTGGGCCAAATAAATTAAGTTGGCCAGGGAAAAACTGTGGCAACTATTCTGTTAAAAGTGCTTATACATTAGTCCCCAAGCACTCTCATCATGAGTACAATCTTCTTTGGCAACAAATATGGAAGATAAAAGGCCCGGAGAGAATTCAAACTTATGTTTGGCTTAACACCCATGATAGATTAATGACAATTCATAGGATGCACATTTTGCTCCAGGCAAATCCAAATTGTCATAGATGCTGCACTATTTACGAATCAACTCTTCATATTGTTAGAGATTGTCCAATAGCTACTTCTATTTGGAACCAGCTTGCAAGTCCAAGGAATCGAATTTGTTTTTACACTCTTCAACTATTTGATTGGGTTCATGCTGATAATAATGAATATTTCAGTAATGGGAGACATAACAATTGGCAAATTGTGTGGGCCACAACTATTGGCTTCTTTGGTAGGGGAGGAACAAGGAGATATTTCAATCTAAATTTTCCAGACCTGGGTTGCCCTTAAAGGTCATTTTGAAATGTTTTAATAGTTTCACTATTGATAGCACTAATAATCAAGGTGCTACTAATCAGCATATAGTCCATGTTTAGTGGTGTCCTCCTAAAGCTTACTATGTCAAGCTAACTACTGATGGCTTCAGTAAATTAGTTAATAATGTGCCTGTTGCTAGTTGTGGGGGTGTCCTTTGAGATGAATGGGGGAAATGGTTGGGCGATTTTGCCAGAAAGGTCGGTTTTGCTACTGATGTGATGGCTGAGGCCTAGAAGGTGATTGAAGGGCTGAATATCGCCTAGAGTAATGGTCATTGGTTGGTTCAGTTAGAGTTGGATTCTCAGCTTCTAGTCTACCTTATGAAGAATGAAGGCAATGGGAGATCATGACACCAGGAACCTATTAAAGCAGATGAGGTGGCTTTTGAAGAGAGATTGGCATGTTGAGATCCATCATATCTACAAGGAAGGCAACGAAGTAGCTAACTTTATAGTTAGAGCATGATTCAGATTTCTGCTATTAGGCGTAGCCCTAGTTTTTGTGGTTTCACTTCTTATGTCTGATGTAATGGGAGGTTCTTCTCCCAGACTTTTGAATAGTTAGTTTCTTTGTTTTGGTCTTATGTCCCGTTTCTATACAAAAAAAAAAGCATTATTCGTAACAAATTAAATTATTAAATGTTTTTAAAGTAGAAGTTTAATTTTGATTTATTATTAGTGTAAAAAGTTTTATACTATTATTCAATCATAGATTGCCAAATCTTTAAAAAAGTTTGATTAAAATAACAACTACTTAAAATATCAAAATATTTAGTAACATGTTATTAGATGAATGCTGATGGTGGAGACTCAACTATCAGTTAAGTATCTAAATAAAGACAAGGGGTAAGGCTTGTGACACAAATATGCTGACCTAAAAGTAGAAATTTGGAATTGAGCTGCTTTTATAGTTTATTATTATTGATATATGCAAAATATATATGATAGGGAGAAAGTGTGAAATTCTTAGAGGACAAACCTTATGTTAAACGGTATTATCAATGGCATTGATTTTATGCTTGGAGAAAATACGTTTTGAAATTGGGGAAAGTGACCTTGCTGTCATACTTTTGAGTCGAGAAGATGGTGAGAACAAATGGAAGCCAAAAGCATTACACATTCTTCTGCTGTCCTGGGAGTTGCTGATATGCAGCAAAAGCATATTGTGTTGTCTGCTGGTGCAAGCAAGAGAATTTTTGGGTACAATGCTCATGTAAGGCGCATTTTATAGGCATCAAATTGATGGTAAATGCATGAGTATTTTGCCTAATCCATGTGCAAGTTATTCACGGTTTAAATAAGGTAAATCACATCTGTATGTCCTAAATTACATCTGACTTTAATCTATTTGTTTTATAATTTGTGCACATAGTCAAAGATTATTCTGTCCACCATTCAAAAAAATTTTCATGGTGAAATATTACAAGAAGTATTTTTAACCTCTTCTTTTTACTGCCCCCAAAGATTGCAATGTATATATATATATACATATTGCCTAAAGTCAAAATAATTGTTTCTATTTCAGTTACTAATAAAATAATTTTGTTTATTAGCCCGCACAATTACAATGCATATATATTGCATAAAAGTCAAAATTTGTGTATCTATTTCAGTTTTTTGATGAAGTAATTTTGTTTATTAGCCTGTACAACGTGCGTGCCTATATCTAGTTATATGAATAGCTAAGTAGTAGTTAAGGTAACTCGTTGCTTAATTCGTAAAGCGACAACAAATGATCACCAATATAGAAAATTTTGAGATTGCTATCGTATTTGCCTGCTAGGTATTGGCAAAAAAAAAACCTCTCACCAAGCAGTGGCAAAAACTATTGTAGAGTAAAGGAGACTCATTAATTTTTCAAAATGCCATTTCCTTCGTTTCCATGGGAATTCTAGTTCAATGCATTGACCATGCAAGATCTCTTAAGAGAAAATCAAAATTTGTTTCTTCAGTGAATTTAGACACCAGGGGTGGCTCAAGGATAATGTTGATAAAGCCCATACTTGAGGCTTCTAAAATTTTAGACCTCAAAATTTAATATTATATATATATATATAATTATTATATTTATTCATAATAAATTGAAGTATTTAATTTTCCTAATTTAATATCTAAAAAATTGAGATTATTAGACAATAATCATATGAAAAAATACTGTTATAACCTTCAATGTTCCTTAAAACATAATAATTACTTTATAATTTAGATTTATTTTCAAAATAAAAAGTGTTAAGTGAAATTGTATATGTAGAAAATAATACTACATACTTAGTTACATAAAAAGATTTGATTATTTTCTAAATGCATATATTGCATATGGAATAATGTTAATGATACTTATAATTGTTGTATCAGCAGAAAGAAGCTTTTCAAAATTAAAATTAATAAAGTCTTACATAAGATTAATAATGTTTCAAGAAAGATTAAATAGATTGACTATATTATCAATTGAAAAATAATGTTAGAAGAAATTGATTAAAAAAATTTAACAAGTAACTTTGTAGCTCAAAAAAGTTAGAAAAATAAATTTTTTAAATAAAAAATTTATATTAATTTTATTAAATGAAAAATTTATATTAATTTTATTAAATCAATTAAAAGCCTCGTATTTGACTTCTCTAAAGTGAGAGATTCACTTTAGAGAGTAAAACAAGTAGTATTAACTATTGGTGAAAAAATTAAAGAAGTAAATTTTAATAACCTCATAGTTTGTTATATATTTGCATATATTTTATCATGATCTCATTCTTTAATTTTTTTCATCAATAGTTAATAGTCCTTACTTTACTTTATAAAGTAAATCCTTCACTTTAGAGGAATTAAATCTAAAGGCATCATATTGAAGTTTAACTTTAGGCCTTCAACACTCTTGAGCCGCTCTCTTACACTATTGAGTTGCCCCTGGCAGATGCAGATGAGACTCACTATGGCATGCTGGTTAATTTTGTCTTTCTCTTCTACATTTGAATATTGAATTCAAATCCAAATTTGCCCTTCGATTCACCTATCCCAACCCTATTTTTCTCTTTTTTCAGTCTTACTAAATCTAAGCCAAGAACCCTAAGAAGCCTCTAGGGATAACATACTAGAGGAAGCAAGAACATGATATTTGATACAGATATGACATGATACAAATACGGTGACACGGCAACTTTGGGACACGTTATATTTTTAAAATAAAAATAATATATTATAATCATTAAATGACATATATTGTACATAAAAAAATATAAATCCACAACATAAAGTCATAAATTCATCTTAACATACTATGATTATTAAAAAAATAATAATAACTTATTATATCTTTCTGATCCACTACCACTACTAACAGGAATAATGTCAATCTCATTTCCTCCACCCCATCATTTGGGAATAATACAACTTCTAAATCTGGTTTATCTAGAGACAAATTTGAGACTTCGAGATGACCATAACCATTATCACAAGGTTCAAATGCATCTCCACACTAATATCCCACATGTTAATATCTCCAACCTTTATATGCTTCACTTCTCCGAGACAACAATCTAAGGTTAGTATGTACATATACTAAATCTTCTACTCTTATTGTATTCATCTTGTTTCTTCTCACAGAGTGAATGAAGGAATATGTACTTTAATTCCTCTCACAACATGATGAAGAGTAAGGTTACACAAGAAGCTTTAAAGCTAGTATTTGAAGTACAGGTGTAGAAACCCTATGGTTTACCCACCAAGATTTTGGATCTAGTTCCCACCTATCTTGGATAGATTCAAAACTAGAAAACACATCTGTAGCTCGTGAGAACCTAGAAAATTTAGTAGCAGCCTTCTTTTTGTCCTCACAATTTGGAAAATATCCCCTAAGACACTTGTTCCTTTCTATAGAAATTTCTTCATCTTGATGAAGAGGAACTCTATTTAAAGCTCCCTAAAGCCATTGAGCACTATAGTACCTATAAGTAAAACAAAAACAAATAATATGTAACATAATTAAATAGTGTTATAATTAAAAGTCAATAAAATGTGTATTTAGGATTCAAAGAATGTACCATGCAATGGAGTGGGGTACTACTCTTAGTCCACCTATCAATGAGTATAGAATAGACTACTTCATAGAATGTTGGTTGCTCATTTCCTCTCTTTTCTTCATGCTTATAAATTGTTAATTTCAGTTTTTCTATCATTGTATCCCACATATCATATACGTACTGAATGAAGAGTAAGAGCATCTTTGTTACAAAATCAAAGCATGTCATAGATTAGATCTGTGAAAGCATTATGTAGTCAATTTTGTCCCACTACAAATAATCTAAAATAAAAGTTTTTACCCCTGCAGCTTTTCCCACATCATCCTTTCTATAAGAGTTCTACTCATGACTAATCACCATTTCTTGCAAAGCATGCTTCATGAGTTTGCATTTTTTTAGCATTACTGTAACTGATGCAAATCGTGTATCAGCAATAGCAAGTAATTTCAATGGCACAAACATATTGAAGATGACCAATCTCATAGAATGATTTATGATAACATTTCTGATAAATGAAACATCATATGCTATTTGAGTGATCCAATGACACTTAGCATATGCAACCTCATTCTTTTCATTATTTTTAGCAACACATATGTTCTTTAGTGCAAGATTCAAAGTATGTACCACACAAGGAGTTCAAAATATATGAGGAAATGAAGCTTCAATTAATATCCTGTAGCTTTACAAACAGCAGCATTGTCAGTTATAATCTATACTACATTATCAAGCCTTACTTCACTGATTACATATCTAATCAAGCCAAGCCATATAATGTTTGTCTTTATATTCTCTAGATCCATCAATAGCCTTCAAGAAAATAGGACCCCCCTTCACTTGCAGCCATAAAATTGATCAAATGTCTATTTTGTGAATCAGTCCACCCATCAGCAACAATGCTAACACCTTTTGAAGTTCACAAACTTTTAATCGGTTGAAGCAATTTCTCAACATTTGCCTTCTCTTATTGTAAGAGGGTTGTTCTCAAACCATTATAACCAAGAGGCAAAAAACCAAATAAAGAATGGCTAGCAGCAAAAGCAAAAAAGCTCATATAATAACGATTTCTTGCAAGATGAAATGGTAAACCAATAGAATAGAACATCCTAGCAATTTCAGCAGTAAGTTGAGCTCTATCTTCATTCTTAAATGCCACTTCCAAAGGACCTATTTTTCTTCTTTTCCCTATCAAATCTTTAGGGGTAGAGGAGAAATTATGATTTTTAGTAGGCAATGGAACATTAGGTGCTTTTGATGCCTTCTCAGCCTCTTAATCAGCTTTTTTCAATTCTGTCAAATAGTTAGCATTCACCTTCAGACAACTGGCAACCTCATTAACAGGGATTCTAACAAATGTGCTCTAACTCTAGAGTGTGAACCACGGATAACTCTAAAAAAAAAAAAAATTGCAATACCAACTCTTATTTCCGCCACTTGCAATTAAACTGTTGTCTAAAGTCTTAACATATGCCCAAAGAAGATTTTTTTTTTTTTCAATGATTTCAGTAGTTGCAAATCTACTAGCTAGTGATACTAGAATTAGAACTAGAACTTGAAATGGTAGACGTAGTTATTGTCCTATTAAAATTTAAAATTGTCAACACCAAAAATTAAAATTAGAAACATTTATACAAATTAAAAGTAAGATAAGAGCCTAATAATTGATCTTTAAAAAATAAACAGCTATATAATTTTATTTTACCATATATTATTATTTTATTATATATAAAAACAGAACCAAAAGTACAAAGTGAATTTATTATTTTGTTATCATATCCAGCGCTGCCCACAAATTACATTCTCTCTTACCAAACCCAACCTAGAGAACCCATTTGCAGTTGCACATTGATGAAGTTTGCTTCACCTTCGAGAACGCCTTGCAATGGGTTCAACTGCAAGAAGAGTCAACTTCGTCTAGGGATTTTAAGTCTGTTTTTGTTTTCCACTGCAAGAAAGTGCTACTTTTCTCTTTTTTCTTTTCCCTTTTTGTTGGGTCCTTACTTCTTTAGCCTGCTGATTTGCATCAATTTAGGTCATGTTCTGGAAAATTAAGGTTTTGATTTTTCTCTTTCTATTCCATCTATTCATGATAGGGTGTAATATCCTAGTAATTTTCTCCATACATGAATATAAGATAAATCTTAATAGAGATAATTATTAAATGTTTCCTTGTAATTAAAAATTTAATCTTCTTTTGATTTCTAATATTGTTTAAAATCTGTGTAACTTAGTATCAATTAGAGTAATTGTGATAAAATAAATTCTTAAGTATATTGACAACATTGGAGTAGGAAAAATAGAAAAATATTAAGTAGATTAACTACGTATCAAGTATTTAATTAAGCCTACCTAGCTATAAAGAGAATTTTAGTAACATCAAAAAAAAAAAATATATATATATATATATATAAAGGCCAAAAAATTTACATTAAAAATACTAATATTCAAGAAGTTTTAAAGATTCATTACCTTTATTATTTTTTATTTTTAATATCATTATATTAAATTTAAATCTGAATTGAGAAGAGAAAAATAAAAAAATTTAATATTAAAAAAAGACGTAATTTATTATAACATAAAAAGAAGACCCTGATCCTTCTCGCCTAAAAACTCTCAGAATTTTACTCTTTTTATTTTTTTTTTATTATATCTTAAGTCTTTTCTTATTAGACAAGTCACATTATCAATTATTTCTCTCTCTCTCTCTCTTTCTTTCTTCACAGCAGACCATTTCTTTCTCTCTCTTCACCTAGCTGTCTCCCACCATCTCCTCTCTCTCTTTCTCTCTCCACCTCCTCGGATCATCGTCTCCTTCACTCTCTACGTCATGTGCATCAAAAAATAGTAAGAAGTTGGTTATTTCAGCGTTAACTTTTTGCATTATTATAAATGAACCCTTTCTTTTTTTTATTTTTTTTCAATAAACTCATTTTTTCTTTTTTTTTTGTACAATTTTTCTTTTTTATTTTATTTTGATCTTAATTTTTTTTATTTTATAAATAAAAATAAAAGAAAATGTATTTTAACAAAATTGAAATTGTCCTTTCAATAATTATTTTTTAATTTATTAATAAAGTGTTTTTTAATTCATTTTTTATTTTATATGGATATTAATTTTATTTTTTATAAATAAAAAATAAAACATAATTCATTAAAAAAAATTGAAGTTGTTCTTCACGTTGCACTGCAAAAAATGATTCAATCTGGTGACTTTGCACTTTTTTTCACAACTGAACTCCTCCTCTTTCACTTTATTACAACACCATTCATTGTTTTTTTCATATCCCAAAATAATAAAATAAATAATCATAGGTGTGGGTTCTGTTTTTTAAAATAAAGTAAAAGAAAAATTAAATATAGGAAGTTGTGGATAATTTGTGCATTTAATTTATACTATCTACTTTTTAATTTATAAAATTATTTTATTTGTTGAATATTAAAAAGTAAAACAAATGTAAATAACATAGTGTAAACACTCAATTTTTTTATTTAAAAATTATGTCGACATTACTTTGATTCTTGAAAAAATATTGATATCAATTTAGTTATTGAATTATAGAATGTGACATTAAAATTGTCCTTCTATGTAAGGATGAATATTAAATTGATATAATTTTTATGATTAAGAGACTAAATTAATATTTCTTTCAATGATAGTTAATTAGTTTTTTCAAAATTTTATTTTATTTTGAATTATAATTAGTAATTACCTTTTGTGTAACTTGATTTATGGATATGGACGGGTTATCTTTCTTCCACCTCCCTTACTCACTTTAGCAAAAAATTTGGTAATAAACCATAAAGATAATATTGTTGTGGAGAAATTATAGAAAAAACATAGATATATTATTATGTTAAAATTAAACTTATATTGCATTTTATATTATATAGAGATATTTTTTTCACTTTCAACTTTTTTCAGTTTCCATAATATCTTAATACAAATTTTAATTCTTCACAGTTTTTACCTTATGATGAATTCAATTGTTCATATCTTTTCTATAAACCTTTTAAAGTTTTTTCATGAACTATTTTAATACACACTTTTTAGTCTTTCCCAATTGATGAAATAGATTATTTGATTATACTTTAATGTAATATTGGACTTCATACACATTTACTTTTAATTGAATTTTGTTACCGCAAAACAATGGCTGCCATGGTCAAATTTCAAAATATTTCAGCTATCTCACATGAAATTCAAGAATATTAAAGATTAGGGGTCTCAAGTTGCTTTCTCTTTTAGCTGGTACGAACTGTGTTATTAACATTTTTGAAGCTTAAAATGAAGCTGTCCAACATTGCAGAGTTTATGATCACATCAAATTTCTCTAAAACACTCGAAGCAATGGATTGTTATTAGTGTATTTGGAATGCAATTTACATCATATGTTAATTGTACTTTTCTGAATGACCATAATACTAACATCTAGATCACAATGAAAATATTATTATTTTTAAAATTATATTTCTTTATATTAACATACATAAATTTAGAACAAACTCTCATTTTAATCACTCAAAGATACAAATGTCATTACTTCAGTTTTTTAAATAATTTTGACATCAATTTAATCCCTAAATTATGAAATTAACATAAAAAATTATCTTTCTATGTACAGATAAAGACTAAATTGATATAATTTCTATGATTGATTGACTAAATTGATGACTTTTTTTATGATTAAGAGACTAAATTAATATCAATTTTATTAAAAAATCAAATTGATGTTACTTTCATTATTTAGGGACTAATATTATATTAATATTAATATTATTTAAAAAATCATAGTAATAACACTAATATTTTTAAAGAATTAAAAAAAGAGTTTATGTCATAAATTTATCAGAGTAAGCCGTGCATATAAGGACGACTCAACTAGTACTATGTAATAAGAAAGCACTAAAATGGAAGACTTAATAGGATAGAACTTAACGAATTTTGTGCACATGTAAAAGAAAGCAAGATATAAACAATATATTTCAAATAAACAATACATTTTGAGCACGTTGCGGCATATATATTGGGTGTGTTGAAAAGCTTTATTTATAGTTTAATATCACCACTAACTATTAAAATATTCCAGGACACAGCACAACCACAAGTACTAACATAAAATCGATTGAAAGATAAAATATGAAAAATTGCGACAGAAGAAATTGAGCATTTGGCCATCCATTAACTCATTGATGTTGAGTAGCTTGCGATGATTGAGCACCAGGATGGGAGTCGTGGCTTGCTTACGAGAAGTGCAGAGTTTTAGAGGGTACTATCCATTTTTGCTGGGAGAATTGGTTTAGAATCGTGATTGACCAAAGGTTTATTTTAAAAGAGCTTGCTGGAAAAGTTCAGCAAGAAAACCATGGGTCATGGATGAGAGGAGAGATAAGTCAATTGAGTTTTTTATTATTTTTTTTAAATAAATGTCAATTATTAAAATATCTTTAAAAGTAAAGTAATTTATTTAATAAATAAAAAAGTGGGTTATTTTGTCTGGAAAGAAAAAAAAAAGAGAGAAAGTTAGCAGCTATATATATATATATATATATATATATATATATATATGGATAAAAATCAATTAATATCGGTGTAAATCAAAATCAATCTTACACTATTGAATAACTTTTTATTAAATAATTTTTTTTATAAAATTTACTGTTAAATTCAAAGTTTCTATTATGTAGATATCTAAAGATTAACGTAATATATATTTTCAAATATAAAAAAATATAAACTATTTGATTATATCATTATTGATGTTCATTTTTTTAAAAAAAAATTGATAAGAATGATCAACATGATACGTAAGTTTAATTTAATAGTTGGATCAATAAAAATTATATTATATAAAAAGTTATTAAGTGATGTAAGTAATGGGTGTAAATAATGTATATATATATATATTCTGAAGCTCTGTTTTGAAGTGTTATGTTGCAGCAACACCGTGGTTTTTACTTGGGCACTATACACTATCATCGTCTCATATCTTTTATTTAGGTAGGCTTTTCCTACTTTATTTGGTTTTCATTCATGTATATTTATCTTATCCCATCTCAATGTTTCTTTTGCTTTATTTCATTGGATGTTCTTCCATTATCTGTGTTCTATTTTTTTTCCTTTTAAGTTACCTTTATTCTATTAAATGGTACGCTTCATTTTTTTATTTATTGTACTCAGACACTGCATTTTATGTCTATTCATGCTACTTTATTTCAAATCGCTTATAAAGGTTTTTGTTTATAATTAATTGTCAGAATAATAATAAGTTATTCATGAATTCATTCAAAACTCAATTATGGCTTCATTTGTTCGGTTATTGATCAATGTGATATGTTACATACCTCTTTTAAAATAAAATAAAAAATGATAACAAGTTTAGCAACAGCAATAATTCCATAATTATTAATTTATTTTGTAATCACTATGTGGAGTTATGTACCTCTATTAGTTATCTTGGTGTCGCATCTACGGCCTTGTGTTATGTTGGACCTCACTTATGATAAAAAAAAAATTAATTAAATATTTGTTTAGAAGTGATGTAGAGTTATGTACACTCTTTATTTTGAGATAGTTCTATGATTTTGTATTATGTTCAACTTTATTTAATTTAAATAATCATTCATTTGGTGCGATCTTTCTGGAGTCACGTACTCTCTTAACTATTTCGGAATAGTTTTATAATTTTGTGTCATGTTCAATCTTTCTGTGAATCCATTATCATGTTTTCTTATTTAATCAAGTAAAAAAGAAACTTTAAATCAAATAAACAATCTTTTAATATCTAAAAAATGTGTAATTAAAATCTATCAATTTACAATTATTTTCTATACAAATTACAAAGCTTTGATTTCTGTTTGAAAGATTCGTAAACATTTTGAATAAGTCAAAATTGTAAATATTTTCATTCAATTCTTTGTTTGTTTTTTTTATGTTAAAATTGTAAATATATTATCTAGTTTTCTTAATTATTTCTATAGTTGTTTTAATTTTATTTTTACTTTAAGAGTTGATTTAAATATTTTAAAGCTATTAATATTTTACATAATTAGTTTAAGGTAACCGTGTTAAAACTAATGTATCAGAATGTAATAGGATTAAGTTCTTAATTATTTTTTTCTATATATAATTAAATTTTTGAACTTGGTTTGTTAAAAGATTTTCTTAATAATTTTTTTATCAAATAATTATTAGTGACGACTTCATTTTTTTAGCAATTTTCTTGTCACTTTGTCATAGTAATCCTTTGGGTATGATCGTGACAATTACTTCAAGGATTAATCTTCTTAGTATTGCTTCCTCTACTTACATAAGATTAGCTAGTTTAAGTTAAACTCAATTTTATCTTTTGAATTGCAGCCCTTTCAATAGATCAAAGAGTTATTTTTGGTTTAAAGTCAATAATAGAGATAATGAATTAAAGCAGCCGCAACAAAAATCTCGTTTTTAACTATATTTCCCTCAAGTCTGGACAATTAAGAATAAATAGTGCAAGTTTTAACATTTACAGAAATTAGAATGACTTTTTATCTCCCCTATAGTAACAAGTAAATATTACCTAGAGTATAGGAATCCTAAACGTGTTACACTGACTACTATTAGAATTTGGTGAATGAAGGAATGGCAACATCTTCACTTTTTTCGTAGTTGGACTCTTTCAATAAGAGAAGTGAAGCATCATCTCTATTTAGAAAAATATGTACAATACAAAATGAGAAATAATGATTTGCAATGAATGAAGAGATTCAATCAATTCAAAAAAATGACATATGGAAGTTTTGAAGGACATAATAAAGAAGGACACACACTGATTATCATAATTTTTCTTTTTTTTTTTGTGAGTTTGTCTACAAGAAGAGAGGAGTTGGATATGTGCAAAAGATTACAAGTTGATTCTTGATACCACTTTGAAGGAAACACTCAAATACTCTAACTAACGAAACTCACTTCAATTGATTTTCTTGGCTTAGTTGAGAAACACAAATAACACAATGAACTTAATCAAAAAATATTTAATACACCTATTTATTAAGTATATGCATATAAATAAATATTTTTAACCTACAAATACATGAATGTAAGGATATTTGGATGGTAATTAAGTGGTTAAATGTATAAATTTAATTAGTTTCCTACAAATGCATGCACTATATATGCAATTTGTAACACGATTGCTGTGCTATATTAGTTCAATAATATTAATTATCAACACAATTGATTTATACAAACTCATGAACTTGTGTTTGTGATTCCTTCCCCTTTCTTTTTTCACTGACCTCGTATTACATGGATCAAAGAATATACACTATGTATTATATATGTCACTCAAATTTTCAGACCATCTGGAGTGTTTTCATAGCTTCCTCATCTTTCTGTTGGTTAACGGAGGACTGGTTGTCTGTATTTTGTTTGGAATTGATGCACATTACTGGCTCAAATTCAGCCAAGTCTGATAGTTCTTGAACAGCCTTCACAATGCCTTCCACACGGGCTACAATTTCAATAAGCAAAGAAGCTACAGTTCCCACTTGAATTATTTCCATTAGTGGGATTTCGATTTTTGGAGCTAGCAATTCTGCAGAGGATGCTTCTTCTGTTTCTGTACCTTGGGCATTATGTGACTTTGAGTTAACGAAGCTTGGATAAGATTTTAATACATCCTGAAGCTCATGTGCAGCACTGTTCAGCTCTGCAACTAAAATATCAACTTTAGATGATTTTGTCATATTCCTGATCGTATTTGCTAGCTCTCTTATGACACTCGCAGAATTGGCGCCCACTTTCAACGAGATGCTGCTGATATGCTTCTTGATGTCATCTGGGGCCTGCTCATATTATGCAAATTTATTGGTTGTAGCTCAAGTTAAAATTAGTGTATGTTTGTATTAGTTTATTTTATAATTAAAATAGTTTATAATAAAAATCTTATTAAGAGATGTTTTGAAAAAAAAATTTCTTAAAAAAATAACTTTCTCAAATATAAGCTTAGTGTCTAAAAGATTTGGCTAAACAAATATTTATAAAAAGTTATCTTTAATTTGGTTATATAAATAATTATTATCTTTTAATTTGTTTATAGTTGGAAGTTTTTAATATCAGCAGTGCTATTTAGCACGAATCTGTCTTCACGAGAACTATTATGAAACTCCACTAACCAATCTCAGGTGAGGATTAGCAACTGGCATGGACCAAAAAAAAACTGTCTTGTAACTTAGTATTCACATATAACATGCCACGATACTGTTCGTAAATTTTCTACGAAAAATCTCTTGTGATAAAGTGCATTTTCCTTTTAATATTTTAGTGATAATTAACTTGTACCATTTTGACTTATTGATTTTAATTAATTAATGAAGTAATAGTGCCCATAAGACTAGTCAATACAACATTGCATTTGTTTTGTTTACTCTTATCTAAAAGAGAATTTTTTTTATTAAAAAAAATCTATCATTTAATAATATTAATAAAATATTAGTTAATATTTTTAATTTTACTTTTATTTTTTAATAAAAAAAATTAATGAAATACGTAAAATAAACAAAGAAAAAAATATTAATAAAATAAAAAAAATAATTTAATTATATTAAATTTTATTTTTTTATAATTAAAATTATTTAATAATTTTTTAAATTTTTCTGTAAAAAATATTAAACGACATATAAAAGTGAAAGGGGGAATATTTGATTATTGGGAATTAAGATATTAACCTTGTTTTCTGAACTGATGCATCCAATAAGAGCATCTATGCAGGAAGCACAGCTGCGCATTGATGCCCCAATTTTGAGATATTGCTTCCATGGGTGGCGTAAGTTGAAGCGGCCATGGGCAGGCTCCCATCTAGCAAAATTAGCCTACAGTACACAAGGTTATTTTGGTCAAATTCCATATATTATTACTATAATCTATATTGGAACTTAGCACACACTTGTAGGACGGGTAGTGTATACCATAGAATCTTCTGCTGCTTTGGAACTTAGAACACACTTGTAGCCTAGTAACTTTTTGTCAGAAGCTTTATCACTTACACCTGCTGGTGCTCCACTAGAACTGAAGTACTGAGCCACACTACCTGAAATATATGACATATATAATTATACACAGTACTATACAGTACTCTGGGAAATGAACAAGTTATCAGTGAATGAATAGCAAATATGCAATGAAATCAATATTGGAGACTCGCCGTTTAAGGAACTGGCCAGTTTGTCAAGGTTCCCAATGGTTAGAACGTAGAGCTCCTGACCAGCCCAGACGGGGCGAATGGTCACGCTGACGATTATGCACAAGGCACAGCCAATTATAACGGTGGATATCCTTTGCTGTGCCAGGGCCAACAATTCATGAACTCGATAACCGGATACCGAAACCAAGCTGAAAGTGAGTATGAATATCATAGCACCATAATCAAAACGAGCCTTTATGGAGGGGATGAATCTTGAGAACGTTGCCGCAGAAGCTGAACACAGATCAATTTTATCTAATCAGTGTCTATAATAATGGGTATAAATAATGCCAAAGAAATCTATATATAAATATACCTAACAGAAAGAGTGAGACGCCAACAATGAAGGATTCGAATTGCTCTCCTGCTCTACTAGCTACCCAGTGAACGCCAACGGCTAGAAACCCTGCAAGGGCAGTTCCACAGATCCTGTTTATAGTTTTACTTATCGTAGAACCTGCAATTTGACATATCATGAGGCTATGAGGGAGGTTTCAATTGTTGATCATATAAAGACTAGCTAGCTAGCAGTACCTACCCGCCGTGTAGTCAAAAGCCATAACCACTGTCATGATTGCCCACATGGAATTTCCTCCAACTCCATCATACAAAGGCTTGACGTAGTAGAAGAGAGAAACAGCCGTAAGTGCTATCCCTGCCTTCAAGCCATGGATGAATTTTCTGGGGTCATTCACCCCCAACTCCCATGCTTTCTTCACAAACTCCCACAACTTGAAAGCCAGCCCCGCTATAACTGTCCACATGCAGGCTTTCTCTGCTGTCTCTGATGAGCCATCTCCCATCTTGATTCTCCATTCCACTTCTTTCACCACTTTCTTGTCATCAGCCATGTTTTTCATCATCAGCTGGTCGCACAGCAGATGACTACTAAACTCTGTGTCTATGTGCGTGAATATTGAAAATCATAAGCTGTGTTGGAAAATATTGTTAGAAAAAGATCAGTGGCAACGAAATGCCAAATATGCAATGGGAAGCTTGCGCCGAGACTGTCATGTATTTATATACAGAGAGATTGTCTCACTATCAGGATTAAATATTGAACAGGACAAAACATTATATTTTAAATTACAATGGTACAGGAGAAGGGGCATATTCTATAGAGTGGCCAATTTTCTAAATGATCACTAAATCTCTCTCACAAATATATACAAGTGAGCCAAACAGCAACATATATATTTTTTCCTAAGAATTGGCAACAAACATATATACAGAAATGATGTTATCATCTGATACAAATTCATCTTAGCTGCCATAGTCTGCAGTTGTCATAGTTTGCAGCTGCCACACCTGATCACACCTTATGGTTCGTTGATAAGTTAGTTAGTTCAAAAATTAGTTACTTGTCATGTATATAAAAGCAGAGTTCATTCTCTTGTAAATTAACATTATTGATTCTTCTAGTTTCAATATCAGAATCTCTCTTTTCTCTCTTGTTCTTTCTCACTCTCTCGGTTCCTTATCTGATATTAGATGTTAATCATTTATAAAGCTGAGGCCCGTACACAGTACAGATAAAAAAATCTCGAGATGGCTAATTACATTAGCGTTTTATGCGTGGTCACATATAGTGTTACCCTCTTAATTAATTTTACTGGCATGCATGCATTCCATTAGCTAGATGAATTAAAAATGTATCAACTTGCGGACGCACTTGTATTTTATATATAGATAGATGGGAAATCGTGCAAGTCATGAAGCACTTGCATGTATTATATATTTTCTTTGACGCTGACCTAAAACCAGAATTTGTGGCAGCACCTTATACAATTGTGTTTCTACTACTCAAAAGGATAAAACGACATAGCAGCGTTGTGGCTTGGACCACCGTAGCTAGCATTGCTTGCGTGTTAAACCAACTAGGAATTAGGAAAGAGCACCACAGTAAAATAGCAAGGAAGCCTTTTCTCTTTGTATTGTTGGTCCCTCATAAATTAACAGAATGAATTAGGTCATGAATACGACCTTCTATATTAAAAGCTTTAAACATTTTGAGACAAACGAGAGTTGTGGAATTTAAAATGGGTATTCCATATTGGTGTCTCATGATAGCACTTTGGAATGACATACATTATAGTGCACTTATCTCCTTCGTTGGCATTGCACTCTGACTGAAAGGCGGATCCAACTATCAAAAGTTGCTTTATGGTATCATTTTCTTCTGGTCCTAACTAATGTCTTAATCCAAGGTTTAATTTGTCGTTGCACCAAGCATAATTACGAAGCCTATTTGAATATTAGCATTCGAAACATTTTGTACGAATCATGTGCCTGGATTTGTCATCTCATGCCATGTATATATATTTGACTTTTTGACTGGACATTGAGAGATTACGGTAAGGACCATATCCGTGCATGATTAATTATATAATATTTTGTTCGCAATGGTTGAGTAAATCAACTTTGCTACTTAATTACCTAATTCTGCTACTACTATAACTGGAAAAACATTCTGAGTGCGTGCTGATGAATATCGATTACAATTAGTACATCACATGACAAAGAAAGAAACTTCAATTTGTGGCACTTGAGAATTGAGATACCATTCCAACTATTTTGTGCATGTTTGGGGTTGTGTTTGCTGTTCCAGAAGTTCATTTGAGGGCAAAAATTATGTCTCAAAAGTTGTGTCATCATATTTGACAATCACAAAACAGAATTATTTTTTACTTGAAATGTGTTTGCTGTCGAAAATGTTTTCTAATTTTCATTTTTAGTTTTCATTTTCTTAAATCTATTTTCATTTCTAGTTTTTCACGTTTAAAAAAACATGTTTGGTTTAAAAAGTTTCAAACTGTTTTCAGTTGCATCCTTTTTCATATAGCAAAACTAGATGCTGACTCAACCTCCCTTCAAGTCCTTCCACGCAGCAGCCGGTTACAGCCTCTTTAAAATGAAATTATTTTACAATAAAGCAATGAATAGAGTAGAGAGTATAAGCCAACAAATACCCAATAGCAGGAGATGGATTACCCATCAAATCATAGGAGCCATGTCCCAAATCAACAATTGGGTTCACCGATTTTCTCAAGATGCTGAGCTAATATCCTTGCTGGTTGCGGTGGTAATAGGAGGTGGTTTCATTTTCATACAGAGAAGCAAGAAAGGTGGCAATGGAGCATGTGGAGGAAGGAGTGGAAGAAGGGTCATATGATGTTGACGAATGGGAAAGAAGGAACCAGGAGACTAGCGGTGGAAGAAAGAGCGAGCAAGAGAAACAAGGAAGAGAAGAAATGGATGATTGTCTAAGGCAGAAGCTATACCTCCCAGGGAAAACGAGAGAAGGTTAGAGGAGATGGAGTGCAAGTAAGCTAGCTATGGAAGCGTTTTAGAACGAAGGATGACGATGGAGTTATGGACCTGGTACGATGGATCTATTTTTTTTACTTTCCTTTAATTTCAAAATTGCCACCACGTTTTCTTATTGGGAAGGAAATGCTGGAAACATCATTTTAACGTTTCCAAATTTGGGGCACTTTTTGAGAATGTTTTCTGTAAAACATTTTCATTAAAATCAAAGTAAACATGTTTCCAACCCTATTTCTGTTTTCAATCAAAATGAAAACAGAAAATGGACAAAGCAAACAGACTCTAAAATTTTGGTTGAACAAAATTTTGTTATTTTTGTATTAGAGCAAAAGCCAATTGAAAAAACTTTGATATTTTTAACCTTGATATTTTTTCTTTATAATTTATTTTATCTTCTTTCGCTGTACCTTAACTTATGTCCTTTTTAGTAATTATATATTTAAAAGTGATTTTGATCAATATTATCCAAATCATATTTATTTTGTCAAAATTAATTTTCAGATAAAATTTTATAAACATACATAACTTCACTTCAAACTCACTTCTAACCAAAATCAAGTTTATAAAATCAAGTTCATTTCAAAATTAAATTTACAAAATCTAATTCAAATACACATTTTATTTGTCATTTTAAATTCATGGACATTTAAGAATCTTATAATTCATAAAAATTTCTACGCGGATCCCTTTACCGTTAGCATAACTAGATTTATATCGTACGATACACGGTATTTTAAAAAATAAATGAAATTATTTTTGATTAGTAATAATCTATAATATTTTTTAATTAAAAGCTACAAAATGCATAATGCACCAAATCAATTAAATAATTAAATTTAAATATGTGATTAAAGTTATAGATATATGTTGGCCATGACAAATAAGAAAGAGTCAATAAATAGTTTTATTTTAATAAGAAAATTAACTAAAACCAATAATTGTTGTGACTTAAAGCAATAAGGACTATTTTTTTATCAAAGAATCTGCATAAAAAGACATCATTTTTTATTACAATTAATGACCATGTCAAAATCCAGAGTCATTGGAATGAATTAATATATTTATTCTTAAATTCTATTGCTTCAACCTCATCAAAGTTAATAAGAATATTTATTAGCATAAAGAGAATTGGATAACTTTTTGGGAGTAGTATTTCCGGTAAGAATAATTAGTTTTCACTAGTGCAATGCACTGTACAAAAACATTATCATATAACTTTAAAAGTATATAAATAAAAAATTAAAAACAATAAGTCTACTATGAATTTATGTATAATGTAAGAAAAAAAAATTAGAAAAAATATCATACATATGAATATATATATAAATACGTATGTTTGAAATATATGCCATTATGAAAGATAATATTTATGGAAGCTGACATAATATTCATATAAAAAAAATATATTATATAGAACCTAATAAATTTGCAAACTAAACTGTTAGTTTATTAATGATTTAATGATGAAATGTTATTTATATTTATATTTAGTTTTATATGTAAAAAATAAAATAACATATTCATTTAGTATAAGTTAAATTAAATGTTTAGAATTTTGAGTGTTAAAATAAAATTTTAATTTAGCTTTATTACATGAATGTGTTTTCTTATTTTTCTCTATGTATAAATTTGAATAAGGATATTGATAATATTTCATCATAAAATATTTATGAGCTAATTACTCAATTAACGAATTAGTTAAGTATTAAAAAATTCAATTTATATTTGTTTATAAATACAATATATATTATTTCTCAAATTATTATAAAATGATATATATTTAAATTCTATGTAGAAAATATGCTAGAAAGTAAATAAATAAAAAATATAATTTTTTTGCATAATCATTTAATTTTACATAAATGAATTTAAAGAAATATTCATAATTGATTCTAATTTCAAATTTTGAATTTATAATATATATTACTTATAATCTATTTTACTAATGTAATCATATTTATAGTAAAATATATTTAAAAAATATTAAGAATCAATTATAACTTTAAATTTTGATTTTTAACCAATCAGTTATCAAGATTTATTATCAATATTTTTAAAATCAAAATTATATTTAATTAATTATTTTAAATATAATATATTAATATGAAATTATTTCAAAAAATAAATCGGTCAATGAAACATTTAAAATGTTGATAATTAGATCATCAAATTACAATCCTAAAGACATTAATGATGTCGATGCTTATTGATAAAAAAGTAAAATATTTTCTTGACACTTAGTAAAATACTTCGTAATATTTCTTGAAACACCTTTTTAAATATTAATTCATATGTCTTTGTCTCATGTTAGAATTTGATTATATAAATTTTAAAATAATTATGTATATTGTATAAATTAATTGAATCACTTTAAATTATTTCAATAGTGATATCAACTTTTTTAATGTGGAATATTTCTCTAAGTAATTATATTTTATAAACAAATTTAAAGAAATATTTAGAATTGATTATAAATTATAAATTTTAATTTTAATCAATAAGTTATTAGGATTTTAATATCAAAATTGTCAAAATAAAAAAATAGTATTTAATTATTCAGTTTTAATAAAATACATTAATGTGGAATTATTTAAAAAAATGAGTCGGTCAATCAAACATTTAAAATACTAATAATTAAGTATCAAATTACAATTATAAATATTTATTGTATATATTTGCTTGTTTCCATAGAATTTTTTTAACATATTTACTTGTATTTATATGAGTGATTAAAGTAGCATAATCAAGTTAATTTAGATGAATACAAAGAGTAAATGTAAGAAGAGAGACATGCAAAATTACTGATCTTATAATAACAATATCTAAATAAAAAAAGTTTTAATTAAGTCACTATTTTAAAAAAATTTAAAAAAAAAATTGAAACCGAGATTAATCTATCCCAAAGACTTGTGTCACTTCAGTTAAAGCTTTTGGTTAAAATGACGGTCTTCCATGTAGAGATGGTTTCAAAAGGTGCAATCTGTTTGAAGTGCCCCTAATATGCTAATTTCTCATCCTACACATGCTAATAAAAAATGATTTGAGATTTTGAATACATGGTAATCAAAGAATGTATGCTCCCATAGAGCTTTTCCAATATATTTACCTCCATTTATATAAGTAATTAAAATAGTATAATAAAGTCAATTTAGATTAACACAAAAAGTAAATATAAGAAGAAAGTCATGTAAAGTTATTAATTTTACAATAGCAATATCTAAATAAAAAATTCTTAATCAAGTCACAATATTTAAAAAGAAAAATAAAATTTAAATATTGAAATAAATGGGAGAAGTTAAATAGGATATGTCTACTTATTTTTTACATCATATCCTTATTTTTATGTCATATCCTTAATTTCATGCCTATCCTTATTCTCATGCTTTATCTTTACTTTCCTGTCGTATCTTTATTTTCATATCATATCTTTAGTATTATGTCGTATACTTACATTCATATCATATTCTTATTTTTCATATCATATCCTTAATATTGTGTCATGTATTTAATTTCATGCATATCCTTATTTTCATACCTATCCTTACTTTCTTGTTATATTCTTAATTTTTTTTATGTCATATCCTTATTATTATACCTTATTCTTACTTTTTTGCCCTAACTTTATGTTCATGTTATATTTTTACTTTCCTGTCACAATTTACTGTCTTCACACAAATTTACATTTTACTACTTTTACATATTTATAAATTTTGCTTTCACTACTTTCACATTTTACATACTCTTGCATTTCCTGCTTTCACAATATAAAGTTTTCTCAATTTATTTCATAATCTGTTGCATTTGCACTTTACTACTTTTGTAATCTATTTCTTTTACATGCTTTCGTAACTACTTTTACAATTTACAACTTTCGCATACTTTCGCAATTTATTACTTTCACATACTCTCCAGAATTTACAACTTTTGTATACTTTTGCAATTTACAGCTTTTTACAATTTCTTACTTTCACATATTTTTCAATTTACTACTTTTGCAATTTACAGCTTTTTACAATTTCTTACTTTCACATATTTTTCAATTTACTACTTTTGCAATTTTACAGCTTTCGCATACTTTCGCAATTTATTACTTTCGCATATTTTTCGCAATTTACTATTTTTACATACTTTTCATAATTTATTACTCTTACAATTTATAGCTTTCGCATACTTTTGCAACTGCTTTTGCAATTTAGAGTTTTTGTATACTTTTGCAGTTTACTACTTTCACAGTTCACTGTTTTTGCATGCTGCTTTCTTGTTCTTTTGCAATTTACTGCTATGTCATATACTTTTGGGTGCATCAGCGAACTACATTTAAATGCTTGTCATTTAATTTTATGTTCTACTAGGCTGCTGTCTATATTAAATAAATCAAAATTCAAGTCTTAATCCATTATTTTGTCATGTCATTGGAATCATTTTGCATAATTTGCACACTTTTTAGCATTTTATCTTTGCATTTTCCGACAAAATATAGATTCATCATCTTTATTTGTTCTTTATTACAACAACAAAAACAACTATGATTGTTCTTATTTTCTAGTTAAAAAAAAGAAAGATAACTATGAATACTATATTTTATCTAGACTCATAAAATTATTAAAAAAATACAAAAAATAAAAAAAAATTAATAGTGACTCAAACTCACGGCTCAATCCTCTTTGAAAATCCTAAGCTCAATTCCTTAGACCCTTTAGGTCTCTATATCCATTAGTTTTGTTTTGGCCCATTCTAGTTCTATTTAAAAAATGGAAAACACTATTGAGCGAGAAAATTTTCCCGATTCTATAATGCCTGAATTACTTGGCATCTCAGTTGGAATATATGTCATCATTTTTTTTTTCTCTTTCTTGACTTTCTATTTTTTCCCTAATATTGCATGTTTGAAAAAATTAATGATCAAAACGCAGGCTATATTTGAACCCAATTAGATTACTGATAGGCTCGGAAATTTGACTTGAAGGGTATAGTCACTCTTGAAGAAGTTCACGAAGGAATGGTGTTGATGAAAGTAAATTTGATGGTAGTGATGATGGGATTATGGAGAGGAATTTTTGTATGTGGGTAATTTAAATTTAGATAAACTGATACAAGAAAAATCCCATCCCCAGATTTGGTTCAGTTGTAACCTTTATTATTATGTCTTATCACTCTTATGTGATAATGAATTTCGTATATATATAATCCCGGTATTTTAACTCCATGTCTGTCAGTTTAAGTTTCAAGGTGGACAATAGTATCCAAGCACTTTCAAGGTTGATTTAATATTACTATAATTCTACAAATTTTCTGGCCTTTGTATGTTGTCTGATTTTGATGCTTGGAAATTAAGTTTTAATTCGTTCATGTGGAAACAACAAGTGTTTTTATTATCATCTCAAATTCATCTTCATTTCAAGTTGGTGAAAACTTACAGTAATGATGAATTTTTCCTTTGAGGTCATATAATGTTTTGGGTCTTTCTTTGGCTCACTGGAGTGGAACTTGAGATTTGAAAACGATGAGAAAATTATTATCATACAACACCTAATTGTTGTTTTTAGGGGCCAATGTTACAATATTGGATAAATGGTGGGAGGAATAAAATTCATGAAGAAAGCCAAATTATCTAACAGAGCTGAGAAGCAAAGCTGAATGATCCTTGTACGCAGCATTATAGCCGCTAATTTTGTTTCTACATTTTTATTCAACTTTTTTAATTTATTTTAAAAATACTAATTATACACAATATAACTTGTTCCCCACTTAAATGGCCTGCCACATCATTCTGCAAATCAAATTCAGTCCATTCTTTCTGGCTCAATAGTATGGCTCTTAAAAAATTTTACAAGCCAAGCCCAAGTCCAAAATATGATAGAATAATTTAGTTCGAAAGGGAAAATTAGTTTTGAAATAATTTCACATTTAATTTGTGAATTAATTATGAGTGAAAGGAAATTATTATTGATTGTCTTGATTGATTCTAGGAATTAATTGAAATAAATGGGAGAAAGTAAATAAGATAAGTTTATAAAAGGGAGAAAAACTTAGAATAGGAGGCTGGCAGTCACAAAAAAAAGGAGAAACCACAAGAAAAAACTGTTAAGTCGACAGAGAGGAAAAGAGAGCAGCAAGAGAAAGGGAAAGGAGACCTTTGTACCGTGAGAAACTAGACTTTTAGTTGTTTTCTTGAACTACAAAATCAAAGGAGGAAGAAATCCCACCGGTAATGTGTATAGCCCCCTCTCCTCTTTCCCAATCTCCATTCAATTTGAATCCTATTATTCTTACTTTGGCTCGTTCCCACATGTATCAATTGGCCATTGAGTTTTAAATGTCGTATGAGTCATGGGTTGATATTTGAGGGAATAATGAATTCTGGATGTTACAGCCAAGAGTATAAAAGGATAGGAGGCTTCATTTTATTTGATCCATTTGATCCCAATCCCATCTTTCTTTGCTTTGATGTATATTCTTATTTTTCATATCATATCCTTACTATTATGCCATACTTTTAATTTCACGTCGTATCCTTGTTTTCGTACCCTATCCCTACTTTCTAGTCATATTCTTTTTTTTTAATGTCATATCCTTACTTTTGTGTCATATCTTCAATTTCATGTCATATCTTCATTTTCATGCCCTATTCTTACTTTTTTGCCTTAATTTTATTTTCGTGTCATATCCTTATTTTTTTGTCACAATTTATTATCTTCACACAAATTTATATTTTGCTATTTTCATAATTGATAGCTTTTACATTCTACTACTTTTACATATTTATAACTTTTGCTTTCACTGCTTTCGAATTTTACATGCTCTTACATTTACTGCTTTCACAATCTAAAGTTTTCGCAATTTATTTCATAATATGTTGCATTTGCACTTTACCACTTTCACAATATACTTCTTTTGCATACTTTCGCAACTGCTTTTACAATTTATAACTTTCACATACTTTTGCAATTTATTACTTTTACATAGGCTCTAGAATTTACAGCTTTTGTATACTTTTGCAATTTACAGCTTTTCACAATTTCTTGGTTTCACATTCTTTTTTAATTTACAGTTTTCACATACTTTTCACAATTTACTACTTTTATAATTTATAGCTTTCACATACTTTTCACAATTTATTGTTTTTGCATATTTTTCACAATTTATAACTTTTGCATACCTTTTTTAATTTACTGCTTTTGCAATTTACAGCTTTCGCATACTTTCGCAATTTATTGCTTTCGTGTACTTTCGCAACTAGTTTTGCAATTTACAATTTTTATATACTTTTGTAATTTACTACTTTCACAATTTACTATTTTTGCATACTTTCGCATACTACTTTCTTGGTCTTTTGTAATTTGCTGCTATGTCATATATTTTGGGTGCCTTAGCCAACTAAATTTAAATGCCCGTCATTTAATTTTGTGTTCTACTAGGCTGCTGTCTATATTAAATAAATCCAAAATTCAAGTCTTAATCCATTATTTTTCATGCGATTAGAATCATTATGCATAATTTGCACACTTTTCAGCATTTTATCCTTGCACTTTCTGACAAAATATGGGTTCATTATCTATATTTGTTCTTTGCTATAACAACAAAAACAATTACAGTTGTTCCTGTTCTCTAGAAAAAAAAAAGTAAAAAAATACAACTGTAAATATCATATTTTGTCTGAACTTATAAAATTATTAAAAGAAAAAAAAAATCAATAATGGCTCAAACCGATGGCTCGATCTTCTTTAAAAACCAGAAAGTCAATCCCTTAGATTCTTTAGGTCTCTATATCCATTAGTTTTGTTTTGGCCTATTCTAGCTCTATTTAAAAAATTTTACAGGTCAAGCCCAAGTTTAAAATATGATAGAATAATTTGGTTCGAGAGACAAAATTAGTTTTGAAATAATTTGAAATTTAATTTGTGAAATTAATTATGAATGAATGGAAATAATTATTGATTATTTTGATTGATTCTAGGAATGAATTGAAATAAATGGGAGAATTTAAATAGGATAGGTCTATAAAAGGGAAAAAAAACCTAGAATAGGGGGCTGGCAGTCAAAAAAAGGAGAAACCACAAAAAAAAAATTTCTAGGTCGACAAAAAGGATCAGAGAGCGACAAGAGAAAGGAAAGGAGACCTTAGTACTGTGAGCAACTAGACTTTTAGTTGTTTTCTTGGACTGAAAAATCAAAGGAGGAAGAATTCCCACTAGTAATGTGTATAGCCTCCTCTCCTATTTCCTGATCTCCATTCAATTTGAATCCTATTATTCTTACTTTGGTTTGTGCCCACATGTATCCATTGGCCATTGAGTTTTAAATGTTGTATGAGTCATGGCTTGATATTTGAGGGTATAATGAATTCTGGATGTTACAACCATGAGTATAAAAGGGTAGGAGGCTTCATTTTATTTGATCCGTTTGATCCCAATCCCATCTTTCTTTGCTTTGACGTATATGGATGACTCAAGATTAATGTTGCTCTTAGACATTGCTTTTACTTTACAAATGACTACTTGGAGGTATTAAAAAAAAAAAAAGGAATTGGCCATGTATGATTCTCACAAGGCACACTTGGTAGATAATAAGAGCCTTCTTGATTTTAAGAACCAATTTATTTTCTTATTTCCTTGATCTTTTAAGCCCACATTATTGAAGTTAAGGTGGTTTTTGTCTTCAAATGGAAATCCTTGAAATATTTGGTATATAAAGTTTTGTTTCATTTTTTTAGTAAGATGATACATGATTGAGTTAAATTCCTAGGCTAATCGGTCGTAGCTCTAATTCGATTTTTCAATGGATTTAGATGAATTTGTGGATTTATTTAAAAAAAAAACAAATGAATGAATTAAATATTTTTTAAGCTAAAAAAATAAAAAATAATGAGTCCGTTTTATTTTCACTAATTTTTTTTTCTTGATTGTTTTTGTGGATTTTCTTCCTCTTGTCAATTATGTAATTATCTATTCTTAAGTTATCATGTGACTGATATTGACCATGTTCAAAAGTTGATTGCTTTTCTCATTTTATTTTCTTCAAACATTTTGTTGTTTGCTTAACATATTTTTGTTACTTTTGTTATTAATGTGTACATATTTTTAATGTTCAAATATTTACCATCCACGCAATGTCAGTTGATAATGTTGATTGTATAGCTTTACTATTCTCAAATTTTGTTAAATCCATAAGGATTTATTGTACTGCCCATGGCTATCCTAAATTTTGTGTAAAATTAAATTTCTTTGTGATATTTTTCTTTTTTTCGTATAATCAATCAATTTAATTTTCTTTTTAATCAAATCCTTTTTTTTGGCAACTCAATCATTTTCAACTAAAATAAACCAATCCACTATCATTTTTTACAAGAATTACGTGACTTTAATTTATCATTGTACATGGAGATATATAGGCATGCAAGCCAAGTCAAAAATAAAATTGAAAATATTTTCATTAATTTAATTCTTTGTTTTATAGTTATTTGTTATTAGTTATTTTTGCTTAAGGGTAAAATAAATATTTTTAAAGGTTATTAATTTATACAATTAACTTTACGATAACTATTTTAGAATGAATGCATTAGGATGTAATAAGATTAAGTTTCTATCATTTTCTGTACATAATTAGACTCCTAAACCTCATTTCATTTTTTAAAAGACTAATTTTTTTAATAAAAAGATTCTTCTAATTATTTTTTCAATAAAATAAAAATTACTGACGACTTTTAAAATTTTTAATATTTAGTTGCTTCTTGTGGCAGTGTCCTTCGGGCACATTATGACAAGGCCAATTCTAAATCTTGAAGTGTAAGTTTGCAACAAAAGACTGCATTTGCTTCTGGACAATGCTGTCAATGCACATCTGCAGCATTTTGAGCCATTATACCAGATACCAATTGTTGCCCCAAAGATTCAAAGAAGAAACTTCTCCTCTCCATCTGACAAAACGGGGGGTTTTTGGCAATTAAGCTGTTCATGGAGGAGTTCCAATCAGAAAAGTTAACTTGGATCTATATCCTCATAAGTCCAAGGTGAGTCTCTTAGCATTAAAAAATAAAAAATAATAATAAAAATTGAGTTGATTTGTAAAGTAATTAATTAACCCTAATTAATTAAGAAATCAATTTAGAATTTGACTATGATTGATTTTGGAATATTTAATTTTTGAGCCAAATTAAGGTTGATTCTAATCTATTTAAATTTGATTGAGAGTAATTAATTTTAAATGATTGGCGAATCCTTAAAGAGGAGAGTGAGAGTCCTAAAGAGACTCGCGTGCTGAGTAATGCCCATATCCGCTTGGAGCTGAAGGTTTCAATTTGGTAAGTGTGGATTGTTTTGAGGTCAGAATTGATTTTGATGATATGATTTAAGGGTTAATTTTGAGTCTTGGAGTCCTTTGTTTTGCTTTTTACGAGTGGATAGAATAATATTGATTGCATTAGTTCCAGGTGTTTATGCATTGAGCTCCTTTTGATTGCTGATGGCAAGTAGTGGTATTATGAGTTGTATTGTGGATTTACACAATTTTAGAGTTGATTTCATCCTTGCTCCTAGAATTGCTGGTTGATATTTGGTAACCGTCTCAATATGAGGTCATAATCCATTTTCTTACATTGATTTGTCAATTAAAGTTTTCTTATTTTATTTCCTTTGTGTCATTATTCTTGATACTTAGTATTTTTGTTTTACTTTCTTATAGTTCCATTGTTCCTTTAGGCAACCGAATGAAAGATGAAAATCATGCTTCCTTTTAAAATACTTGTATATTTTTATCGTTTATAATTTATTGAAGGATCAAGATTCTTTTCTGTTAGTGAAATAATAGAAGAGCATTTTGTTAGAGAGAGAAGAATACTAAAATTTTAAATATAAAAAGTGAGATTTATAACTGATTATAGTGAGTTTTAATATATTATAATTTATATATATATACATCTCTCTAATAGAATGATCCTATCACAGGAGAAGATCCAAATCTTCTATTAAATGTTTTGTTTGTCTATCATTGTGTTATATGAAGGCTTCGTATTATTTTGATTTTTCATGTGTGATTTATTTATTTATATTTGATTATTTATTTTTATTTTATTGTATTCATTTCAAACAAGTATTCATTTAGTGGTCTTGATGAGTAAATTGTTCTAAACTATTTCAGGATTGTTGTGTATTTTCTCTATCAACAAAATACATGAATGTAAAGATATATGGATAGTAATTAAGTGGTTAAATGTATCAAGTTAAATTAGTTTCCAACAAATGCATTTTGCAACGGGATTGCTATACAATTGATTTATACAAAGTTCATGAACTTGTGTTTGTGATTCCTTCCCTTTTCTTTTTCACTGACCAGGTATAACATGGATCAAAGAATATATACACTACGTATTATATATATGTTAGAGTGAAGGAAAGCTTTGAGAGAATCTCAGAAAGTAACGAAACAGAGAAACAGAGAAATAGAGAAAATCTAGATGTGAATTGCATGAAATTGATTCTAAACTGTTCTCTGTACATTCAAATGTATGTATGCATGTGTGGCTTTGTTAACAGTCAAATAACTAACTAAATCATACACTAACAATATATCATTCAAGTTTTCAGACCATCTGTAGTGTTTTCATAGCTTCCTCATCTTTCTGTTGGCTCAGGGAGGACTTGTTGTCTGTATTTTGTTTGGATTTGATCGCGGGCTCGAATTCAGCCAAGTCTGATAGTTCTTGAACAGCCTTCACAATGCCTTCCGCACGGGCCACAATTTCAATAAGCAAAGAAGCTACAGTCCCCACTTGGATAATTTCCATGACTGGGATTTCAATTTTTGGAGCCAGCAGTTCTGCTGAGGAAGCTTCTTCAATTTCTGTACCTTGGGCATTAACGAAGCTTGGATAAGATTTTAATGCATCCTGAAGCTCTTGTGCAGCACTGTTCATCTGTGCAACCAAAATATCAACTTTAGATGATTTTGTCATATTCCTGATCGTATTTGCTAGCTCTCTTATGACACTCGCAGAGTTGGCGCCCACTTTCAACGAGATGCTGCTGATATGCTTCTTGATGTCCTCTGGGGCCTGCTCGTATTATGCAAATTTGTTGGTTGTAGCTCACGTTAAAATTAGTGTCTTAAAGTTGTCCTTGGTCATAAATAATTGAAATCTTTTAATTTGTTTATAGTTGGAAGCTATCAATATTTTACTGATTACTAACTTGTACTGTTCTGACTTATTGATTTTAATTAATGGATAAAATATAATTTACATTAATAAAGTATATCTCCGTATTAAATTACTGCTTAAAGTTTTGTTTTGTTTCACTAAATTCTTTAACTTTAATTTAATTTAAAAACGTTAATTTTTTTTTTTAAATGAAATGAAAGTTAACCTTAAGCTTCAAGTGAGATCAAAGTTCAGTTATGTAATTTGATACATGAGTAAATTTCAAGGACGCAAATTATATTTTACTGTATAAGGACTTCTAATTGAATAGTCACGTGGTGTATATGCAGGGTGACTTCTGTTTCATTTAACGGTAAAATTAACATTTTCAAATCAAACTAAATTTCAAGAATTTTAGTAAAAAAATAAAAATATTTCATGAATTAATTTGATATGAAAGTAAACTTTTTAAGAGTATAAAATGTATTTTTACTATTTTACTCTTAAGGAAGTAATGTGTCCATAGGACTAGCTAGTATTCGAAATATGTGTATTTGTATTTGAGTATTAGGAATTTATGTTTTACCTTGCTTTCTGAATTGATGCATCCAATCAGAGCATCTATGCAGGATGCACAAGTGCGCATTGATGCCCCAACTTTGAGATATTGCTTCCACGGGTGGCGGAAGTTGAAGCGGCCATGGGCAGGCTCCCATTTAGCGAAATTAGCCTGCCATAAACCAGGTCAAACTCAATATATTATATTATATTATATTGTTATACTCTAATCTAAATTGGATCTTTGCACACACATGTAGGACAAGTAGTGTATACCATTGAATCTTCTGCTGCTTTGGAATTTAGCACACACTTGTAGCCTAGCAACTTCTTGTCAGAAGCTTTGTCACTTACACCTGCTGCTGCTTCACTGGAACCAAAGTACTGATCCACACAACCTGAAATATATGATATCCATGATTATACACAGTACTAGTGGTGAGACTGGGAAGAACAATTTCTCAGTGAATGAATAGCAAATATGCAATGAGATCAACATTTAAAACTCACCGTTTAAGGAACTGGCCAGTTTGTCAAGGTTCCCAATGATTAAAACATAGAGCTCCTGACCAGCCCAGACGGGGCGTATGGTGACGCTGACGATTATGCACAAGGCACAGCCAATTATAACGGTGGATATCCTTTGCTGTGCCAGAGCCAACAATTCATGAACCCGATAACCGGATACTGAAACCAAGCTGAAAGTGAGTATGAATATCATGGCACCATAATCAAAACGACCTTTTATGGAGGGGATGAATCTTGAGAAAGTTGCTGCAGAAGCTGAACACAGATCAATTTTATCTAGTCAGTGTTTATACTAATGGAGTAATGGGTATAAATAATGCCAAAGAAAAAACCAATCTATATATATATATATATATATATACCTAACAAAAAGAGTGAGACGCCAACAATGAAGGGTTCGAATTGCTCTCCTGCTCTACTAGCTACCCAGTGAACACCAATGGCTAGCAACCCTGCAAGGGCAGTTCCGTAGATCCTGTTTATAGTTTTACTTATCTGTAGAACCTGCAATTTGAGATATCACGAGGCCATGAGGAATGTTTCAATTGTTGATCATACAAAGACTAGCCAGCTAGCACTACCTACCCGCCGTGTACTCAAACACCAAAACCACTGTCATGATTGCCCACATGGAGTTTCCTCCAACTCCATGATGCAAAGGCTTGACGTAGTAGAAGAGAGAAACAGCCGTTAGTGCTATCCCTGTCTTCAAGCCATGGATGAATTTTCTGGGGTCTTTCACCCCCAACTCCCATGCTTTCTTCACAAACTCCCACAACTTGAAAGCCAGCCCCGCTATAACGGCCCACATGCAGCCTCGCTCTGCTCTTTCGGATGAGCCATCTGCCATCGTGATTCTCCATTCCACTTCTGTCACCACTTTCTTGTCATCAGCCATGCTTTGAAAATTACTATGTACGTGAATATTGAAAATCACAAGCTGTGCTGGAAAATATTGTTAGAAAAAGATCAATGGCAACGAAATGCCAAATATGCAATGGGAAGCTTGCGCCGAGACTGTCGGAGTGTACATGCATTTATATACAGAGTCGGAGAGAGGCGATGGGCAGCATGTCTCACTCTCAGGATTTAATATGAAACACAACAATGCTACAGGACAGAACATTATCAAACAGGACAGAACATTATATTTTAAATTACAATGGTACAGTGGAATATTCTAGAGTGACAATTTTCTAAATGATCGCTAAATCCTGTTTAGTAGGTGAGGGTTCAGATTGTTGGAAACCGATGGCTTACAAATATATATATATATATATATATCTTCGTCTCTTTCTCTGTTTCTCTCGCTCACAACATATATTGGTTATCAAGCATTATTTTTTTTTCCAAAGAATAGGCAACAAACATACATAATCAGTCCTTTTTTGTGTGTGTGTGTGTGTGTATATATATATATATACCGTGCACGGGCCTCAGGTTACACACACACACACACACACACATATATATATATATATATATATATATACATATACATATGTTACCGTGTACGGGATATATATATAACCTGAGGCCCGTACACGGTACAGATACAAAAATCTCGAGATGGCGAATTACATTAGCGTTTTATGCCAGTTGGTCATATATACTGTTACCCGGCCCTCTTAATTTTACGGACATACATGCACAGCATTAGCCGGATGAAAGTATCAACTTTGTGGACGCACTCATATTTTATATATAGATAGATGGGAAATCGTGCAAGTCATGAAGCACTTGCTTGCATTATATATATTATGATGATAATCCATAAAGCTTATTCTTTAATACTGACCTAAAGCCAGAATTTGTGGCAGCAGCTTATACACTTGTGTTTCTAAAACTCAAAAGGATGAAAAGACATAGCAGCATTGTGGCTTGGGCCACCATGGCTAGCATTTGCTTGCGTGTTAAACCGCATAGCCTTTCACCTGATTCTTATAGTGGGTCGTTGATCAGATTCCTAAGTGCTGCACCTTTTGGATAAGAAAATTAGGAATTTAGGGAAGTGCACCAATCACACTAAGATAGTCAGGTATCGTTTTTCTCTTTGTATTTTATTGGCCCATCATAAATTAGCAGAATGAATTAGGTCATGAGTTGGACCTTTTTATTTTAAAAGCTTGAAATATATTGAGACAAATTAAACGAGAATTGTGGGATTTAAAATGGGTATTTCCATATTGGTGTCTTATGATAGCACTCTGGAATTATGTATATTATAGTGCACTTATCTCCTTCATTGGCATTGCGCTCTGACTGAAAGGCGAATCCAACTATCAAAAGTTGCTTTATAGCTGGTACTTGCGTCCCCATTTTCTTCCGGAGTCCTAACTTACGTCTTAATCTAAGGTTTAATTTGACGTTGCACCAAGCATGATCACGAAGCCTATTTGAGTTTTGCCACTCGAAACATTTTGTATGAAGTACGTGTCTGGATTTGTGTGCATATTCAATGTCTCATGATCTCATCTTATGTCATGTATATTTGACATTTTGATAGGACATTGAGAGATTGCGGCAAGGGCCATATCCTTGATTAAATATTTTGTTCACAATGGTTGAGAATATCAACCTTGCTTCTTACCTAATTCTGCTACTATCAACAGGAGAAACATTTTGAGTGCGTGCCGACGAATGTCGATTTCAATTGGTACATCACCTCACAAAGAAAGAAACTTCAATTTGTTGCACTTGAGAATTGAGATACTATTCTAACTATTTTATTGGTCATTTTAAATTTATGGACATTTAAGAATATTATAATTTATAAATTTCTATGCTGATCCTTTTACTGTTAGCATAATCTGTAACATAAAGGAGCCATCTATCGGCTGAAGATGTGAAAGTTGATAACAAAAGAGAATAATCCTTGTCATTATATTATTTTTAATTTATTAATAAGTTAAGATTAATATTATTTTAAGAATAGTTAATCTTATCTTGTTATCTCTATATCTTTTGTAACTATTTTCATTATATAATAAAGCACAAATCAATTATTTAGTTGTGCTTAACCATAATGGTATAAGAGCCGTGCCTAAGGTGCTGCAAGATTATTAGAGAAACAGATAGTTAGAGTTAAGTTTGTTAGTAATGTTAGTTACTCTGTCAACTTCATATATGTATTATAAATATTGTATAATTTAATGCAAAGATATCTTCCAGTATTCATTTTCATACTGGTTCTAGTCTTAAAGCTGATGGATTAGTGGAAAGGCATAAAGCCAAACTTGTAGCCTAGGGTTATACCCAGCAAGCTGGTCTAGATTTTGTTGAGACCTTTTCTCCAGTTGCAAAGCTATCAACTGTTTTTACTCTCTTTAGCAACAATCAAAGGTCGGTTCTTAGTCCAGCTTGATGTTAATATTACATTTCTTAATGGGGATTTATTTGAGGAGATTTATATGGATTTACCACTTGGTTATCCTACTAAGGGGGAGCAGCTTGTATGTAAACTTAATACATCCATTTATGGATTAAAACACGCTTCAAGGCAGTGGTTTTCCAAGTTTTCTACTGCACTGTTATCAAATGGCTTTCAGCAGTCAAAGAGTGATTATTCACATTTCACTAAATCTCATGGTTAAACATTTCTTGCATTGATTGTATATGTTGACGACATAATAATGCTAGTTCAGATTAAAGTGCTACTCAGCAAGTAAAGCAATTCTTGAGTGTTCATTTCAAGCTAAAAGACCTTGGGAAACTTCAATATTTCCTTGGTCTGGAAATAGCTAGATCCAAGAAAGGAATTTTTCTGTGTGAAAGGAAGTATACACTTTCATTACTAGAGGAGACAGGGTTCTTAGGTTGTAAACCAGCTACTACACCCATGGATCTCAAATTATAAACTGATGAAGGAGATTTATTAGAAGATGACTCTATGTACAAAATGTAAGAAAAATTATTTGTGACTATGGTATGATAATAGAACACCAAAGTTGATTTGACCTGTTGATGACACGATCTCAGTGTCTGGATATTCTTAGTGGTTGAACTGCACACCTATAAGAATAGAAAAGGCTTAGTCTTCTTCTGCATCTCTAACTCTTCTTTGTATCAACCGTCAATGGGGCAAGCTGAAGAGCAGTCATGTGAGGCTAGAGTTCCCATTGTCTCTCAGAGAGTGCAGAAGAGACCTAGTCACAAATAAATAACCTAGCGGGCCTTCCCATCATGGGCCTATTAGGTTAAGGCTTACACTATTATTAGTTTATACTAACTTAATGTAAGGTATGCATAACTCATAATAATTGGATCACAATAATATTAGGTCTATTAATGCTTGTTTATAGTTCAGATCATATTGTCAGCCCAATTTTTACAAACAAAATATCATAATTAATTGTAGCCCACATAGAGAAAATTCTAACACAAAAGACTAATTGGTCGCCTTCTTTACCTCACCTTTCATGGCTAGATATTGGTTATACAGTGAAAAAACTTAGTCAATATGTTTCCAAACCAAGGAGCTCTCACTTGAATGTAGTACATCATCTGCTGCGGTATTTGAAAGGAACTCCTGGCTTGGGTATTTTATTTTCCTCACAGTCTAGTTTAAGTTTGAAGGCTTATGCAGATGCAAATTAGGCATCATGCTTGGACACAAGGCGCTTAATTACAGGGTTTTGTGTATTCCTTGGTGATTCATTGGTTTCTTGGAAATCTAAGAAACAAAATACTATTTCTCGTTCATCAGCAAAGGCAGAATACTGATCTCTTGCAACAATGGCAAGTGAACTTCAGTGGTTAAACAATCTGCTACATGATTTTCACATAGATCTTGGACCAACTTTGGTTTTCTGTGATAACCAAGCTATCTGCATTGCCGCCAATCCTACTTATCATGAGAATGTAAACATAAATTTGTGTCCTTTACATTAAAGTTCATCATATAAGAACACAATTGGGATGTTGGAAATTCATGATTTTCACATACATTAGGGTTAAATCAATATATGAGTACTAACATTTGTCCATGATGCAAAATAAACTTTAAATCTGGAAACCTTCTTGATTGTTGAATCTCTATCGATCCTTTCCCCTTTCTTGCTTTCGCTTTTCTCTTCTTGATGAAAAAATAAATCTGCGTATCCTTATGGGTAGAGACTGAATATATGGGGGTTTCATTTGAAATTAAAAACCATCAGTTATCGGTTTCTTTCAAATTTCAAAACCATCAGTTATCGGTTTATTTTGAATTTCAAAACCATCAATTATCACCAGGATAATTTTCCACAACTATCAGATAACCACTCTCATCAAGCAGTTAACAAAGCCTTCCCAAAGCCAACCAAAATTACTGATTAGCCCTTCATTAAATCACACACATTTACACATTTATCCTTTAAACATAAGTCATATGTGAGTTATTTCTTACATTCTCCCACTTGGCTCATGTGATAAAGTGTCATTCTATGATTTAATGAAACATTAATCTTAATACGCATATATAAGACTAAAGGCTTCATATATTAGTTGCTTCATAATTCATAATTAAGAATAAAACTAACAAGAGTCATATCGGTTCTATATCATTAAATTGACATAGTTTCTTCCATGTATTACTATATTAGTTCTTCTCCTTAACATGATGCTTTAACAGGAAGTACACAATTATGTCCAACAATAATATTTTCATTAGAGATAAATTCTGTTTCCAACATCATCATTCATACATGCATGTATACATAAATTTGAATACATAAAAATTTCAGAAACTTATACATTAATAAGCTCAGAGAGTGTCAATGACCAATAATAACAATAATATTTAACATTCGCTGGCAGATATAATGCCCATACTATACACATGACCAGTAAATATTTTAGGAGGTAATCCCTTCGTCAAGGGATCAGCTATCATAAGATCGGTGCTAACATGCTCTATTGACACTCTATATTTCTGAACCTCTTCTTTAACGGCAAAGTATTTCAACTCCATATGCTTAGCACCTTTAGAATATTTGTCGTTTTTAGAAAAGAAGACTGCTGTGGAATTGTCACAAAAAATTTTCAGCGACCTATTAAAATTGTCGACCAGTCCAAGCCCTGAAATAAAATTCCGTAACCATTTAGCCTGAACCATGGCCTCAAAGCATGTCACAAATTCAGCTTCCATAGTGGATGCAGCAATTACAAACTCCATCTCACTTTTTCATGATATAGCTCCTCCAGCTACAAGATATAAGTAACCAAAAGTGGATTTTTTTGTATCCACACATCCGGCAAAGTCTGAATCTGAATATCCAATGACCTCTAGGTTGTTGGATTTCCTATAAGTAAGCATGTGATTCTTTGTTCCTTGCAAATATCTCAGAACTTTCTTTCCAGCTTCCCAGTGATCCATATCAGGATTACTCTGGTATCTTCCTAACATTCCAACTGCAAAACTGATATCTGGTCTCGCACAAGTTGAGCATACATTAAGCTCCCAACAAGCGATGCATATGGAATTGCTTCCATTTCTTTCTGTTCCAAATCATTCTTAGGACATTGCATGAGACTAAATTTGTGAATTGGAACCGGAGATGATGAGCACTTTTTCATTCTAAATCTCTCTAAAACTTTATTAATATATGCTTTCTGAGACAAACCTAATAATCCTTGTGATCTATTACAGAATATCTCTATTCTAATCACATAGGTTGCCTCACCTATATTTTTCATTTCAAAATTACTAGAGAGAAATATCTTAGTCTCACTCAGAAAACTAAGATTATTAGTTGCAAGTAAGATATCATTAACATATAAAATCAAAAATATAAACTTGCTCCCACTGACTTTTTAGATATATACACCGATCGACGGTGTTTTCTTTAAATCCAAAGGAAACAACGGTATCGTTAAACTTAAGGTACCATTGTCGTGAAGCTTGTTTAAGTCAGTATATTGATTTATTAAGTTTGCACACCATGTGCTTTTTTTCTTTTTCTATGAACCCCATTGGTTGGTCCATGTACACATCTTCCTTAAATTTCTATTTGGAAAGGCAGTTTTCACATCCATTTGATGTAATTCTAAATCATAATGAGCCACCAATGCCATAATGATTCTTAAAGAATCCTTCTTGGAGACTGGTGAAAAGGTTTCCTTACAGTCAATGACATCTTTCTGAGTGAATCCTTTTGCAACTAGTCTGGCCTTGTAACGTTCTAAATTATCATGAGAGTCATATTTGGTCTTCAAGACCCATTTACATCCAACTCTCTTACAAACCTTCTGTTAATTCAACAAGGTCCCAAACTTCATTCTGTTCCATGGATTTCAACTTTTCTTTCATGGCATTTAACCATTTTTCACCATTATTACTATTCATGGCTTGTGAAAACGTAACTGGATCATCTTCCATTCCCAAGTCAAATTCAGACTCTTGTAGATATACCACATAGTCATTAGAAATAGTGGATCTCCCTTTCTCTTTGAGATCTTCTTAATATTATTTGTTGTGGTTCTTTTATTATGGGCTCATTCGATTCATTTACTATGATTTCATTATGAGTAGTGAAATCATTTATTTGTTGTTCTTCATTATTATTAATCGGTACAATAACATGAGGACCAACAACCTTGTTAGAGACACAAGTCAAGGGAACTTGTACTCTCAATTCTTGAATCTCCACTTTACGTGTTATTTCACTCCCACTAACTTCACCATTATCAATTAACCTAGCATTTCTAGTTTTAATAATCCTTGTAGTATGATTAGGACAATAAAATTTATACCTTTTTGATTTTTCTGGATAACCAATAAAATAACCACTGATTATTCTTGCATCCAGTTTCCTTTCATTGGGATTATAGTATCTAATTTCTGCCTGGCAACCCCAAACATGCAGGTGCCTTAGACTAGGTTTCCTTCCAGTCCACAGTTCAAAAGGAGTCTTTGGAACTGCCTTATTAGGAACCCTATTTAACACATATATGGCAGTTTTTAGAGCATAAGTCTACAACAAAATGGGTAGAGAAGAATTACTTAACATACTCCTAATCATATCTAACAAAGTTCTATTATACCTTTTTAACACACCATTTTGTTGTGGTGTACCTGGCATTGTATATTGAGCACATATGTCTCTCTTTTCAAGGAATTTAGCAAATGGACCTGAATCTTGTCCGCTTTCATCATACCTTTCATAATACTCTCCACCCCTATCAGATCTGACAATTTGCACGTTTCTGTCTAATTACCTTTCAACTTCATCACTGTAAATCTCTAAAGCATTTTACAGCTTGAGATTTATCATGTAATAAATAGACATGACCATAACGTGAATAATCATCAATGAAGGTGATAAAGTATCTTTCTTTATTAAAAGCGTTAACATCAAAAGGTCCACATACATCAGTGTGTATAATTTCAAGAAGCTGAGTGCTTCTTGTGACTCCTTTCTTTGTGTGTTTTTGTTTGTTTACCTTTAATACAATCCACACATACATTCAAATAAATAAAATCTAAATCCAGAAGGATTTCATTTTTTACCAATCTTTCAATTCTTTCTTTGGAAATATGTCCCAAACGTTTATGCCACAAGTAAGCAGAACATTCATTCATTAAACTACGTTTAGTACCAACATTATGATGCAAGGTCATAAGTGTTTCAGCATAAAGATTATCAAGACTCAGCTTATATAATCCATCACATAATGTACCACTACCAATCAAGTAATTATGTTTTTGTACAAAACTGAAACTACTACTACCAAATTTAAAAGAGTATCCAGCTTTATCAAGTTTGGATATTGAAACTAAATTCCTAGATATACTTGTACATAAAGAGTTTTCACATAAGTTCAAATGATATCTATTGTCAAGAATCAAACGGTACGTCCCTAATAGCTTTCACTGGAGCTTTCACTCTATTGCCCATAAAGACAAACTTTTCATTTGGCCTTGTGGTTTGGGTTGTAAAGGAATCCCTGCATCGTATTAAAAATATGAGAATTGTACATCCAGAATCAATCCACCAAGTATTATAAGGAACATCAGCTAAGTTTGATTCAAAACATATATAAAGCACTAGGCTTACCTTTCTTTTCAAATCAAGCCTTACGTTTTGGGCAATCCTTTTGGAAATGCCCAGTCTTTCTACAGAAATGGCATCTGTTTCCATAAGGTTCCTTCTTGTAGATTTGAGAAGAGGAGGCCTCATTGATCTTTTGGGGTCCTCTTCCCTTCTTCTCAAGTTTCTTACCGTTTTTCTTTTTCAGCTCCTTGATGCTTAACATAATTGATGGAATGAATTCCCTCATTCTTGAGTCTGGTTTCCTCCTGAACTAGCATACTGTGCAATTCATGCACATTCCATTTGTCTTTCATGGTATTATAGTTCATTTGGAAAGGACCATACTCAGTCGATAATGAGTTCAGGATGAACTACACTAGGAAATTTTCATGCACATCCATCCCCAATGACTTCAGTCTTGCTGCAATGTTTGCCATCTCAATAACATGCTTATGCATAGTACGAGAACCATCAAATTTCATGGTGGTCAGTATATTCATTAGTGTCCCAGCAAGAGACTTGTCAGCAGTTTTGGAGCGCTCTTCCACAAGTTTCATCATTTCTTTGGCACTTTCAGTTTGTGGAAGAGCTGACTTAATGTTGCTGGCAATGCTTATTCGTATGTACATCAGACTCAACCTGTTGGATCTTTTCCAGTTTATATAATGGACATTTTCCTCTTCAGTATTTGTAGCAGTAATAGCACTAGGTTTCTCTTCTCTAAGAGCCAAATCCAGATCCATTGCCCCAAGGTAAAATTAGATTTGCTCATTCCATTCAGAGAAGTTGAGCCCATTAAAAACTGCAACAGTTGATAACAACGAATGTGTAGCAACTGGTACTACAAGGAATAAAATTTGAAAACATTAATACTTTGAGTTATACATACATACACATCAACATGCTTCACAGATTCAATACATTTCATACAATGCATATGGATGTTCACCTTTGGGCAATCCATCAATACACAACATTCAATATAATGATGCTAATAGAAATTTCATATAATTTGGCAATGATGTATACACTAATTAGAAATATTTATTATCTTTGGATACATAAATATAACTAATAGTGCATTTACATCACCAACATTCATGCTCATTTATTATAAAGACAAGTAATCAACCTTTGGGTTGATCCTTAACTATCTTATAATAATGAATTTCAATTCACCCATAATAAAAAATAATAATTTTTATTTTTATTTATAGCATCAAAATTATGGGTAATGGAAATATAACCATCATATAATTTGGAATTAAATCAACTTAAAGATTTGACCACTTTGGTGATTAACAAATCTATCATACATTAATTCCAAAATTCAAACATTTCATAAATAATTAGAGGATATAATATAACTTCATAATTTTTTTTTATTCCGAATGATGCCACTCGATAGGAAGAAAAGAGCATAAAGGTTTTTTCGAAAGGCTTCAAGCCCTGTTTCAGCTGAGAGCATTGATTCCCCTGGCACCTCTCTCCCACAGCTTGGTACGATTAAAGGAGTTGCCTAAACTCAAGTGTACAAAGTGGCTTAAAGTGACTCTTTTCGGGTTCGGTTAGGAGGGACGGTCAAAAAGCATCAAGGAAGAGACTGAGGTGACAAAACCATCAGTTATCGTTTTATTTTGAATTTAAAAACCATCAGTTATCACCAAGATAACTTCCCACAACCATCAGATAACCACTCCCATCAAGCGGTTAACAAAGCTTTCCCAAAGCCAACCAAAATTATCGATTAGCCCGTCATTAAATCACACACATTTACACATTTATCCTTTAAACATGAGTCATATGTGAGTTATTTCTTACAGAGAAAACAAAGCATATCGAGATTGATTGCCATTTCATAAGAGAAAAGGCCAATACAGGTGTTATCAAGCTCATTCATGTGCGCATTCAACATCAGTTAGCAGATTTGCTAACCAAGTCTTTGCCATTAACCCAATTTCAGTGCCTATTGTCCAAGATGTGAGTTCTGAATCCATTCCTCCCACCTTGAGGGGAAATATTAGAGAAACAGATTGTTAGAGTTTGTCAAGTTTGTTAGTAATGTTACAAACTTTGTTAGTAATGTTAGTTACTCTATCAACTTCACATATGTATTATAAATACTGTATAATTTAATGCAAATATATATTCCAGTATTCATTTTTCATACAGGTTCTAGTCTTAATAGAGATGCCTTTGTTCACCTCTCAATGGAACATTCGATCCAAACTCAAACTGACAACATCCAATTTGAAGGGGCTGATAATAAGGGAGAATAATCCATTATCTTATTTTTGTTTATAAATAAGTTAAGATTAGTATTATCTTATGAGTATTTTCAAATATGCCTGCAAAGATGCCCATTATTACTCTAAGAGTTAATTAGATACATCCCCTTAAAATTGAGTTTAAAAAAATTTAGAAATGATTTTTTCATATAAAACTCATCATAATTAAGTTATCTACTTCCATTTTTTAGGTGCACCACCATATAACCTTGAATTAGCTAGTCAACTGGATCAAGGAAAGAAGCTGGCATAGAGAGAGTGACAGTCAACAAAATTACAAGAAACACGTCACATACACAATTCCAACAAGAGAACGAGACAGTCAATGTTCTATTCTTGTTACGTATTATATTATAAAATGAAACAACATAAACACGAGGGACGAATTAGTGCTTAGCCCTATGTGGTACTCCATCAAAATGTCGTGCAGGCAGTTGCTAGATACAGAAAGCCAAACTACTGCACCATCTCTTTACATTTCTCAAGAATTCACTCAACATAGACCCCAGCAATTCCATTATATATGATTTTGCACCTAACATTTCAGCCTCCTCCTTTGGAACTTACATTGGCACAAAGATCACCTGCTATTTTGCTAAGTGTATCCTAAATTCCTAATCTATCATCTATGTGCACTAGGGCTGCACAAATGGGATGGTGATCCTCCCCTTTCCCACAACGTATTTTGTTTCCTGGACACCCATCATAGCAGGTAATTGACATTCATTGCTCAAGGTATTCCAGAAATATCAATCACCCAAGTGTCTCTGTCATGGCCAGGGGTAGTGCCATATCTGTTTTCTTGTAATTGTCCAGTGAAGAAATACCAGCATCAATAACATTACAATGCTTATTAGCCGAGTCTGTTCTAGACGAGGTCGTTTGCTGTAGAAGATGGATAAGGGACCAAAGCACATCTATCCTTGTTACATGTCTGTTCGCCTGTTGCACAATGTAAACAACCAGTATTTTAGTCAAAGCAAAATGGAGAAAGAGACAATTGCAATTACTTCATCAATCAAAAGACACCACCATTAAAACTGCATCCACAAATTGATATGGAATTTACCTCAACAATAAAGCGTGCCCATATTTTGTTCTCCCTAGTTTCCATCTTTCCTTTCAAGATATTCAGCCCAAACCCCCGAATTATGTCCACTATCTCAAGGAAGAAACCCTGCTCCGCACAAAGCATCTGCAACAGACCAATGCTAATGAATCCTCTGTAGCTAGTAGCGCAGATAATCAAATAAAAAGGATAGCAGATTGTAACTAAAACATACATTCTCATTTCTTACCTCTATAAGCATTTGGCCAGGTGGGCCCATGTCCTCAACTATAACTGGGCATACCATTGTCTGACCTGCGACTTCGAATGCCCATGTAACACCACCACCATATGTGCTACCTCCAACACTACTGTCTTTTAGAATCACTCCATTTGCCTGGTCAATGAGCTAAACATCCAAGGAAGTCCAATCATGTCTGATGCTGAATGAAGAGTAAGAATGTTCAAAAATTTTTTAAACTCAGCAGGAAAATGGTTTGATTAATTACCTTAGGCTCATTGGGTTCTTGCAGTTTGTCTGCATACTTAGTTATGCTTTGTAAGAATTGCATATATCTGATGGTGCGGTCTAACAAAGAATCAATGCTACACTGTTACATCAGGAGAATATATGTCAATATATTACTAACTACATAACAGTAAGCACCAAAATTTCTGCAGCTACGATTCTGAATAAATTTATGTCACAAATCACATACGTTGAATGGGGGGAAAATAGCTTCAATAGGAAATTTTCTTCATATAGGTGAAATTTTAGAAAAACATGTTAGAAACTCTCTTATCATAGGGTCAGTTAAAGCTACATTTACCTTTCCACCATTGGGGATGATCCCTCTTAAGTCTTTAATGCGGTCTTGGATCTGCTGACGATCTTTTGGTCGGGGTCGAGTGCTCTCCCCTGGCCTAGCCCTCTTCCTGGGGGCCTTTGTGGGTTCCACTGACTTTTGAGGCTGTTCAGGAACAGCCCTCCCAGTATTGATGCTATGGCTATCATTAATCCACAAGCCCTCCTGTAATTTTGGGAATGTCTCTTTCTTGTTTACAAGATTGTTTGTCTTGTCCAAGTCAGAAACAGGCTGCACCAAGTGTTCTCTAGCCCCAGACCAAGTAAGATTTGTGAACTGTATTGCATTTCTATTCACAGGTGAATATTCTGTCCTCTGCCTTTTATTGGTTGATAATTTATCCTCAAAATTATAACTATTCAAAGAATTAGAATTTGCTTCTTTATTCAAAAGCTCTTCAATTCCTAACTCAGAGAATAATCCCTTGCCGGTGCCAGTCAGTGTACCAATATTTGACTCTGATATGCATTCGGAAAAACCAGTATCAGTTGCAGCACACACCACAGGTGTAAGTATACTGCCCCACCACTCATCAGATTGATCACAGCTAAAATCAAGTCCAATGCTATCTAAAATACTATTTTCAGAACTATGCATAACTACAGATGTTTCTTGCCCATCCGAGTTAACTGTAGCAGTGATGGAGTTATGCACAGCTGGACATGTGACTGGAATATCACCGAAGGCACTACTTCCAACCAGACCAAAAGAAGTGGGATTAAATTCTCTTGACTGAGAAAGGGTGTTATCCAAAGCAGATACTGTTCCATAGATGCTATCCGCTGGAGAAGGAGCTAACCACTGGCAAAGATCGTCCATGGAGCAGAACTTAGAAAATTCTTCTGATGTGTCAGCTGGATTTAAGTTCTTAACGAGTCCATGTAGCATACTTAAACTAGCTGGGAAATTAACTTCTGTCACAATGCTAGACTGAGCAGAATGTTGGTTATCCAGTGAATTTCCTAATTTGTCTTGAAATATCCCGCTAGGGCCTAACAGTCTGTTCATATTGTACAATGAGGTCAATGCTGAATCCTGAACTGTAAGTTCGCTACAAGAAAATGCATTTGCTTCTGGACAATGCACGTCTGCAACATTTTGAGCCATTATTTCAGATACCAATTGTTGCCCTAATGAATCCAAAGAGGAAACTTCTCCACTCCATGTGCCAAAACAGGGGTTGCTGGCAATTAAGCTGTTCATAGAAGAGTTAGGCTTCGGCTTCAAAAGCTCATCAGTACTATCCCTATCTGAGAATACAACTTGAGCTTCTATGGCAGGTGTCAATTGGTCACCAAGACAAGAGGAATCTCCATGCAAGGGAGTCATCCCTTCTTCAAGAATCTTATATATGGAAGGGAAGGAATCATCAGGACATGGAGAAGAATAAGTCTCTCTCAGTAGCTCTTTAGAGTTATCACCATGAACAGATTTGAGATTCCAATCACATGAATTTTCAGTGGAAATGGAAGCCAACAATCCATCAAGGTCATAATTTTCATAATCCAGAGATAAAACAGTATTTGTTGATGCATTAACCATAACTTCATCTTCTATCCCCGTGAGCACTCTCTGTGTTTGTTCCAAAAATTCCACTCTCTCCAAAATCTGCAACAACGAAACAATTATAATCCATTTGCACTCAGATATGCAGTGGTGTAGACAAATATTTGAACGTGTAAAAGATAACTTTGTAATTATCAGCCATGATGGAAATAAAATTGAGAGACAACATTTGAGTTAGTCGAAATCGAGAAGGCATGTTACTAATTGATAATTATTTAAACAATCAAATAGCTGAAGTGAAGTGTGCATGCCAAGTAGCATCTCAAGTAGTATCTCCAAGTGGAAGTTCTTAAACGATCTATGGAAATGCTATTGCACAAGAATATTGCTGCATCCAAAAGGGCGCTTCATACAACGAAAAGAAAGAAAGCATTGCAAGGGAGTGACAGCCTATAATAACACAAGGAAGTGAATAAACAAGATAGGAAACAACTTCAGCATGCTATTGAAATCATTTATGTTTCCTGGATCCCCGTATTATGCTAGAACACTTCTGTGCATGAAACACTAGTATAACTTCTACTTTTTAGTCTTTCAGATAAAGAACTACAAGTTTACATAAGAGTTCAACCTAATTGTCAGTCAGGTTAAGCTCAAACTTTGTAAAATGTTATAATTTGGATTAAAGTGTTGTAAGAGTCACAAGGTTGAAAAAGTTAAACCTAAACAAATTCTGAGAGGACTTAAAAGGATACACTGAAAAGTACACTGTCACCCTATACTTTTCATCCTTTAAAGATTACTATAGTTTCAATGCAAAAAGATAAAATTTAGGAAATGAATTTGAAAATCAATCAATTTAAAATACTTCTAGAAGCATGAAAAGTGAAAAATTTTAATGTAATCTGACAGCACTGAAAGCCTTGTTAATATGAAATTTTGAATATACAAGTGCAGATTTAAGATTCTCTGTTTCTGCTATAATAATTATTCATTTTCTTTACAATATTAAACCATCCAGAACATACTCCCTGTATAAAATATCAGATCTAAACCACTTTACAGTAAATGCTTATCTATTAATTCGAAGTTAGTACACAAATCAGGAGGCCACATGCATGATCTCATCTTATCATTATAAAACATGTCCATCCCAAATCCATTTATGCATGATGACATAAATTTCACGTGCTTTCACAGAACTAACCTTCTTTTTGGATCCAAATTGTACCACTCCCCGTGGTTTAACAGATATCACAACAATTGTCTGCAAATCAGAATAGATGATCAATATACATTGCTCACGGCTTTGAAGAAGAAAGACTATTAGATAAGCATATTTCATTTGGTATTGAAACACATATCACACGAGATCAAGGTAGCTTTAACCAAAGAAATTATATTTGAGCATTGGAAAAAATGAAGGAAAGGGGGGATATGGAAAAATCAGAAGCTTGGAACATCAATTATCAAATGCATTTTCCTTCTTGATGATTTATAGTACCTTTATCCCAGAGGAGAATTGTTGAAGCAATCCAGAATCGTCCTGCTTAAAAAAGGGGAATTCTCAATATGTTGACAAAAAAACAAGAGCATATGAGAAGGAGTTGAAAATTGAAATGACACCAACTCAACAGTTGAAAATAATAATACCTCATAAGTATGCTGCCCAGTCAAATTCCATTCTTCGGTTTGACCATCTGAGTGCACCCATCTGTGCTTGCCCGTGAAAGCAGCTTGACCAACAATTCTAGATATGACATAGCAACTGTATTAGTCCTTTGTCTTTCATTGGTATGCATTTATTTTTGCACTTTATCTGATTCTGACTGGTTTGGTGAAAATTATGAAGTTTAAGAAAACGTGAAACAGAAATAATATTAATATAGGATGTTTCTCATCTCATCCGAAAAAAGGAAAACAAAAATTGGAACAATATTGAGCGTACCCTTCGCCCAGCAACTGGGCCTGTGGAAGCATGTTGGCAATCTCTTCTCCCAATTGCTCTGCATAGTATGCATCTTCCGCGGTCAACAACCTGATGGGAATTTCAAACATGCAATCTGAGGTGAGAAAGATCAAATGAGTGCGAAATGTGAAAGCATTCATTGCTTCCCTGGTGCACAGAGTAGAACAAGTAGAACTGAAATGTGACAACTGAACAACTACAGCGGAATGATTTGAAATTGAAGCATTTTATTTTATCCACGGAAGAGGGAACATATACATTTCTAGTACCCACTACTAGGAAAGAAAAGAATTGGGGAAAAAAAGAAAAAAGAAAGAAAGAAAGAAGAAGAAGAAGAAGAAGATTGGCATTTGTTGCATGCGCACAAGTCACAAGCGGACTAGAAATTGGGAGGGAAGTGGTTATCCTGATAAGAAATGTAGGAGAAAGAAGACGTGGTTGATACAAGAGAATAGAAGGGAAAAAGAGGCTTACAAGGAATTTCGTGGATGAAAGCGCCAGAAAATGGCGTAAGACCAGCCATCCCCACAAGTACAAAGAGTCTTGAGCGTATTCCTTAGAGTAAGAGGGTCAGCCATTGCCATTTGCCACTAACTAGATGGTTATCTGCGAATGTGACATTGTTCTTCAACGATCATAAATTGGTGACTTGAAGCCACTCTATACGAGAATATTAAGTAAAGAACCTCAAAACTGTCGAAGTGCCAACAAACAACCTAGCACTAGTGGAGAAGAAGAGCATAACAGCTGCTAAGGAAAATAAAGGAAAGGTAAGAAGTAAGCTAAATTGTTGGGTTTGGCCTCTCCTCACTCCTCGCTTCAGTTGTTTATTTATTTGTCTCCCAATTCCTAACTCACTCCTTTCCAAATTCCAACACCACTGCAGGGGAAATAACTTGTGTCGTTTGTGTCTTCAAGATCAACGTCAAGTTCCCCACAGCTGGTCCCACCTTAATCACTCACCGGCCACAACTGCTTCTATGTCCTCTCTCTTATACCCTTTCTCTTTCCATATGATTGATTATTCGGGAAATTTCTATTTTATAGTATGTGATTTGCTTTTAATTGTTCATAATTAATATCAAATATTCCCATTCATTGAAAAAAATAAATGGGAATGATTTTTTTTTCATCGAATATATTTTGGCTTAAAGTCAAATAAATTCAATGCTAAATAGTGAATATAATAATAATTGGAGAATCATGTTATCATGGGGACGTAACCAAATGAGCCTTGCAAATGCCAAGTATGTAGCCTGAAATTAGACGGAGAGAAGCTGTGGTCATCAGTGTGTTTTTATCAAGCGATACGCATTAATTGTGTAGAATTAAAATTTAGATGAGAAAATTTTTTTGTCACATTATGCTCATGATTATATCATAATCTTCTTTATTATACACGGAAAAGCATGGCAATAATTATAATTTATGAGCATTAAATTTAAATGAGATCAGAGGTTGGAGCAAAATGGATTATTTGGAATGCTAGCCAGCTAGAAGTGAAAATTAAGAAACTAGAATCTTACGGGTGAATTAACGGAGTTAGTTTAGCAAGTAAAATATATGAGTTACAAAGATTATTAAGAAGATGTGTTAGGAAGATATAAAATTATTAAAAAAATATTTCAAATTTGATTTGTGATAATCTGTTTTGGTAAACAATTTGTATGTATTATTAAAGGTGGAGCTACTTGTATTGTGAGGGGGGCATACCTCCTCAAATTTTTTAAAAATTTTGTATTTTACATGTAATATTTTTTTAAAAAAGATCTTTAACTTGGCTTCCTCAATAATAGTATTCTTTCTCTTTGACTCCCAAGTAAATTAGTCTAATTTTGCCTCTGGATATTATTATGTTTTTATAGTATGTCATGATTTTAGAATAAAGTAGTCTTGCATTTTCTAACTTCAAAAAAATCTTTTTTTAGAATACATTTTTTAAAAAAATAAATAAAAAAATCTTTGATAGGAGTATTTTCATAAATATTGGAGTAAAATTAATCTTTCAAACACAATTGTGACTAGTCTTTACTAAGAAGCTTTCCCAATAAATTCATTCTACAAGAACACTCCGAAAAAGATTATATATTTTAAATTAAATTAGAAGAGCACTAAGAGAAAATTATTTTCCTACTTTTGCACAAGGTGGTCCAAATATTAAAGGTCTAAAGAAAATGATGTCCTGTGGATATAATATAAATATCTCAAAAAGTAAAATTAACCATTAAAAATGAAAAGGGACATTTGTGGGATCATGGCTTGGCAAGAAGTGAGAGCATAGTATTTTTTGACGATGAAAATTTAAAAAAGAGGAAAGAAACTCTCACTTATTTGAGTTGAAAGCACAATAATTAAAACTCTCTTTATAAACAATGACTGAATTCAAAATTAGTTTATATTTTTAAAATTATAATATACTAATAACTGCAACTAATTATTTACAAGTAAGTTACAGCATTTTAAGTTATTATGAAAAGTTACGCATACTATCCTCATGCTGGATCATTATTAATTAGTAGTATATGTGTAATTGTGCATTTATTATTTACCTTGCACCCCGCGTTCTATTTATATTGCCTGAACTAACCATGCCTACTTATATAATGACTGCCCCGGCCATACTAATTAAAAATAAGAGTGTCTATTGAGTTAGGTTAATTTGTCAATTTATAAGTTTTGACCTAATTCATAATTAACATGTTAGTTTTCATATTGAAAAAATGTTAACTCATTTAACTCAATCTAACTCATTTTTTTAAATTAAAAATTATGTTATTTTTTAATATTTAGTATTATAAACATAATATTTTTTCTTTTCACATCTCTCAAATCTTATGTGACTTATTATATTTGACTTTTAAGACTTATGTTAGTACTTATTATGTTTAAGATTAAAACTTGTTATATTATATTTATGACTTGTAACTTAATGTATTTGACTTTTAATTTATTTAAAACTTTGTATGTCATCTTTTGCTGAGACTTATTAAGTTATTTATTATGACGTGTGATAAATTTTTAATTTTATATTAATTTTTGACATTTATTTTAGTAGTTGAAATTTTTTTTTAATGTATATTAGATACAAGAGTTTAATCCAACCCAACTCACTTGGATTGGTTCGAGTTTTAGAAAAAAAAAATCCTTTAATCCAACTCAACTCAACCGCTATTTTGATAAGTGAGTTGGATATAAAAACATCCCAAACTAAACCTAACTAAACCCACAAACACTCCTAATTAAAAATATTGCAATTGAAAGCTCGAATCGAATATAGGTGATATACACCAACACCCTTGGTTTGACTATTTTTGTTTTTATTTTCATTTAAAATAACAAATAAGTTTTAAAATGTATTTAGTTGTGTTTATTAAAAATATTTTAAAAAAAAACATATTTTAAAGTGAGATTAAATTTGAAAACAATAAATAATCATTTTCATCTTTTAGAAAATTATAAAAAGCTAAAAATATGATGAAAATTTTATAATTATCAAAAATTAGATTTAATTTTGATTTTTTGTTAGTGTAAAATTTTTTACACTATTATTCAATTATATATTACTTAGTGTTTGACTTTTTAAGTAATTATTATTTTAGTTAATTATTTTAATAATTTGATAAACTATGATTTGATGACAGTGTAAAAAATTTTATACTGATCATTAATCAAAATTAAACTCAAAAAATTATATTATTTGAAATTTTTTTTAAAATTTTAAAATAAAAATCATTTTCCAAAAAAATACAAATAAAAAATATTTTACATTTTTTCTTGTTTTTTTCTCAAGTGACTGCAAACCCTCATCAATGTATTTGTATGCTCATTGTACTCCTCCCAACGAGTGAATTAATTCAGTTACCTCGGCTTGCTGAGTAGACCAATCCCAAGCTCGGCTAGATAGATCTCATTAGTATGAAGTTCTCTTATCACTAAGTTTGATCCACACTAATGATACTTACACATGCTCGAAACCTCACATAATTCACATAGTCCTCATCAACTTCAATGATTTTGAAGATGAAAAAGGAGAGAAAGAGTGGATAAAAAAAAATGAATAGTGATGAATATGGGTGCGTGAGATATGTGAGAAATGTTATAATTGCATACAACATTACTCTATCTAATAGTTCATTGAAAAAAAAAAATTACTCTATACCTAATACTCATCCGAGAATAAGTCATTATGAGTGTGTTTAAAATAATAAGTTTTAGGAATTGATTTGATTTGTAAATGACATTTTATGTTTGAAAAGTTATAAAATTAGAATTTATTTGATTAGAAATTCATTATATTTATGTTTATTTGAAAATTTACTCAAATTTAGTTGGATTTGATTTTATTTTAATTCAATTGACAATTTTATCCTTATTAATTTATTTACTTATCTAATTTAAGTAAGAATAATAAAGTAAATTACTAAAATAAAATGAATTCCAATCATCTTTGAAGTGTTTCAAATGCAAAATTTGATTTACAAATTAAATCAAAATTTATTTTTATTGGAAATTTATAAATAGAAAAATTAATTTCTAAATTAAATAAAATTAAATCAAATCAATTTTATGTTTAATGATAACAAACACAACCAATAAAAAGCTATATAAAAAACAAAAACAATAAGGCCAATATCAAAAGGAATACTGTCATCAATACTATAAATAAAGGGTCAAGCCCTAATATTCTTTTCATTGACTAGAAACACTCAGGATTGATCATGTGCTATTTGTTGTATTCGTATGTGTTATTGTTGAACACTTAATTTAATTGTTTTTAGTGATAAAGCAAGTTGTCTCAGCGGAAAATAGTTTTACACACAAAGAGCGTGAAAATATGACGTAGGAACCAACAAATTTTAATTACTTTTACAAAAAAAGATATATGAGAAATAATATGATTAGTTTCACATATATGATGCATCGGTTGGTATAATCCCACATCAATTTTCTATTAATTTCACAAGAGTGTGGCAAGTTGTGTTATATTAGGCCGAATTTGACTGTCCAGGAGAACACTTTTTGAAAGAGGCAGCTTCAGTAATTCGAGGGAAGTTACACAATAATCTTTTAATAATTTAATCGCAATACATACTCATTTTAGATAGAAGATTTAAAATTTGTTACAGTTATTGCTATTTATTTTGTCATTATATATTATTATCAGGAAATCAAAATGAAAAAGATTTGTAATCATTTTCTGTATTTTTAGCTAATCATGAACAATCTATGCATTCTATTCTACTTCTAACTACTTCAAATATTAGAATTCATTGTAGAAAAATACATGCAATCATACAGTTATACCTAATTGCATTTAAATTTATATAAACAATAAAAAACAATAACTTCAGTGACATTAGGTTTCTTTAAAAATTATTTGATCAAAAAATGAAATTATTTCTACATTATTTTACTTGAATTTTAGCTTACCATTTTGTTGGTTACATCACCTCATTTGTAATTAAAAAAATTAATTGTTTAACATAAAGTTTATAAATGATTTAATCTTTTTGTTACAAAAAGAGAAAAAAGAAAAAAGAGGTGCATTAATATTATAGGAGAGTTGGTGCTAGGGGGGAAATAGGTCTTTAACCTATTTTCGGCCTTAGTAATCCTAAGTCTATATAGTATACAAGTTAGTCTTAAATTTTTATAAAAGTCTATTTAATTAAATAAGTTAACCTAGATTGTTAAAATATATATTTGACTTAGTAATTTAGCTTATTTATATATTATATATATAATTAAAAAATTATAATATTTATATAATTTATTATTATATATTTATATAATTTATTAATTTTAAATATAATTTTAATAATTTTAATTAAAGATACGAGTAATTTGAGATTTTTTAAAGTATTAATTTATTAACCTAATTTAGATTTTTTTATGTAATATAAGTCTTTAAATAAGTTTAATATGCCAAGTTAAGCTCTTGTTCTTTTATAAAAAAAATTAAAGCCAAGTCTAAAAAAAATCTATATAAAATAATAGGTTAAACTCAAGTTTAATATTTTACAAAACAGATTAAGAACTATTAAAAAAAATCTAGCTTAATATAATTTATTTTCACCCCAAGTTGGTGCTCTCCCTTGCTAATCCTTGATGTCGGGAATAGGAATCAGAAGTGAAGAATTTGCAGGGAATATATAGGATCATCTTCCGAATTCCCTCCCCATGGTCGTTGCCAACTCAAATAAGTTATCTTTTCTGTTTCACTCAAATTATTATGAAAGGAATATATATATATATATATATATATATATATATATATATATATGTATAACTAGCTAGCTAGGGGAGAGGGTGATGTCGCTGTTGTATAGGGTGATCAATATCATTGATGATCCTAGTAATTCCCTGTTGATGCTTTATGCTAAAATGATGAAATGTTTTACTGGAATTCCACATAACTTGGAAGGCAGAGACCATGGCATTTCTATGCATATTATAGCTCCCTCTTTTATCGACACTCGGACACATATATATTAATTAAGTCACCTCATAATCATATATGTATATGGATAATATAATCGATTAATTAGTCCCCAACTTTCATATATATACGATCAAGTAATTACTAATATTTTGAAAATCGGACCTGATCGGCTGGTTCAATCGATCGAACCGGGACCCTGATCCCTCATCAGTTCGGGTAGCTTCCCATAATCGGGGAGGTCAAAAACCAGTCAAAAATTGATGAACCGGTCTCAAACCGGGTGAACCGGTCTCAAATCGGATGAACCGGTCAAACCAGTATTGGTCCGTACGGTTACCAATTTTGAACTTTTGTTTTCAAAATTTTTTAAGCAAAACGATGTCGTTTTGCTCTTAATTTTACAAAAAAAAAGAATCAAAACGGTGTCGTTTCCGGAGGGAGTTGAAAACCCTCGGCTCAGTCTGCCTCCGCACTCCGCAGAACGAACGCACCGCAGCCGCCTCCCAGCTTTCGTCCTGCATCGCGCACAGCAACCGCCTTCGTCCCGCGTCGCACACCCCAGCCAACCAGCACCGTCCGCTCCGCCTCCGCACTGCAGCGTCCACCTCTGCACCGCAACTCCCGCCTCCGCACCTCACCTCCAGGTTGAAGCCTTATAGTTTTGTTGTTGTTCTAGGTAGAGACTTTATTAATTCCTGCATCTGTTACTCATTTCTGCTCAATGTGTGTGTGTGTGTGTGATTGTGTCTTGGTTAGTCGTCGAAAACGTTATATAAAATAGAAGTGAAAGTGATGCCACATTGTGATTCTGTGAATACGTATTAGGCACAAAATTTATGAAAACTGATATAGATTATCAAAATTGATAAGTTTTGAAATTGAGGCAAACAACTCCAGTGATTGAAGATCCCATCTATTGATTAAATTTTGTATGTGTAGTTTGCAGTTGTTAAAGAAAAATCTTAAACAGTATGTAAAAGTCGTTTAGAATATTTGTTATATTACTTATATAAATAAAAATATTTTTTACTTTATGATATTATTTTTTTATATTTTAAATAATTTTATTATTAATTTATATTATATTTTATTAATATATAAATAATTATATATATATATATATAAATATATTTATATTTATATATAAATATAAATATATATTTAATTATATTTCAATTCATTTACAGTTTAATTATAATTTGATTATTAAATTTTAAATTAATATCTTAATTAATTCAATGATCGATTTAATTTTTAAAATTTTAATAATTACAATAATATTCTTCAATTAATTAATTAATTTATATAGAGTATCCAAGGTCCAAAGGCTAAAAAGCTGAGGGGACAAGACAATTCATTATTCCTCATAACAGAAGCAAAGGCATTGATGTTGGTGCACTATATAGGTAGTACTACTGCATGATGGGTCCCCCTTCTGTAGATGGCAATATTCTCTTCCTAGTCTGAGAATCTTGACTTCCTATAGCTACTGCCTCGAACCATTATATATATAAAATTATTTAAATATTTTTATTTAATAAATTAAAATTTTAAGCTAATTAATTCATGACAGATACCAACACAATCCCATTCCTTTCGCTTCCTTGCTCCTCCACTTCTGCTTGCACTTCCAAAACATGGTACCACAGCACAAGCAATGCATGACTGACATCGCACTCCCCAACTAATCTTTTTGTTTCTCTGTGACAAGTGAGAATCCCATCATCGCCAGGCCTAAAAAAGACTCTGCTTTGGGTCCATTCTCAACTTAACATCATTAAACCATTGCTGTTGCTAGCTCAGGACCATCTTCTGCCTTATTTCATAAGTATCAAGTTAGTGTATACAATGGAGATAGAGAGAATTCTGTGGTCATTAAAGTTTGCCAAATTTGCCACACACACATATATCCAACTTATGTGTCAAGCATGATTGGGATTCATCCAAAAATGTCGTTTTAGAAACATATTCATGCTGCTTTTGTTCATTATTCGCTAGTCGGCATTGATTGAAAATCATAGGGGGTCGTTGGAGTTGGACTCACCTAGCTCTTTCATCTCCTCCCCTTGTTGGAGGCAAAGGAGAACCCAACAAAATATGATCGAGGAGATTCATCAATAAACATATTTAAGCTAAGAATCACACTCATGGAATTGATATCTTTTTTTAATTCAAAATTGTAAGACGTTAGATTTATGAATCTTGTCATTTAGATAATTTTCACTAAATTCATTCTTATTTCATATAAAACTTCCACTCACACTTTAATTCTAACACTTCCTTGTGTGCTTATTAGCAGATCCAATTTTGTTTTGTCTAGGTGGTTGGGTGTGTGAGTCAGAAAATTAAAGCCAAAGGCCCACAAAGTAAGTGCAAGACGCGAACTTCCCTTATTACATGATTATTCTCAGCATCACGAAATGAAAGCCTTCCTCTTTTTAGCAAGCAAAGGCCTATAATTTTGTCCCCTTCAGCCACCACACGCTTCATCATAGCCGTTGAGAGGCAAGTCAACGGCATCCAAAAGTTCTGCTCACTCTTTTTCATTTATTAACAATTTTGTGTATACATATCTCTGTAACTCTTTCAGCTAAAAGGGAAGAAATAAATCCAAGACTAAGATTCAGCTTGTTCATAGGCTTTTTAACTTTAATGATCTTCAGCTAGCTTTCCCTCTGTGTTTTAAAATTGAAAAGAACGAAGCCTGCTTAAGCAAGAATTAAAATAGGTGACGTATTGCAGCCAATCCAACAGAAGGGCCTACACATGATGAATTGAGGGAACTAAAGAGATTTGGTTGAACCCTTTCAATTACATGATAATGTCAAAATGAAACATAATGCACGTCAGCTGTGTAAGCTTTTATCTCTATGTAGAAAGCATGCTTTGCCCTACGAGAAAAGGGCAATGGGTCTTTTTTTAGGAGAATAGGACACAAACTATTATGGTCAGTTATTATTATGTCATGTTCTCTTTCCCCTTGGCGGTGGCACATGTAATTGCATTTTTCTATTTTTTGCTTTCTTGGTGATTTTGTTTTTGACTTAATTACTCGCCTTGGTCCTTATGTATATTAATCAGTTTTTAATGAACGACGTACATCCCTAGCTTATAATTACAAACAAAGAAAGAAAAATGTTGAATTGACGTAATTATCTTCGTTTTTTTTGTAAGTTGTATTCCAATAACTAGAATTAATTATCAGAAACTCACCCTGAGTTGTCACATATTAAATTTGCTTATGAGGATAAGAATACTGTTTTTATGGAAATCTAATGCAGCAGTCCTCCATCATCCCAACTTGTTTCAATATTATATATGTTTTTTTTCTTTGAGTTATTCTTAAATAAACACAATGTATGTTATTAGACAAGTAATAGTATTCATTCATTAATTGCCAAGAGTCTTAATTTTAGTGAAACCAAGTTCCTTTGAAGTTTATTTGATCTTAGATCAAATTTCACTAAGATCACTTTGTCATTCTGTAATTAACTTATTAAATGATTATGTGGCCTTTAATAAATTATTAGTCTTAATTATCTATAGAAAATGTAATGCTGAAGATGTGCTCTTCTTACTTTTCGTAGTAAGACATTGTTCTTACTTGATATATGTGTCTGTGTATATATGTAATTATTTGTTAAAATTTATACATGTAGGTTATACAATTGAAGATCTTTATTATTTTTCTTTAAAACTATCTTCTTTTATATCCCAAAGTTTACTAAAATCAAACCAACCACACCTGGATAGGCTTTGGTCAAATTCCAAACAATCTGCAAGCAGATTTGGCGGTAAGACTGCGTTTGGTTTCTGGCCCCAGGATGAACGAAAGGATGGAGATTTGTGTGATTATGAAACGGAAATTGTGTTTCTTTTGTGGTGCAACAAAGAAAGAGGGGGCATAGCATCACAATTCACAGGGAAGGGAAAGGGAATGGGAATCTCAGTGGTGAGGTGATAAGGGGGGGCCAAAGCTGACAGACCCACCAATTGAGCTGCCACACAAACACAAGCTTTACTGCTTTATATGTTGTCCACCAAAAGTGAAACACAAACCCTAACAATTTCCCATGTTACACTCATCGCTTCGCCGGTTAAAAGTTAAATCTGCCTGTCACTTTGTTTCACCCACGCAAGTCACAATTTCCCTCCTCATTCCTCGACAATATTAGTTAAAACAGGACGAGACAGTAAATCAACAACATTTATGATTTGGTGCTTGCTACAATACCTTTAGAAATTATTGAGTTTTAAAATTCCATTAAATACAGCAATCAAAAAATGATACTTATTTTAATTTTATTGAGGTAAAAGAATGTACAAATAAAGAGTAAAAAAACGAGCAATTACTTTGTATTTGCTTCTATTATTGCTGATGTAGACATATGAAAATATTTGAACAAAGAACAAATATAATAGTTGCTCCTGTAATTACTTTTATTGTTGTTCCTTTTCTCGGGTTTCAAAACCCACCCAAATAAAAAAGTACAGTAGAATTTACCTTATGCTTTATATTTAGCTGGTTCAACAGTTTAAGCTATTTATAGCATGTTTGAAAAATATTATTTCTTAAAAATTAACCATTTTGATTTTAAAAAAATGCCTGGGCCATGTCTGATTCTTGGGTCAGCCCAGCAATATTTTTTAAAAACAAAACAAGGAGTTGGTCATGGCGACCTTTCTCTGCAGTCTCCCATAACACCCCCAACTCTTTTCGTAAGCCCTTGGGCTTTTGGCAGCAATCGGCAGTCCCAAATCGCGACGTTAAAAAGGACAGACGCAAGCCAAGGTAAGGGTGGTCAAATCTTAAGTTTTGATATTGTCATTCTTTTTTGTTCGCTTTTTCTTTTTAAGGTTTAAGCGGAGTATTATGTTCGGCCAAGGTAAAGGGTACTGCAACTTGCAATGGAAAGCGAGGGAGGTAACATTCATGTTAAGCTTCATCCTTCGTAGACGCTTTTGTGGCGAGTATGGCTTTGTCTCCTCATAATTCTAAATTATTTATATGTACTGTTTTTGTGGTTTAAAGCTATTTATCTTTTTATTTTGGAGGCGTCATTTTAGAAAAAGCCAACTCTTTTCACTTTTCTTCTATCTCTTAATTTTACTTGTTACAGTCTTTGTTCTCGTGATATGGACAAAAAGTGCTATTTCTATGGCTTAGGCTCTGTTGTTGCTTGAATTTTGGTACTCCCTAATTTATCTTTAGTAATCAATTAGATTTGTATTTGTGCAATGCATGATAAATTTATTTTAAGAAATAAATGAAATTATTATTAATTAATAATAATTTATTTAAGATAATTATTATTTTTAGTATAATTATTATTATTGATTAGTGAAATTATTATTTTAATTATTATTAAAATATTATAAAATACATAATTCACCAAGAATTTAATTTTGATACATTGTTAATGTAAGTTTTTTAACATTATTATCTAATCACATTTGTCTATATCATTAAAAGTATTTAACTTTTTAAGTAATTATCATTATAGTCAAATTTTTTAATAATTTGATAATAGTGTAAAAATTTTCATATTGATAGTTGATCAGATTTAAACTTATTCGTCAAACCAATTAAATGATTGAATATAAATATGTTATTACATTTATAGTTATATGTTAGTCATGGCAAAAAAGGTGGTGTCAGTAAATGGTTTTCGTTTTAGTAAGATGACTAACCAAAACTAATAATTGTTATAACTTAAAGTAATAAAGACCAATATTTACAACATCTCTCTTCATACTAATATTTTTTTTTAAAGAACCTGCATAAAAAGATATCCTCTATCATTAAAATTAATGACCATATAAATATAAATGAATTAAATTCATTAAAAAAAGCCAGAGTTATTGGAATGAATATTTGCTGGTATAAAGAGAATTGGTTAACTTTTGAAAGCTAGTATTTCCAGTAAAAATCATAAAAAGAAAAATCTTTATATCAGTAATTAAACAAATAAAAAGAAAAATGAATACTTAAATCATTATTACTTTTAAATTATTACCTTAATAATACTTAAGTTTATACCATTAAATTATCAATACAAGAGTACCTTTTTTTCTGATAAGTAGGAAGTAACTTTTTCACCATACTCATCCCATAATGTGCAACTTAACTTTTTATTCTTGAAATATATTTGAAAATATTTAAATTTAAATTAAAATAAATATAATATGTAGAACAAATATAAATAGAATGATTATACTACAAATCTTGAAGATAAATAATAATCTTTTTGATCAACTCTCAATCTTTATTGAAATTTTCAATTTCATGATAGCCATCAAACTTTCCAATACCATTTACAGCAACATAAAAATTTAAATTAGAAATAGTAAAAATCATTGCATCTGTCGAAATATGTGAAAATTAGCCATGATGAAGCAAGAAACGAATAGTTGTTTGATGAATAAAGACAAGGCGGGATTATACTATCCACGTTGTAAGTACCCGAAATTTTGTTTTCTTCTGACATTTTATACATATCATGATTTTATCTTTTTCTTTGATATGATATGAAAATTTGTATTTTCTTATTATTTTATGATGATTTTTTTTAATGAATGAATTCATAATAATTAAAATTATTGAAAAGAATTTATATCATTCAAATAATAAATATTTATGTGAATCGGTTATTGTAAAATATAATTTAACTTGATATATTATTTGTGATATATTATTTTAATTTTATTAGTATTTTAGATTCTTAGACAAAATTATGGTATATGACGCTCAAAATTTTATTCATTTATCTATTTAAATTTGTGATATTTCAAATTTTATTTTAAATTATTATATATCTGCATATATTTGTATATATCTGCTTTCTCAAAGAAATTATAAATAGGTATCTATGATAGGGATAGGGAGAGCACTCTCCACCCCCATTGGTCCCATTAATATTCATAATTTGAATATCACATATCTTATAAAAAAAATAGTATAAAAAGAATTAAATTAAATTAAATATAATGTATAAAATATAATATTGTACTAAATAATTTTCATTAACAATTCTGTTGATGATCTCATCAAAGTAAGAAAACATGAAACAAAGTTTAGATATTTCTTTACAATCTTGTTTTTCATGAATAGAAGTCAAATTCTAGAAGTTAATTTTGAAAGTATGCCTAATAGTCCTATAATCGACTATTTTGAGCAACTACAAACTGAATGATCTTATAGATCTTTTCTTCCTTTACAAACCTAATGAACCTCTGAACAAATAATCTGTTTACAGTTATATGGATTTTACTATGTTGATCTTGCAACACCACTTATAGGCTATTAATTAACTTCATTAGATAAGTTAAAACCAAGTGTAATTTACAATTGAACGATTCTGAATTTAATCTTCCAATATTATTTTGAAGGAGAAATGTCATTAACATTCTGTAACTTCCTTGCTTTTTTTTTTTCCTAATTTCCTTTCTATCTATCTATAATAAATACAAAAAAAGAATAAAAAATTATAAGAGAAAAGAAGAAAGCAAACAATAAAAAAAAAAAGAAAAGTGAAGTATCAAATGAAGAATAAAGTTAATAAGATAGAAAAAATGTAAATAGTCTAACCCAAAATAACATAATATAGATAAAAGTAATAATCTAAAGGCTTTCCTATATAACTATCCTTTTGCTAAAAAATTCTCTTCTAATATTAACGGCTACAAATACTTATATCAAGACGTAATAATTAATGTTATTTAATTAGGCTTTTCGTAATTTGTATAATTAGAATTAATTTCAGTTAAATGCACCATGTCTATATTCTTGTGTATGACCAGAATAAATATTTTAAAGATAAACCCAGTTAAATTTTAGTTAAATCATAATCACATTACTTTTTGTTAATAATATTAGTTATTATAATAACCACAACAATGTTAATTAGGCTTATGATCGAATTATAGTCTATATCAAATCAATGTAACTTTTAACAAATCAAAATTGAAATTGTGAAATTAAATATAAAATTTAAAATTTGAGTATATAAAATTTAAAATTAAAGTACATGCAATCATTAAACTTGATTGATTTATAATTTTTTGTTTATATTATTTTTAAAGCGTGATAAAAAAGTTATTAACACAAAATAAATAAGTTATGATTTGCAAAATATTTTTAGCCAAAAAATAAAATAAGTTAATTAAATTGTAAATAGCATATTTCTCACCATAACTTTTAAATGCTTAATAACTAATTAGCATGAGAGTAATGTTACACAGCTAAAAAAAATAGCCAAAATTATTGAGAGAATTCTGGCAGAATAATAGAGGATTGTTAGATTGAATTAAGTGGTATGGACCATTCATCAATGCAAAGGTAAAAAAATATATCAAATCATTTTGTCAAAAAATTTGATAAAAAAATTCTAATTATATAATATTTTCCTTAACATAAAGTGACGATTCTTAATTAAATGAGACTATAATTTGATTCGAACAAAATGTTTATAATTGTTAAGATTTAAGTTTAGGTCTACAACTTGTGATAAAGATTTGATTTTGAGATTTACAACATGCCTCTTACATTTTTTATTTTAATAAATTTTAACTTTGAATAATTTAACTAATTTACATAATTACAAAAATCAAGCTATGTAAAATTTTAAAAAAAAATCCCAAATTTGAGTGAAAAAATAAAAAAAATTATAAATAAAAAACTTCAAAAAATTTCTAATTCTATTCTAAAATCAGTCTACTTATAGATTTATTGAATATAGAATTAAATATAAAATTTTAAATTTAATATGGAGTTATTAAATATAGAATTAAATATGTAATTTAAAAGTTAAAAAATATAGATCTTTATAAAATATAGTAATTAATTATTAGATGAAATCATTGAATTGATATACAATTAAATTCATAATGAAAAGAAATATAGTAAATAACTTTAAGAAATATGTTGGCAAAAATAAGATTGCATGAAAAGTTTTTGAGTAGGAAAGGAAGTCTACATGAGAAAAAAAAAAGTCTCCATAAGCAAGAAACATTTTTTTAAAAAGACTATTACTTTTATATATTACTAGTTTTTTACCTGTATGATGTATGGAGAATTGATTATAAGAAATAAATAAAATAAATATTAGTTAGTAAAATCTATAATACTTATTTGAATTAAAAGATTATAAAATACAAAATTCACTAACTAAATTAAATATTGAACATAAATATGTGGTTATAATTATAATTACTTGTTGGTCATGACAAATAAGGAAGAATCAGTAGATAATTTTGTTTTACTAAGAGAACTTATCAAACTAATATTTATTGTGACTTAAAGTAACATGGATAAATATTTATAACATCTCTCTTCACACTAATATTTTTTTAAAAAAAATTCTATAAAAAGATATCCTCTATCATTATAATTAATGACGACATAAATATATATTGATTAAATTTATATATAAAAAAGTTAGCATCACAATAAATCATATTAGTCATAAAATCATAAAATTAATTATAATTTATATATTAGTTGCCAACCCAAATAAAATTAAATATACACTGATAGAAGTATATCAAATTACAACACTTCTTTTCTCTAGAATATAATAATATCATGAGTCTCTCAAACATCTCAAAAATTTTTAAAGAAAATGAAGAAAGTCTCCAATTTTAAAAAATAAAAATTAATTAGTTGGTTACTTGCAACAGTAATAGGAAACTCACAATCTTAATTGTTTTGTAGAATGTATTAGATAATAACTAAAAATGACAGTAAATTATGACACAACATAATTTAAAAGAAGAATAAATTGAAAATAAGATGTATTGTTTAAATGTATTTTTAAATAATAAAAATATTATATAACAAAAGAAAACATATTGTAAAAAATAACAATGTATAATGTAAATTACTCAATAATAAAATTAAGAAAATACCTATTTATGACAAATTTCAAAACATTCCCTGGAAACAACATTATTTGTTGTTTTAATAACTTCCTTTCCTTGTCAAGAACTGATATTTTTAGTCCTTGTTTGTTTTACACTCTAGAAAGGGCAACATATAACTGACTATGGCTAAATACTGATTTTCAGAAGAATAAACTAACATGAGACAGAGATTAACTTTGGCTCTTGTTAATTGTTATAGAAAACATATTGATCTTGGATATTGTCTCATTAGAAATTCAAATGGCAACACCATCCAGGGAATAAACAATTTTTGTCTAACATTGCATCCAGAAATGACTTTACCTTCTAACACATGGTTACTAAGATTATTTATTATTAATCTCTAATTCTTATTTTACTTATATTTGTTGTGAAATGAGATTTTTTTTTTGTACATATAATAATTGAGATTTGTTCTATAAACCATTAAATTTATAATGTAAACATAAATTGATTTATACAACACTCTTCTACACCCAATTTCAACTAAAAAAATCTTGATATAATATAAATTTGTTTTAATTAGACTGATTTATCTCATAAATCAAATTAATTATTTATTAAAATTTTAAAGAAATACAAGTTTAAACAATAAAAGAATTTTTGAGTGAGTGGAAAAAAATTTGGGACATTCTTTTACTTCTAGTTATTATAATAGATAAAATAGATAATAGATTAATGTAATTACAAAAAAGCTAAGTAAATTTAAAAAAATTCCTAATTTGAGTGAAAAAATAAAAAATTATAAATAAAAAACTGAAAAAATCTCAAATTTTATTTTCTATTTTACATAAATCAGGTTACATAAGGAGTTATTAAATATAGAATTAAATATGAAATATAAAATTTAATATGGAGTTTTTAAATATATAATTGAATATGAAATTTAAAATTAAAAAATAAAAGAGACCTTATAAAAATATGATAACTAATGATTAGACACAACCATTGAATTGATATAAAATTAATTTCATAATCAATGAAATCTTAATAAAATACCTTTAAGAAATTTTTTGGAGAAAATAAGTTTGCACGAAAAATTATTGAGTGAGAAAAGAAATCTCCTTAAGTGAGAAATTTTTTTTTAGAGAGATTATTTTTATATTATATAATAGATAATAGATAATAAATAAGTATATAATTTAAAATTTTAAAAAATTTAAAAAAGACCTTTGTAAAAATATAGTAACTAATGATTATACGCAATCATTAATTAATATAAAATTAAATTCTTAATTAAAAAATCTATTAAATAACTTTTGGAAATATTTGAGCAAAAAGAAAATTGTATAAAAAGTTTTTAAGTAAGAAAAGAAGTCTCATGAATGAAAAAAAGAAGTCTCTATGAAATAGATTCTTCTTTAACTTAATGTGTATTTGAATTAACTTATTTTGTATTCAAAATAACTTATAATTAAAATTTTTTTAAGAAAGTTTATGAAAAAAAGTGACTATTTTTTGAAAAATAATATTTTCCAAACATGCTATTAGTGGCTCAAATTCTTGAACAAAAAACTGGTCACATGATTCAGTTTGTGTGACGATAAACATAAAAAAAGATAAATAACTTAAAAAAAAAAGAAAGAGAATGGAGTTGTTATTTAAATCTCACATCGGAAAAAAGAAAAGAATTTTATATTATTTTAGTTTTAAGTCCTACATTAAAAAAGTAATAAACTCCTTCTCCCTAAGAATGATTATATAGTCCTTAAGGTAGAGAAGCTTAATTACTTTTCCCTCTAGGTTCTTTGTAAAAAGAGTAAAATGTTCTAGTAAATTTTTGTAGCAGGATCTGACGTCGATTCAGATTTTGGGTTATCTTAGCTTAAGTTACATAAGTAGATATTTTAATTAGAGGCATTTTTTTTCTTATTTTATGTTGTTATTTTATTTTATTTTATTTTATTAAGCAAATTTTGGATAGTGAATTTAGGCTTAGGGATATAGAAATATTTAGAATTTTGAAATTCAATTGGGAATATCAATTTTCTATAATTGATATTAATATTTTTCTATAGTTACATAATGATATAGGAAACCTCTAGTTCACCAAAGTAAATCATTGGAGGATAACCCAATTGAAAACTGCTAAATACTATGAATGGTTATTATCTGCTACATGTCTATTTGTTCATTAATTGCGAACGAATTTTAGAATTTTTATTTTGAATTTGTTAGAGCCTTAAACACTCTTGGGACAAACAAAGTTTGGAAAAACTCACATTTGACTTCTGAGCATGGTTATAATAAAATGATCGATGAATTGATAAATTTTGTTGATAGAAAATATATTGATAATGATTTTAAAACAATTATGACAATTATTTCATATATCAGATTCAGACCAATGATGGTCATTGTTATAAACAATGGTTTTTGAACCATTAATGAAAATTGTTTCAGAATATGGATTGATGTTATATTGATAATTATTATTGACATTGGTTGCTTATGAAAATCATATCTAAAAAATGTTTTTGAGTGAGTTTTTCAATATTAGAAAATGTTCTGTTTGAAATAAAATTAATTTTAATAAATTAAAATTTTTATTTTCACTTAAAAAATTTATTTTTCTTACGAAATATGATATTTTTGCAAATTGTTTTCTTGAAAGAAAACCATGTTAAAATACTATATCTAATAGCATTAAATGTTAAACTTGGTGCACTTAAAATTAGACTCTATACAGGAGATGCTAACTCTGTGTTAAGTTAGTACACATGGGTTAGTTATGAATTTGGAGCGTGATGCTCATTAGTTCAAGCTTTAGGCTTGTCAAATTAGTTAGTTTATTGGCGAACTGTGTGCTTGATTTGTTCAATTCAAGCCTTGAGTTTGTCAGATTAGTTAGCTTACCCCGCGAGCTGTGTGCTCGGTTTGTTCTGGTTCTGCTTAATGAATTATTTCGTTTGGATTTTTTAATTAATTTTCATAATATTTGAGATTTGTTATTAGAAATTGTTTATTGACTTTAGTGCTTTGTAATGTATTTTTTTAAATGAAATTTATAATGATTGATTTAGAACTCTTATATTTTAAAAAAAATTATGTATGCTTATTATATTTTTTTTCAAATATTTTTTTTAGTTTTATTTGTGATATATTATTTTAAAAATTATTTTGTTATTACTCATAAAAACTCGTGCCCCTGTTTGTCCCATTTCTAATGTAGTTGGCATTAACTGCTCACTGAGTTGTTAACTCACCCATCGTTGTTATATGTTTTTTAGATACAGTTAATGAAATTGGTTCTAATTTAACTCCTCTGATTTGATCGAGAGAATTCTCAGTTGTTTGATGAGCTCATCACATTGTTCGTGTGAACAAGTTTTGTTTATATTGAATTTAAAAGCCTAGTGGATTGACTCTTAGTTGTGCTCCATTATTTCTAAGAGCAGGATCCACGCTAATTAGAGATTGAATTTACAATGTTTGTTTTTGAGTGAATTGCTGGTGATCAAAATTTATTTGTCTGATATTTTATAAATCTAAACTAATAAAGTATTTATGAGAACCTATGAGAGTTATTTTGAATTATATGTTTAGAGTTATAATTTTGAGACTCGTATAACTTGAGTAAATTTATAATAAACTTTATCATGAACCTCAAATTTGGGTCCTGACTAAGGTTCTGAAAACCGAACCGGTCATTGAACCGGTCGATTTACTGATTCAAGATTCAATGGTCAAACCGTGGTCGAACTGTGGTCGAACTGGAGTATAATTAAATATATATTTATATATATATATATATAAATATATTATATATATATATATAATTATTTTATATAGTAATAAAATAAATAAAATTTATAAAAATACAATATAAATCAATAATAAAATTATTTGAAACATAAAAAAAATAATATCATAGATCAAAAAAATGTTATATTCATATAAGCAACACAACAAAATAATATCATAAAGTAAAAAAATATTACATTTATATAAATAACACAAGTTCAACAATGTTCCATCAAAAGTAATCATAAAAAAATTCACAAATTATACAGGATCATCATAATCAGCATTAATTTGTTGAATATTTTCATTAAAAAATATCTTCTTGTTCATCTCTACCATCATGATCATCATCAAATGAAGGCTGCATTGTTGCTTGACTTGCTTCAGTCATACCAAATTCAGTATCAATATATCCAACTTTTAAGAAAATAAAAGACTTAGTTAGTTAATAGTAATACTATAATACATAATATCAATACTTTTATATAGAACTATAAGAATAAGACTTACCAACATGATAAGAAGGAATGACATTGTCTTTATAAATTAAATTTTCAATCTCTTCATTACCAAATTCTGGTTCAGGATCTTCTTCCATCACCCAAAAGTCAACATTGTCAATATTTTCATAATCAATTGGATCATAAGTCCTTTTCTTTCGATGCAACCTAGAACAAATAAACAAAAGTATTATAATTATTTTTCAGGTAACTAACCTAAAGTTTTTAACATAATAAATGACGCCATTAATATAGAAGTGTTAAATACTTAAATTATTAATATACTTGGATTTAAGACGCAAGTTGTAAGTCATATACACAAAATCATTAAGTGTTTGATGCTCTAGCCTATTCATCCTTTTAGTATAAAATTTGTTCAAAAAGACTCTAATTTCGTTCGCATCCTGAGGAAGAAGCTGTTTGACTAAGGATACGATATGCTATCTTTTTTCAAATATGGAGTACTAGTGCCAAAAAATGTCCACCATTCATCTACATAGAAATAAATATAATTCTCAACATCAACCATCGATTATATATTATAAGTTTCAAAATATTAAAACAAATCAGTATATAAAAATAAAATTGCTTATTCGGTTGAAGCTCCTTAGCTGCTGTCAAAGCAGTAGGCCTATCATAACTTTCCTTGCGCTGCCGATGCACCTGTATCTCTTTCATTACTTTAAGTGGATCATTACAAAGGCTTTTTATATCAAACAAGTTAAGTAAACCTTGCATGACCCTGTGCTTCTCAATGAATTTTTTATCATAAAAGAAAGTAGGATTTAAAAAGTAAGATGCTGCATGGAGATTCTGATGCAAGTGCTTATCCCATCGAGCCTTAATGATTTCTGTATAAGGCTTGTACAAGTTTTTCCTATTCTTAAAAAAATGCTTGATAGCATTTTTTTGCCCTTTGCATGCCTTCATATACATATCCCAATGAAGGTTTTTCATCAGCATCCACTATTCTCAACAATCTAATTAAAGGGCCTACAATCTTCATCACAATAAAGCAATCATGCCAAAACTTATTATCCAAGATAATATCACTAACAGCTTTCCCACTAACACTGCTACCTAACTTGTGTCCAGTGAAGTGCTTGTCTACAACTAAAGCTTGCAAGTCTTCCTTGTGTTCATAAATACTTTTTAAAGTAATAAAAACAGTAACAAAACGAGTAGCTCCTGGACGAACAACTTCCTTCCAACCTGGCCTTTTTCTAAGCCAAGACAAAAAACATCATATGATTGTAAACAAATATAGTTATCTTTGAAGCATGAGATACAAGGTTAGCTACATGGGGTATGTTGCTAATATCTTTCAAAATGAGATTAATGCAATGGGGAGCACAAGAAGACCAAAAAATATGTTCATACTTATCATGAATAAGTCTCCCAGCTGCCACATAATTGGCTGTATTGTCAGTCGTCACATGCACAACATTACTAGGCCCAACCCATTCAATAACATCAACAAACAAGTTAAATAATGTTGTGGCATTTTTCACCATGTCTAAAGCATCAACAGATTTCAGAAATAATATATCAGCAGGACAATACACTAAAAAATTAATTAGAGTTTGTTGTCTTTGATCAGTCCAACAATCACCCATAAGTGTAAAACCAGTTTCTTTCCATGAACTCCGATAACTATCAACAAGTAGCTGACACTCATTCTTAAGATCTCTCAATAAGTGAACTCTCATTTCATCATAAGATGGACCTTTAAAACCAGGTCCAATAGCAGTAATACCATCCAATGCAGCTTAAAAATAAGGTGATTGAATTACATTAAATGGAATGCCTGCATCAACCATCCATCTGGCTATTCCTAATTTAGTTTTATGTACGACCTCTTTGCTAACAAAAACACTTTTTAAACTTAGTTGGACTCCTGAAGTTGTCCTTGGTGCAAAATAGTTACCAATTGGTTGGGAAGCACTTGCTTTTCTCTTGCCTTTGTCTCCAATATACTGTATCTTAGTTGGTAGAGGTGAAGGAGTAATAATCTCTTGTTCTTCTTGTTCCTCTGCTTTATCATAATCATCACCAAAACTCACTTTATCATCTTTATTTTTTTTTACTTGTTCCAAATGTGCTAACATTTTTCACTTAACATCATGAGGAACTTTTTTACACAAAGCTATTTGTCCTTATTTTCCTGCAAGATGCTGCTTCATCCTATTAGTCCCTCCTCCTTTATACCGTGTCAAACAAAACATACAAGTGTACACTGGCTTCCCATTTTCATGAGCTAAACTAACATGTTTCCATGCTGGATCACTTTTTCCATGACTAGAACTTGAGAAGGATTGCTGATCAACAGTATTACTCTATCTTATCTGATTATTAGAATTATCCATATCTGAAGAAAGACGGGATAAATAGCTTAGACTTCATGCCTAAAAAAATATCTAAACTGGCCTAGGCTTAAAATAATTGAATTTAAGGGGCAAAGGCATTCTGGCATAGATGAGAGTAAAACACGTACAAAGAAGCATCATAATCTTGTTCCTTTGGATTATTTTTTAGTTTTCACGTCTTTTACAACAAAGAAATGTCCAAAGTTGGTTTGCTTAGCTCAAAAATAAATAAATAAATAAATAAAGAGTGAAGTTGACAGCCCAATCCGAAAAAAGATAACAACCTCAGCAAGTTAGTCAGAATCGGGTGTGAAGACTACAATACAACCATAGTTAACAAAGCATAAGTGTAGAACAAAAAGAAAAAAGCAAAACTACACTTTGCATAGCAAACGAATACTTTAATAAATGAAAGGCTTACTGAAGTCAAAATAAGTAAATAACACAACTGAATTCACAAGAAACATGCAAATAACTATGTCATTTTGAAGAGCCCAAAAAAAAAAGTAGAGCATCCTGAAAATCAATAATGGGTATTTTGAGTACTCACTCTTCTAAGCTAAGATGTTCTATTTATCTGAGTGAATTATGTGTTAAAAATTGGGGATGACATTAGAACACAACAAGAAACAAAAGGTGGACACTCTTCGCATGTAGCAATGTACATGACAGGTATGTTTCAAAAAGTTTTTGAAAAATAGCAGCTTTTAAGAATGTTAATTGCCTTTGCTGCATTTGCCTTTGACAGCAGCTTTTAAGAATGTTCAATGAGTCTGTTGTATACATTCCACAAACACAATGGCACACATGCCATGAAATCTTGCACAAACACAATGGCACACATGCCACGAAATCTTGTATACATTCTCTCCTATATATGAGTCTGTTGTATACATTTCACAAATACAATGTCTGACAGAACAGGATGGTTATAGACAACAACATTAAGTTATTAAACACATCCTCTACAATTTATGTACAACACCCTGTGAAAGGCCACATGTCAAAAGGAATTTGCAAATTTTGATTTCTACCCAACACAGCCACGAGATCATCTTATGTATAATTTGGAACTCGTAGGTGACACTGACACATGATAATCAAATACTAAATGGCAGATAACAAAAAAGCAAGTGTGCTCAATGCTTACCAAAAGCTGATTGCTTGAAACATGGCAACCAATTCATAAACCCCCTATCACAGAAACACTGAACCTAGAAAATCCTAAACGTGAGAGAGAGAAATCCGTACCTGATGAACGAAAGAGCAGCAAAACAATGTAGAAGGTAGCAGTTCACAAAGTTTGCACAACGACGCAGACGGTCAAAGACGGACTGAGCGGCTGACTGCGGTACGTGATGTAGGACGCGGTGCAGAGGCGGCTGACTCAGGACGGAGGCTGCGGGAGCACGTTCGTGTGCGAGGCCGACCCGAGCGCTGAGGGTTTTCAACCCATTCCAGCGAAAACGATGCCGTCTCGTATTTTTTTTTTAAAATCTGGGACAAAACGACGTCATTTCAGTTAAGGAGGTTCGAAAAAAAAAATTTCAGAATCGGTAACCATATGGACCGGTACCGATTTGACCAGTTCACCCGGTTTGACACCGGTTCACCGGTTCTTAATCGGTTTTTTGACCCCCCCGGTTCTGGGACATAGCCCGAACCGGGGAGGGAACCGGTTCCCGGTTCGACCAGTAGAACAGGCCGGTCCGGTTCGGTTTTCAGAATATTTGTCCTAACAGTTGTACCCAAGAACCCACCCAAAATATAACCTAAATACTCTAAAATACCTCGGACTTGTGCAACAAGGTACGATTCCTTGATTTTGAATATCCCCCTTCTTGCTTCGTTGTGGCCTGTTCGACACTGCGACTTTGTCTCCCCCTCTGCTTCTCTGCGACTGACTCTGCAGCTATGCTCAGGTGCGTTGTCTCACCCTGTGTGCATCGTTTCCTTAGCCATTTTGTTTTTGGCTCTGCCCGTGTTTGAATGAGGTGTTTCCTCACTTTCCTGAAGCAAGCAAGTGCATGTGTGTGAATTCTGAAGTGTGCGTGCATCCCCTTATTTGTGTCTGAATTCTAAAGCCAATAAATCATATGGGTTTTCATTAGTTGAAGCTTGTGGCCGCCTGTGGAAATAGGGAGGTGTGTGTGTGTGTGTGTCTAATTGTGATTATGCCCCTGTTTTATATTTCTATTAACAAATTAATGTATCCTAAAAATGTCCCTGTTTTTGTGTCTGATTGTGATTGTGACCTTAGATGCATTATGCCATTATGCATTTTCAATTAGAGTTTAATTAAATTTTTATTTTGCCTATTTATGTTATTTTATATGCATATATATATATATGTTTGTGTGTGTGTGTGAATACAAACTTGTATTACAGGTAGGATTACGTGTCTTTCCCCTCCTTCTGATCCTAGGTAGGATCTCAAGTTTGACAACCTTGCTTTTAAGGGGAAGATTCATTCTAAAATTTTCACATGTACTGTGGGCTGCTTATCTCTGTTACTTATTCTATGGATGAAGGACATAGATGGTTTTCTAGAGGTATTGGAGGAAAATTGAGGATTTGAGAAGCAATAAGAAAGGATGGGTTCATTGTTTTGTTCTTGTACCAATATATTCTGCCCTATGTCAATTGGACTGGTAGTTAAACTTTTGACTGTGATTGTGGAGAATCTATCATGGGAGTACTTTCACATAGTATATTTCACCTTTTCATTTTGTATATTGCTGATTTAAGGTTGATTCGGAACACATATAAGAGATATGCATCATAGAAAGTATAATCTTTTCTTTTCTCATTGTAAAATAAGTAATGCAGAATTGGAATATAACGGCTGTTGAGAAAGAAAAACACTATAATAAAGATAAAAGGAACCTATGAAATAACAATAAGATAAGATTTAATAATAAATTAAATACAAAGCATTTATATTACATAAAAATATAAATTGTTTCTAAAAAATACTTAGGATTAAGGAAATATGCAGTCGCATGAAGAGGCCTATGGAGTTGATAGTCCCAACGCTTGTCTATGATTTCCCATACTTTCTTATATCTTCTTTCCACATTATTAAAATTCTTTGCTATTTGTTCCTTTGCTCTATCCATAGTCTCATAAATGTATCCCATTACCAACTTTGAATCACCATCCACAAGTTTAAAAACTTTCGCAAGAGGAGACATACAAGTCAAGCAATAGTTTATTGATTTCCAAAACCTTGAATTAGCCAAAACAATGTCTTCTACAATTTTAGCTTCAATCCTAGAGGCATAGGCACTTGTAGCTCATTGTTCAGATGCAAACATAGATCGGAATGCAATCTTTTGGTCCAAAATAGACTTCATTGTCAAATAAGATGTAGCAAATCTTGTTATTGTCGGCCTGGCTAACTCTCTACCATTGGAATAGATTCTATACAAATTCAGCACCCAAGTATACCTATAAATGAAAGTTGTAATTCTCTTTGCTTTTCCAATGGTATTATGGAATACTATAATGCCACCAATGTCTTCAAGAATCAAATCAAGACAATGGGCTGCACAAGGTGACCAAAAGAGTTGCTTGCTTTTATCCATCAACTTGTTTCCAGCGGATACTAGGCTGAAGCACTATCAGTCACTACTTGAACAACATTGTCCTCACTAATTTCCATCACCATCTCATCAAGTAATTCAAACCATTTTTCAGCATATTTAATGAAACTACTAGTATCCACAGATTTTTTATAAAAACAGTCCCTTTAGGACTATAAACAAGAAAATTAATAAGGATCTACCCATTCCGTCGGTCCATCCATCCGACATCAATGTACAACCAGTTTTATTCCATTCAAGCTTATATTTATCCAAATTAGCATGGACAATATCAACTTCTTTCTTCAAGTATGAGACCTTCACTTCATGATAAGTTGGTGGTTTCAAGCCTTTATCATATTCACTAATGGATTTCACCATATTAATAAATAGTGGACTCTTTACCAAATTAAAAGACAATGCATTCCCATATATGCATCTACAAATGTCCCTAACCACCAAATCTCTATCCTTCACCATTGCGTTTATAGTTTGATGTTTCATGTTCATATTAGCCATAGAGGAACTAGAGCCACTTCCCCCCTTTTCCTTTTACTACAAAAGCATCTATGGACCCCTTTTTTTGTGAATCACGTTCTTGATTTCTCTTATTATCAAATGTTGACAAGTGCTTCAAAATTGTAGGAGATTGAGCTGGTCAATTGCAACGTGGGAAGCTGGAAAAAGTCTACCACCACTGCATTGTTTTAGCCTATTTTTTCTATTTCAATAATGCCTATTTTCTCTCTTTCTGTTGTTTGCACGTTGGGCATTACTCCAGATTTATCTGGAGGTTATTTTTCTTAATTCAGTTGTATGAAGCCTATTTATAGGCTGTTTCAGTTCTAATAAAAGTGTGGCAAAGTATTTCTTTTCAAGTATTTGAGTTCATATCAGTTTGCCATCGTTTTTATTTCAACAAACTGGTGTCAAAGCAAGGTTCGGTCTCTGACTGGGCGAGAGAAAGAGAGAGAAACACAAGAGGTTAGAGAGAAATACAAGAGAGGAGAGAAGCACGAAAGTTTGTTTGAGATGACAGTAAACAGATCTTCATCCTCACAGCTTCCAATTCCAGTGTTTACTGGAGACAAATATCAGTTTTAGAGCGTGAGAATGAGGACTTTGTTCAAATCACAAGACTTGTGGGAGTTTGTTGAAGACAGGTTTGTAGACCCTAATGAAGCCACTAAATTGAAGGAAAATTAGAAGAAGGATGCCAAAGCACTCTATCTACTTCAACAGGCTGTCAATGAAGACATTTTTCCAATAATTATGAGTGCCACTACATCTAAAGAGGCATGGGAAATTCCACAAAAGGAATTTCAAGGCAATAACAAAGTGATCACAACGAGGCTGCAGACCCTTGGGCGGGAGTTTGAAATCGTAACGATGAAGAATACTGAATCCGTTCAAGAGTTCCTTTCAAAAGTTAAGACAGTTGTAAGCCAAATGCGAGTGTATGGAGAAAAATGCAGCGATTATGTCGTTGTGGCCAAAGTCTGGAGAAGCCTAACACCCCGGTTTGATCATGTGGTTGCTGCAATTGAAGAATCGAAGGACTTAACCAAGCTTTCTTTCTATGAACTAATGGGCTCCTTGCAGCCATGAGGCAAGAATCAATCGGCCTGAGGAGAGTACTGAAGAAAAGGTTTTTCATGTGAAGGGGGAGCATTCGACAGCAAAGGAATCCAGATACGGCGAAGCAAGAAAAATTGTAGGGAAAGGTCATGGACTAGGTGCAATCAGAGGAAGAGGAAGAGGTCGTGGTCAAGGGATCCAATGCCACTACTGTAAAAGGCATGGTCATGTTCAAGCTAACTGCTGGAAAAAACAAACTCAAACTAATTATGCAGAAGAGGCTGAATATGGTGAAGGAGAAGAAGAAGAAGATTGCAGGCTGTTCATGACACTAGTGGAACAAGAATCTCATAATCAACAAGTTTGGTTCTTGGACAGCGGGTGTTCAAATCACATGACCGGCAACAAAATCATGTTCAAGGAGCTAGATGAAAACTACAGAATGAAAGTTAGGCTCGGTGATGACAAACAACTCCAAGTTGAAGGGAAGGATACTGCTGCCGTAAGAAACAGCAATGGTAAAACCAGCTATCTTAGCAATGTTTTTTTTTGTTCCAAGTTTATCTCAAAATCTATTAAGTATGGGGCAACTGATGTCGAATGGGTATACTTTGGTATTTGATAACTCTTCATGTTTGATCAAAAGCAAAGGTGCAGACCAAGTTGTAGCTGAGATAAGCATGTCAAAGAGCAAGCTGTTTCCAGTGGATTTTTCAAGCTCGAAAAATCATGTTATGATGGCCAAAGGAGAAACAGAGACAAGGCTTTGGCATAAGAGGTATGGACATCTCAATCTAAATAGCATGAAGTTGCTGCAACAAGCAGAGATGGTGCAAGGTATGCCCAAGCTTGATACTTTGGGAGTATGTGAGGCTTGTGTTTTTGGGAAACAAAGCAAGAAACCCTTTTCTACAGGAAAGGCATGGAAAGCACCCAGAAATCTTGACTTAATCCATGCGGATTTGTGCGAACCCATGAAGGCAGAAACGTTTGGAGGAAGTAAATATTTCTTGCTTCTAACTAATGATCATCGTCGTATGAGTTGGGTGTATCTTTTACAGAACAAAGCTGAAGCTTTCGAAGCTTTCAAGAAGTTTAAAGCTTTACTTGAGAAGCAAAGTGGATAGCATATTAAGGTGCAAAGAGCAGATCGAGGGGGAGAATTCATGTCACAAAGTTTCAACTCCTTTTGTGAAGAGCACGGTATTCACAGGGAACTCACTGCTCTATATACTCCGGAACAAAATAATGTGGCAGAGAGCAAGAATAGAACCGTTGTCACGAAGCATGCTCCAAGAAAAAGGGTTGCCTACTCGATTCTGGTGAGAAGCAGTTGCAACAGCAATGTATCTTCTAAACATCTCACCAACAAGGGTAATTCCAAACAAAACTCCTTATAGAGTTTGGCAGGAAGAAGACCAGGGGTAAGCCATTTAAGGGTTTTTGGTTGTGTAGCTTATACATTGATTAATTCACAAATTCGTAGCAAGCTTGATGACAAAGCTATAAAGTGTGTTTTTGTGGGATATTGCAACAACGCAAAAGCATACAAGTTATTCAATCCCATAAGTGGGAAAATTGTCATCAACAGGAATGTGATTTTCAATGAAAAGGGACGGTGGACATGGCACGAAGACACTGAAGGAGTAATTTGTCTTCAAGAATTAACTGATGAAGAAGAGCAGAACAACTCAATAGAAAAGGAAGAAAATCGTGCTGATCCTCAACTTAAAACTCTACCTGACACCCTTGGGAGTTCGAATGCGTCAACACCACCAATAATGCCTGCAAGCAGCGAACCATCCTCTGGTTTGTCAAGCTCGACAGAAGCAGAAGGACCACGAGGTTACAGGTCCTTGCGTGACATTTATGAATCAAACACAAGCATTATATGTTGCTGACCCGAATACATTTGAAGAAGCAATTAGCAAAACCAAATGGAAGCAAGCCATAGAGGAAGAATTAGATGCAATCAGAAGAAATGGCATATGGGAACTGGCTGAATTACCCAAAAACAAGAAGGCAATAGGAGTAAAATGAGTGTTTAGGACCAAGTATAATGCAGATGGAAGCATTCATAAACACAAAGCTCGGTTAGTGGCAAAGAGATACTCTCAACAGTAGGGTATAGATTATGAAGATACTTTCTCAGTCGTTGCTCGCTTTGAGATTGTAAAAACCCTCTTAGCACTTACTGCTCAATTTGGTTGGTTAGTATATCAATTTGATGTTAAATATGCTTTCCTTAATGGTGAGTTAGAGGAGGAGGTCTATGTAATGCAACCTACAGGTTTTGAGATTCAAGGTAAAGAGGAAAAAGTATACAAGTTGAGGAAAGCACTTTATGGATTAAAACAGGCCCCAAGAGCATGGTATGAGAAGATAGATTCCTACTTCATCAAGAATGACTTTGAAAGGAGTAAAAGCTAGCCCACACTGTATATCAAAAGGGAAGGTAAAGATATACTGGTTGTTAGTCTTTACGTAGATGATATGATCTACATGAGCTCATCATCTGTTCTAATTAATAAATTTAGAGCAAATATGAAGAATGAATTTGAAATGTCAGATTTGGGCTTATTACATTATTTCCTTGGAATAGAAGTAAAGCAGGTAAAGGGAGGCATCTTCATCTCACAAAAAAAGTATGCTACAGATTTGCTCAAAAAGTTTTATTTGTTAGGGTGTAAGGGAGCAGGTACGCCAATAAACATGAATGAGAAATTGCAGCTAGAAGACGGCACCAATCCAGTAGATGAATATTACTATAGAAGCCTAGTAGGAGGATTAATTTATTTAACACACACTACTTGACATTTCTTATTCAGTGCGTGCAATTTCCAAGTTCATGCATTCTCTTACAAAGCATCATCTTGGAGCCGCAAAGCGTATTTTACACTATGTAGCAGGAAATCTAGAGTTGGGAATATGGTATGAACACTTGGAGCATTGTGAGCTCGCTGGATTTACTGATAGCAATTGGGTAGGATGTTTGGAGGATAGAAGAAAGCACCTCGGGTTACAACTTCATTCTTTGTTCAGGAGCAATTTTGTGGAGTTCTAAAAAACAAGCAACTGTTGCATTATCATCCTCAGAAGCCGAATATATGGCGGCAACTACTGCAGCATGTCAAGGTGTTTGGTTGAGAAGAGTGTTAGAAGAGCTTAGACAAGAGCAAAGAGAAGCAACGAAGATTTACTGTGACAACAAGTCAACAATAGCAATGTTAAGAAATCCAGTATATCATGGAAGGACCAAGCATGTGGACATAAGGGCTCATTTTATCAGAGATCTAGTTACTGAAGGGAAAATAACTCTTGAATACTGCTGCACCGAAGAACAGATAGCTAATATCTTCACAAAGCCCTTGGCGAGAAACAAGCATGAGTATCTAAGGTCTCTGCTTAGTGTCTGCAATTTTAGACCAAGGGAGAGGGTTGAGAAGTGCTTCAAAATTATAGGAGATTGAGCTGGTCAATTGCAACGTGGGAAGCTAGAAGTAATCTGCCATCACTGCATTGTTTTTTAGCCTATTTTTTCTATTTCAATAATGCTTATTTTCTCTCTTTCTGTTGTTTGCACATTGGGCATTACTCTTGATTTATTTGGAGGTTATTTTTCTTAATTCAGTTGTATGAAACCTATTTATAGGCTGTTTCAGTTCTAATAAAAGTGTGGCAAAGTATTTCTTTTCAAGTATTTGAGTTCATATCAGTTTGCCATCGTTTTTATTTCAACATCAAAGCACTCAACCATATCATCATCAACCTTGTTAATATCATCTAACATTTTTTTAAATAAATTTCTTACCTCTTTGGGTACTTGTTCACAGGGAGCAACTTCTTTGTGTGTTCTGATCAGATTATGTTTCATCCTAAATGCTGCTCCCCACATTGTTTTGGGATAGTAATTACATTTAACATGTAACCGAATCTCAAGAGGCTTACAATGATCCCAAGTGGAGTCTTTCTTCACTTTCTTTTTTGGAGCCATTTGTTGTATATCAACAAGGATACGGCAGTGGAAAGGAAACTGTTGCAATAAATTATTTATTAAATCAATTTATCATATAGTTACCTTTTCGTTCTTGAACAAAATTTTCCACGCATTTGTGGCATGGTGAGGGATAAATGTCTTGAGCATGTGGTTGGATTTTATGACATCTTATATTAATAGAAAAGCTAAAATAAAAGTTAATGAGAAAAAGAAATTGCCATTAAAAAAAAAGCAGGAAAATAAAAATAATAAATGAGTGTTTAAGAGAGAAAAGGTGAAAATCAGAAGATGTAAGTGTCAATCTGGACTCCGTTTGAGTGAGCCAAACAACTCAAATAGATATGGGTGAATCACTGTTAAGTCGGTGTGTTAAAAATAATTTTTAATCAAAGTCATGCGAAAATTTTAATCATATTATAAATTAATTTAACCAATAACTTAAGTTAATTACGAGTTTAAATGAAAAATATTCTTTTGTGATGATTAAATTTATATAAATTATTAATTAAATAATTTTTCGTATGATTAAAGTTTTTTATGTAATCCTGATTCAAATAACACACAAATCTAAATAGTCCATTCCCAAATGAATAGCATCAAAACCTGAACTGAGACAATATAAGTTTGAAGTTTAATTTATGATCAAGGAGAAAGATGCTAATGAATGATGGGAAAGTGTTAGCTACAATTGATACATAAATATATATATAGAATAAACTAAATATACTTTTATAAGATTTAATTTATTTAAATTATTTTTTAAATTTAATCTTTTTATGATCAAAGAAAAAGATACTAATAAATGATGAGAAGATGTTAGCTACAATTGATACATATATATAGAATAAATTAAAAATATTTTTATAAAATTAATTTATTTAAATTATCTTTTAAATTTAATCTTTTCATACCGAAATAATTACAATCAACATATGCTAGTTAGGCAATGTTATCATTTTAATTATTTTACCGTTTGTTATGGATTCATTGACTTTGCGGAATTCACTGAAAAGTATTTGTAGTGGCTTCCAGCACAGAATCAGAAGAAAACGAAAAAAAAAAAGAATTTGTAAATTTAGGAGAGAAGAAAGAGTTTGGAAGTAGTGGGGTGTATTATTATTCTTGTACAGCACACTTGCCGAGGGGAATGTTTGTGGGTCCCTCCCCGACCATGGAAAAGAGTGTCAGATCTTTGTCAATCTTTCTTTCGTTTCAAAAAGTGAGATTCATTGGGTCGCGTTAATGGTGGCAATGTGCGAGCGAGATCAGACTCAGTGAAAGTAAACTGTGAATCAAACCCTTTACTATTATATTCACATATACTATGGATGCCAGTGGATGAGCTTTCGGTTGAGGCAGGTCTGTAATTATGAAAAAATTTTGAGTAGATATTATTTATTATATTTTATTTAATAATTATTATATATAAAAATTAATAAATTATATTATAAATATATATTATATTTTAAAAAATTATTAAATAAAATATTTAAAATAAATAATATTTATTTAAAAATTTCTCTTATAATTATATAAAACTACGAGGGTTCTTTTTAATCATCATTTTTTTTCTTGACTTCTTTATTGAAATGTCACGTGAAGAGATCAGACATCTCACCTGGCTTTATTCTCCTCTACACCGAGGCCCTAGCTAGCAACTAGCAACTAGCAACTAGCAACTAGCAACTAGCAACTAGCGTCTCCCCCGACTTGCTTCATGGAATGGTGACCTGCTTTCATTTGCCCAGAGATGAATCTTTCCTGCTACTGACACCCGCCAAAACGTACCTGTTTGTAATTAGACAGCACAGCACGGAAAGAAATAAAAGGGGAGAGAAAGACAACAGCCAAAACTACTATATAGATATATATGATATTTCAAATCGATAGATTATATATAATTTGATATCCACCTAAATAATACCAATATATATATATATATATATATATATATATATATTCATTCTTGGACATCAGATATTTTTTGCAATTGGGAAGCTAGTCAACCAATTCATGGCACAATCTATAGTCGGTTGCTGCTTCTATGGACTGTGATAGAAGAAATTACATTAAATATATAAAAGAGCATACTCCACCCGGGCCTCCCTTGTTAACCCTAAAAAAAAGGGGTTAAACTTGATCTCTTCTATCTTTACACATAATCAACTATAATTATCCCATGTAATGCAAACCTTGATGATTTCTGAGTAGTGAAGCCTGCCTAAAATAAGCTTCATTTCAAGATCCCAACTCGTTCAAGGAGCAAAGATTTTCACGAAGAGAAGAGGAGCTAGATATATAAGAAATTAACAGAAGTGAGAAAAAACCCATATATGGATCGATCCTATGATCAGCAGTTAGTTATGACTTATGAAGAAATCCAAACAAAGTGAAGTCTCCCACAATCTGAGAAGGAACTAATTAAAAACCAGAAAAAAGACCGAAGAGAATTAATATTATTTGAAAAGTGATTAATATTTCTCTTTCTGACTTTATTTGTTAAGTTACCATGATCCTCCGCCCAACATTCGAGTCCAATACCCACTCGAATCCCCTTGTTGCTGCTTATTACTCTGCTCCGTTGTAGTTGTGGTGCTAGACACCTGTTTCAAATCCTCAAACGGAAACAAAAGCCTCCCACTTGTCTCTTGAACGTTCTGGAGACTTCCATACCCACTTCCAATCCCATCCAAGGAGAAATTCAGGGTTGGCTTGAAATCTTGCAGAGGAAACGTTAACCCACATGAGTAAAGCGTACTGGGATCCACCGGAACTGGCACGGGCATGAAGGAATTCAAACCCCTTGAACTTGAAGTGATCCCAGCAAGAAGCTCCAATGCTGAAAGGCGAGAAGTGGAAGCTGTAGTAGCGCTGTTAGTAGTAGTAGAAGAAGAAGAAGAAGCTGATGCAGACATGCTGTTGTTGTTGTTATTTTGTTGAACCAATTCAGAGATATTTTTGAAATCTGGGGTGGTGGCTGGGAAAGCCAAATTGAGATCTTGGCCTTCATGGATCTTAGAGTTTTGAGTGGAAGTGTGGGATAATCTTGATGGTGTGACCAGATCAGGAAGCTTCTTGGAAGAAGGATTAGAGGAACAAGAAGCATAAGATCTCCTGTTCTTCCTTGTGCCACCTCCCACAGGGATGTTCCGCAGGGACCCACCTTCAGTCCAATACCTTCGACAAGTTTTGCAGAAATACCGAGGCTGGGTAAGGCTGTAGTTGTTGTAATAGCAGAACTTGGTGTTGGTTGAATGGCACCTGGGACAGTTTAGGGCTTGTTCTTTCTGTGGCCTTGGCTTCCTCTCCGGAGCTGCAGGCTTTGAACATGTATTTGTTACCACTATGTCTTCTATGGGTTTAACCACTATCTCCTTCAAATCAAAATAAACAGCATGGATAGACAAATTAATCAAGGGAGTCACAGCATATGCATGCATATGTATATATATATCTTCAGGATCAAGCAAATAAATCATCACCAAAAGAAAAATAAGAAGCAAAACAGGTTAATTACCTGCTTTACATGCACTTTTCAGGATCATATCAGATATAGAGCAAAAGGAAGCCGGGGATAAGAAATTACACAACGATCCTTTATTTTGTTCAAAAAGAAGACAGAAAAAAAAAGGGGGAAAGAAATTACTTGTTGAATTTCTTTACCGCAAAAGCAAATTGAAGAGAAAGAAATTAAGAAAAAGTAAAATATTTTCAAGAAAAATGAAAAATATAAATGCAGTTGATCAGTGGGGTAAGTAGTTGCACCAGCTATATATAGCGATGGAGATGAAGTCATGAAATGAACCAAATCCAGATTGGAAGAATCAATAGAGATTAGTTACCTGTGGCCACTGAGCTGTGTCCATGGATGGATGAAGATGAAAATGAATATGAAGATGAAGAAGGAAGAGGAGCTGAGGATGAAGTTGAAGCCAACGCGCGCCGAGTGTTAATTTGATGAAACTTGAGAGAGTGAGAGAGAAATGATGGTTGCAGAATGTTTGTGTGCGTGTGGGACCGTGTATGCGAATGAATGAGCGGATTACCTTTACTCTGCTAGGTGCTTAACTTCATCAATTTAATGAGAGCCGAATGGAAGAGAAGGTGGGTGGGTTAATTAATTCATTTTTTAGTTCAACTAATATAATGGATCATGCCCTCATAGTATATAAATAAATAATAATATATTAGTGGATGACTATATAAGGTGAGCATATTATATTCCGAGGACCCAACAGTGGCCGAGGGAATATATACGTCTGCATTTAAAATTAACTAATTCAATTGAATAACTCTATCACGTCTATCACCGACAAGAAATGGTACATCACCTTTGTATATTACAAGCTTATATATACTGGTGGATCTTATCTTAAAACAGAATTGTTTTGATAAAGAGATATTAATATAAATTTTATTATACAGAAATTATTATGATAGGTTATAAGATTTATTAATCATATTTAAAATTAATTGTATTTTTATCTTTTTAAGAGAGATCTTTTTCAAACATTTTATTTTATTGATTGATAGTTATAATTTATAAATTTTAAATATTTATTGTTAGAACTAATAACCAATAAAAATATTTAAAAATTCATTAAATTGTCGATATTCTTTGATGTAAAACATGTTGTGGAAGAGTTTATCGAGCGGATTTATCGTTAAAAGCCCAAGCATATATGAGCCGAAAACCTTGATTGGATCCGTTAACTTTCAACAGCATAATTTTTGATTGAGGAAAAGTTACGGGTCGAATTACATATCAAAGAAAAGCTCTTTTCGAGCTTGGTTAAGGCTGAATTCAAACTCAAAATTCATTGTTTAAGCATGTTTTAGGGTTGTTTTGTCTTTTTGCCATTATTTTAATTTTTTTTTTTATTATTACTAGGGTTTCAGATTTCTATCATATAAATACCTTATGTTTGTTTTCTCTATTCAGCTTTATCAATAAATTAAATTACAAACATTTTATCAATTGTGAGTTTTAGTTTCTGAAATTTTCTTTCTCCACTAACTCACTGCATCACTCTTAAAAAATAAGAATTGAAATAATTTCCTTAACAAAGACTTTTATTAACTAGTGTGCTAAATGATATATGTATATCAATTCATATACTAACATACATATGTGTTTGTATCAATTCATATACTAACATACATATGTGTGTGTATCAATTCATATACTAACATGTGTATTAGATCTTAAATATTTATTGTGAGAATTAGTAATCAATAAAATTTTTAATAACTCATCAAGATATCTGTCCCTTACAAAAATTTGAAATTTCATTTTTCATGAAATGAATTGTCAAAAATAATCATAATATATTAAATTAAATTAATAGAATATATTCATGAGAAACCCAATTTTCTATCCCTATATTTGGAATCAATAAAAAATAGAATTGATTTCATTTGATTTAAGTTTAAGTGATTTAATTTGATTTAAAAATTATTTTTATGGTTGAAAATCATTATAAAATTAAATTAAATTCTACTTTATAACCTTCCAAACAAAAGATTTGATTTATAAATCAAATCAATTTTTAAAATTTGTGATTCCAAACATACCCTATAACTTCATGAGTAAGTTGGGTAGCGAAGGACACAAGCCATCAAAAAACTAATATCCGCAACTTCATCATTCAAAATTGCAACATAGACACCCAACTCATAGGAAGAACCATTCAGTTGTGTAAATGTTGCTAAAATGGGGATTTAGGGTGACTGGAACTTGAAACAATCTAGAAGGAGAAGAGAGAATGGATGGAAGGAAAAGAAACTGAAAGGGAAGATTCTGGAATGGGTATGGCAGGAATATCAAGCGAGAAATATCAAGGATCCAACATACTTAGCAAACCATCCTACTACTTATTTACAGTTCTTTATTTATTAAATTTAAAACATAAACGTAAATAAAGAAATACCCTTCTTTGAATTCAATAAAAATGTCAAAAAAATGAAAATTCATAAGAATAAAAGTCAAACTTAGATTTTAATTTAAATTTATGAAAATTATGACTTTTAAAATTTCTTAACTTTAAAATGAATTGGTTAAAGATTCTAAAAAATTTATTAAAAATTATTCTTTAACTCAACAATATCTAAGAATATCCATTACTATCAGTTTTGGTTTTAAGAAGATACATATCACATAGCCTTTTCATATAAGTGTCTATTCTAAATTTAAAAAAATTTCAAAGCTTGAGTAGACAGGATGTCAATAAAAATGTTCAAATGATTTTAAATTAAGTTGGTAAGGTAAGTTTGATTCAAGGAAATCAAAGAATAAGGTAAATTGGCTGATAAAGTTAATCCTAAAGCTTCATAATCCTTTAAGAGCGACCAAATATGGTATCAACTACCTATACAAAAATTGGGTTATTATACTACGATAAGCTTATTGTAACTTATTTGAAGATTATTGTAACTTTCTTTAACGTTGTTGTAACTTTATTGTAAATGATTGTGACTTCATTGAAAACTATAGTAACTTTGTCTAACGTTATTATAACTTGACAGTAACATTATTGGAAGATTCTTGTAACATGAAACTAAATTATTGTAACTTTAACATTATTGTAACTTCATGCTAACTTTTTGTAACTTTTTCTATTAGGATTAGTTTGATATGGAAGTAAAATGAAGGTAAATTTTCATGAGATAAGTTTTCTATACAATATACAAATTTATATAGAAAACTTATCTCATGAAAATTTATCCTAATTTTTACTTTCATACCAAACATATACTTAATGTTGTAACATTTATTGTAATTTTATTATAATTTATAGGAAAATTATTGTAACTTTTTTTTAAAATTGGTCTAATTGTAACTTTATCTAATATTATTATAAGTTTCTCTAACATTATCATCACTTTATTCAAACTTTTGTAACTTGATTGAAAACTATCGAAACTTTATAACTTATAACTTTGTCTATTTTCTACATTCTTATACAATGTTAATCTTTTAATAATTTAATATTTGACTTCATAATGATGATTTGTAACACTAATACATCACAAACTTTACAAAATGACACCATATGTATGATTTGATGAATGCAAAATAAGTATTTAGAACATAAAAAAATTAACTTAAAAATATTTCATCAATATTTAACTTTCTTATCAGTAATCACAAAAACTTATATTATTTTAATATTTAACTTGTTTCTTTCTATTGACAAGAAATTAGAAAACAAAAAAAATCTGAATACCAACATAGCCAAGACACCACCAACACGGTCAGAAAACAAAAACAAAAACAGTAACATTAAAGCATTCACCATTCATCAAAGGTTTGTAACGATGATTTGCAATACTAACACTGCAAACTTTACAAAGTATTTACAATATTAAAAAAATAACATAAAATATATTTCATCAATATTTATCTTTCTATTCAGTAATTAGAAAAACTTAATATTCTAATATATAACTTGTTTTTTTTTTGTTCACTAGAAAACAAGAAAGAAAAAGAACTCTATATACCCTACATGGATATGCACCCCAGTGAGACACCTCACATTTACGACCAAAACAAAAACATTCACCTCTTCTTCTCACTTCCTCTATGTAAGCCTTATGTTTGCTGTTGCATTTAACATAAATAGAGAACTTACATTAGTATCTTACGTGCCCCTTCACCTAACATTTAACAGTGAAAAAAAGGACCAAAACATCTAATAAGACCATCAAGACGCACGGAGAACCATTCTGCAAGAAACATTTATATAAAAGGCATTCACAGTTTTATATTAGTTTAAGTATTTTATAAAATTTATTTTGATGAAAGAAACAACTAAACATTAAGAAGAAAGCACCACATGCAAACTCAAATTTTATAAAAGAATGCTCATAATTGAATCCTTTTAATTACTTTTTCATAATGCTGTAGATTGAAAATTTCTATTATGTAAATTATACACATAAAATTTAACATGCTAAATTAACATATGTAGTAGATACTAATAATTAAGCATGATTATATTTTGTTAAAAACAATTAAATTATAGGTATATAAAAAGTTATATCGATGTCACTGGATTTCCATTTTGGCTTTGTTTAATATGATGTGCATAAATGTGATGATATCACAGGAGAATTCAAAGAGAAATCTATGGGTGTAGCTTTTATAGTCTATAGATTTCTTGGTTTAATTTTATAGTCTACAGATAGGTAGGGTTGATTATGTTAATGGACTTTCATAATATATATCCTAAGGGAAGCGTCTTTCCCACTCCCAAGAAGGCCACCCGATATCCATATCATTGTTTTTGTCTTCGTGTGTGTGTGTGTGTGTGTGAACATTAACGGTTTAGTCTAAATTAATCTATTAATTTGAAAAAAAAATTTATCTATCAATTTGAAATCTGATGTGAAATTTATTCCTCAATCAAAACATATTATAAGCCTAAATTTGCAGCTATATGGACTAATCTTGCAACCAATCGAAGGCATATAATGTGATCAATAATAAAATCCATTTCTTTTAATTATTTGTAGAAGTTGTCACAATGGTAGGAAGTAAGTAGGCACTCTTATATCAGCATTTTTTATTTTTTCTTACAAGATATCCTTAGAGATTAATCCCCACTCAATGTACTATACTTGCATCTCCCTATAAAGTATTCTTTAATGAGATTAAATTCTTGATATTGTAAATAAAACTTATATTAAATTCCAGCTTACTTACTACTAAATCACACATTTATGAGTTAAGAACTTATGCCTAAGCAATAATATCTTGATCATGTTGTGTATGAATGTTTTTATTACAACCTGTGCCTAAAGGGGTTGTTAGCTGCTGTTTAGTCACACCAGAGAACCTCTCAAACTGTCAATAGTGATGGTGAAAGTACCTGCAAAAGGCATTATGACACTTAAGTCAATTAAAGTAAGGGGCAGGTTAAGTGTTTAGGGTTGTAGTGAACAAATATGGTGTGGTCCTCCACATAAAAGACACGTAAGCCCAAGTCAAGACTTTACATATTACTTTATCTTTTGATCAGTTTGGTGGAACCACCATAATCTTCAATTGTGTTATCACTTCCTAAAGTTTAGGAATAGCCTTTGCTATATGTTCTCTCTGTAAACTATGTTGTGAATATTCCAATTTGTCCAAGAACCAAAAAAATATTTAAATTAAAAAATTTTAAAAAAAATTAAAAAGAAAAAATTGAAAATGAAAATAAAAAAATGAAATAAACTTCAAAACCTATAAAAATAATCCATCATTTTGTCTTAAAATATTAAGAGCCCAATTTGGTCCACTAACCACTTAGTGTATGACCCTAAAACCCATCATTCATAACATAACCCACAATTCCCTCTACCCTTGATCCAATTCACTCATCCCAGTGGACACCTCAACCTTCACGTTGGAAAGGGGTGCACCATTACCTCTATTCTTTTGCTCGTAACTAAATTGTAAAGCTTAAGTTAATTTCACCTAACACATTTAGCAGCTTAAAAAGGGGAAAGTTAAGCAGAAAAAAAGAGAAATGATGGGGGAAGTCAAGACCAGCTATACCACCTGTAGAATGCTCACTCCATAGACCATCCATTCGGTACTAATGGAGTAGCAAATTGTCCAAATAAATCGGACCATACAAAGAACCAAAGGGGAATGAAATGAGGGACTTTAAATTTAGGCACATAATGAAAAGCCGTTGGGAACAGAGGAGAGTTCTTGGAGAAAAGGAGAGGGAGAAGACAGAGGAAGGTTTCGAAAGCTTAACAAAAAAAGAAAGAGAAAGGGAGGTTGAGCAAGAAAAAAAGAAAAAAGAGAGGACAGAAACAGGGAGAAGAGTTCGAATAGTAATAGAAGACAAAAAGGGAATTATAGGGAAAGAAAGAACAGAGGGACAAAACATTACTAATACATGAAGGGGTCAGTAGGTCAACAATTAATTTAGTTATCGTAGGTAACTAGGAACCAAGAAAAGTAGGTAACGTATAAAGGAAAAAGGAATCGGTATTAGAAATAAGGAAATGATTTTTGTAAGAGAGTGGGAATATGGAGAGACATAGGACCTCTCAAAAGTCTTATAGACTTCTGGTGTCTATTTACATTCTTGTACATAGTGATTTTACTCCTCTATTCTATTATTTCATTGATAACATAGTAGGTGAGGAAGAATATACATATCTTGCTACTATTTTTCTCTCTATATCTGGTCTTGTTCTATTAACTGGTGTTAGAGCTCCTGTATCTAAGGAACACTTTATGGTGAATACTAGGATGGAGGCGAGATTTGAGAATCTGGAGAAAGGTTTTGAAGCTTGGTGGAGGCAGAAAGAGGAGGATAGAGAGTTTCAAGAAAACAGAAAATAATTGCAAGAGGCCAGAATGAAGAAGACGGAGGATGTTCATGAAGAATTGTTGCACCTCACTCATGGCTTTCAAGGAGAACCAGCACAAAGAGGTTTGGCAACCACATAAGAAAATGAAGTAGTGGAAGAGAGATCCATCGAAAGACCAAGGAGCGAAATGGTGGAGGACCATTGGCATAAGCTGAAGATTCCCCTATTTTTTGGGGTAATGCCTATGGTTGGGTAAACTGGGTGGAACATTATTTCTAAGTGAAGGAGGTGACCGAAGAGGAGTGGTTGCAAGTAGTGATGGGTGTTATATATAGAGGGATGAGGGATAAGATGGTACCAATGGTGGGAGTCTTGCACATCAAATGCGACGTGGGAATCTTTTTGGACTATGGATATTAGGAGCTTCCAACCATCCATGGTTCAGAGCTGAAATTCCTCTTAGGTTGAAACAGAATAAGTCTATCAAAGAATACAGAGAAGGCTTTGAACTCTATGCAGGTCCTTTACAAAGCACTGACCTAGAGTATCTTCGATGAATTTTCTTAAATGGGTTAAAGGAAGAAATAAGGGTGGAATTAAACCTTCACCCAGCTGGGACGTTATTAGAGGTGATGGATTTGACTTAGTTAATTGACGAGAAGAACCAGGTATTGAATAGGGGAGGTGTTGGTGGGAGTACAAAATTCGGGGGACAATCCAAAGTGTTTCCATCCACAAAATCCCTGTCAATGGACTTGGTTCCAAACCTAACTCATTTTCGGGGTCACAAAAGGGGGATCTATGGTGGCTCTACTATTATTAGGCCCAATGGCATATTTCGGCCCAATAGTGAAAGTAAAACATCTGAGGTGAGTGGAAATGGCAGGAAGGGAGGGGGTTTTAAATGCCTTTGAGGCTGAATTGATAGATAAAATAAAAAAAAAAGGTTGCACTTTCGTTGCAATGAGAAATATAGTCCCGAGCATAGGTTTAAACTTAAAACAATACCAAGTCATGTTGGTGGAAGAATACATTGGGGGTATGGAGGAAAGGAAATAAATTTAATGTCAAGAAGAGTTAGAGATGGAAGATAGAGCCCTGAAACTATCAATCTATAGTATAATAGGACTTACTTCTAAGAGATCTTTAAAGCTGTGGGGTAAGGTGAAAGGCAAGAAGGTAATAATCTTAATGGATTGTGGAGCTTCTCATAACTTCATATCTAAAGAGGTAGTGAAGGAATTAAATCTTCCAGTGGTGGATATACCTAAATACTTTGTGGAAGTGGGAGAAGGGCATGAAGTCAAATGTAAGAAGGCTTGTTAGGGAGTAACATTACATCTATAAGGCATGCAGGTTCAACAAGATTTTTTTTTGTTTGATTTGGGAGGAGTAGAGGTTGTTTTAGGAATGGACTAGTTAGAAAGGCTGGGTGAAATAAGGGTAAATTTCAAAGACCTTACAATGAAAATGAAGGTGAGAGGCAAAATAATGACCATTAGAGGAGATCCATCTCTATCTAAAGCCATTGCATCTATTAAATCAATAAAGAAGGCCAGGGATATACAAGGCTATGACTAGCTTATTAGTGAAAGATAATTATGTTCCAGTAGATATAGAAGAGATTTTGCAGGATTTTGAAGATCTATTTTAGGAACTACAAGGATTACCTCCTTCTAGAAGACAAGACTATATTGTCCTACTTAAGGAAGGATCTATCATACCAAATCTAAGACCGTACAGGTATCCTCATTACTAGAAAACTGAAATAGAGAAATTTATAGATGAAATGTTGGTGGTAGGAATTATTAGGCCAAGTGTGAGTCCTTACTCTAGCCCTATTATTTTAGTTTAAAAAAAAAAGGATGGGTCTTAGAGGTTTTGTGTGGATTATAGGACATTTAATAAAATAACAGTTTCAGATAAATTTTCAATACTGTTGATTGAAGAATTACCAAATGAGTAGGGGAAGCAAAATTTTTTTTGTGAAATTGGATCTTAAATTAATATACTACCAAATTAGGATGCGAGAATATGATATACATAAAACAGCCTTTCATACTCATGAGAGGCACTATGAAATTTTGGTGATGCCCTTTGCATTAACAAATACACCCTTTACATTTCAATCTTTGATGAATGAGATGTTGAAATCATTTTTGGGAAGATTTGTCTTAGTTTTCTTCAATGATATATTAGTTTACAGCAAAGACAGGGAGGCCCACGTTGCTTATTTAAGAGTGGTACTACAGCTATTAAGAGAACATAAATTGTTTGTTAACAAGAAGTGTAGTTCGGGTAACCTCAAATAGAGTATTTAGGCCATATCATTTTAGCTGATGGTGTGGCAGCAAATCCCAAGAAGACAGAAGCGAAGTTACAATGGCCTATTCCAAATGATGTAAAAGGGTTAAAAGGTTTTTTTGGGGATATTATAGAAGATTCATCAAAGGGTATGGGAATATAGCCAAACATCTCACTCAATTGTTGAAGAAAGACAATTTTCATCAGAGAAAAAAGGCTCAGGAAGCATTTGACCAGTTAAGGGTAGCCATGACTACACTTCTTGTATTAGGAGTATTGGATTTTTCTAAAAATTTTATCCTAGAAACGGATGCTTCTAGCAAAGGATTAGGGGTTGTCTTAATTCAAAACGGGAGACCAATAGCTTTCCTTAGTTACGGACTGTCCAAAAGAGCCCAATTAAAGTTTGTTTATGAAAGAGAGCTGATGACAATTGTTATGATTGTTAAAAAGTGACATCATTATTTGATGGGAATGCATTTTATTATCAATATTGATAAGAGAAGTCTCAAGTTCCTCTCAAAATAGAGATTGATTAGGGAAGAGCAGTACAAATGAACCTCCAAATTGATGGGACTTGACTTTAAAATTCGATATAAGCCAGGGTCAGATAATAGGGCAGTGGATGCTCTTATAGAAAAATGACTTATACAACCATTTCTACAGTCAATTTCAATGATTTAGACACTTTGGTTGAGGAGATACATACTGACTAGAAGTTAACAAGCATAGTACAAGACCTCATTAGGACTTTTGGTTCACATCTGGGTTACCAATTGACTGGAGACAAACCTTTATACAAAGCCAAGTTGGTTTTAACAAGGAATTCTACTTGAATACCCATGCTTTTATTAGAATTCCTCAACTCTCCCTTACCAAGGAATTCACGTCAGTTTGCACACGTAAACCAAGCACACTCTTTTTCATGCCTGATTTGATAATATGGAATTTTTGGTTTGGAGGTTGACACGAATTAAACTAATTAGCTAGTTTTAAAAAATATGAATAAGCTTGATATCTATTCACAAAAATAGATTAATAGATAGGTTAAACAATTATTTATAAATTTTTTTATTTTTTAATAGATATTGTAAACATTGCATTTTGTCCAATACTTCTAATTGATAATAACATTATTCGATCCCCTAACTCTTAAAAAAAAATGGCTTTACATATGTTGATACCCTGACTTTTATCAATGGGTATAATACCTTAATAAGATTGGGTTCAACCACATCATCAAACCCAAGCCCAATTCTGATATGACTCAATAAGGAAATTTTACAAAAAAAGGGGGAGGAAATCAATTAAAATAAAAAAAAAATGTGCTAATTCTTAGCACCGATTTTTAGCATGTCGTAATCCCTTAATTGGAGTACAAATTGACTTAATCAAAAGCAAAAAGGTAATTCCTTGATTGTGGTACTCAATCCTGCCCTAGCCTGCTGCATAAAGACCAAAATATAAAAAAGGAAGTAGGGAGACGACAGAGAGGGGGAATTCGACAGAAAAAAAAAAGTTGAGGGAAAAGACTAGTGAGAAGTTCGAAGGAGAGAGGGAGGGAAAGCTTTCATTCTTCAATCTTCTTAATCATAGGTAAAGGAGTCTTTCAAGTTTTTAAGCTTTTTCTTTTTCATCTATAATCAGTGCTTGGATTGGACACATGTTGATCTCGTCTCACTCCTGCTAAATCTGTTTGAAGGGCTTTAAGAATCATTCATGCACTAAGTCTCTTTGACAAACCTATTTTCTATCTTCTCCATATGTGGCATTTTATTCTTCCTCTTTATTCCATATGCATCCAACCTGCAGACTCATGTACAGTGGTGTTTGTATGAGTCAGTATGTCATTGGGCCTATTTGAATATTGAAATGTACTTGGAAATGTAGAAGGCTAATTTGATTATTCAGTCTGCTTCCGTATTGAGTTTCTTTTTTTTTTCTTTAGTATTACATTTTGGATTTTTCTTTATTTTGAATTAATATACCTTTCGATATTTTCTTTTAATTTTCTTTTTTTGTTATTACAGATTAATCTGGTTCTGTATATTATTTCCTTGATCTTCGATTGCCTTGGTTATAGAAGTTTGGTCATGGATGTTTTAAGGTTTTAATTCTTTGCCTTTGGATTGTGTTAGGATTTGTATTTTAGCTAGCATTTGTATTCTTAGATACTCTATAGTAGAAATAGGACCTAAGATACTTAATTAGGTTATTAAAGAGAGATTAGATGGATTGTTTAGGTATAAGATCAATGATTTTATGAAAAGTTAAAGAAGTCTCTAGATTGGTCATTTGTATCCATTGCATTCTTATTAATTGATGCTTTCATTTCTTTGAGATTAATCAATGGAGGAAGAATCATAATTAGATCGCATGGAGGAGACAATGAGGAGTATGGAGGCTTGAATTGACGCAAAGGTGGCTGTGGGAGAAGACGTAGTCAAGAATATACAAAAAATGTTTCAAAAATTGATGGATCGTACGGTGGAAGCAAGAGGAGATACATCAAGAAATTCAAAAATGGGTATTACTGCACAAGATTGTTCCAGTCATTATGAGACTAGGGTAACAAAAGACTGTGAGGACGGAGCAATTCCATGGTAATGATGATAATTTTTTTAAAGAAAAAGACTCTCAGTTACAAATTGTTCTTGGTGTTACTGAATTCACTAAAGAAACTCAAGAATTCTCTCCTAACCAAGTTGGAGATCTATCTGCCTTGAAGAAGCAAGGTTCACAATGTAATGAAAATACTACAAAAACCGGGGTTCAGGGTCGAGATCAAGAATCCATAGATGAGCAGAACCCAAAGGAATTGGATAACGAAGAGCTTGAAAAGTTCAAAGAGGAGTCTTGGCTGGAGATTCCAACTATAGCAAACCAGAAAAAATCTTCGGGTAACATTTTTCAAGATAGCAGCAATTTCAGAGGTAAAGAACATGCGAAACCACAATTTCAGAGTTCAACAAATTCAAATTTTGGGAACATGATTATGATAAGTGTAAAGGACATTACTAAAACATGTGGGTCCATTAGGAAAAATGGAGAGGAAGGTTGTGATTTTCGATCCTGGGGTTGATATGGGTGGTGGTGTTATTTTCGCCCTTATCTCTACCTCCTGTCTCTACTACAAGGTCAAGAAAATTTCTCACTAATTTCTTTTTCATACTCAATATCAAGAACGAAGGATCTATTGGGAGGAGTGTGAAAGAGGCAATGGGTTCAAAGGAGAAAATTTCGATCTTGTAGTTAGGACTGTCCAACAACAGTGATTCTAGTGATGTACACAAGACAAATATTGAGTTGTGGCAATCTCCGATGCCATTTTTGAAGCTCGAATGGGGTCAAGACAAAATCGAGGCTATTAAACCCAACCAGACAAAGAAGGGAAAATCGAAAGACCAATTTCTTAAAAAAAATTTCAAAATTTCTATTCTTTCAACTAGATTTCTTCTTCCTTTCAATTAATGGGCTTGAGATATTCTTTGCTCTTAAACCCAACTTGCAGGGTGGTGGTGATGTAGTTGATGCTCTTCGCAAGGGGTACGGACATTTTGGTCAGATTGGATGTCGAAACCGATGTGTATTGCTTCGTTGCAGGAAGGAGGGTGTTGGTTAGCTCAGGTACATACGGTCAGGGGATGCGAAAGAACAACAAAATGCTTGAATTATTGGATTTCAGCAATGTTGGTCAGCATATGAAATGGGCAAAATGGTCTATCAAGGTTGTTGAGAGACAACAAATGTAACTAATGCTCCCTCATGGACCCACTCATATCAAGGCTAGTCATTTCCATTCCACAAGGCCTTATATTAGCATTGACATGTCCAAGACACTAGTTATGTCGCTACAATGGCAAAGGCTATTAATTCTGGAGGGTTTGTGTTACATATTGCTCTCATTTGTGTGATGTATATGATTGTAAAACTTTCAAGTCTGATGCCTAGTGTTTTTGCTTTTACATTAACTTTGAGGACAAGGTTATTTTTAAAGGAGTAGATATTGATAGAATTTGTATTTTAGTTAGTATTTATACTCTTAGATACTCAATAGTATAAATAAGATCTAAGATACTTAATTAAGTTATTAGAGAGAGTTTAGATTAATAGTTTAGGCATAAGATCAAGGATCTTATGAAAGATTAAAGAATTCTCTAAATTAGTCATTTGTATCCATTGTAATCTTATTTGATTGCTAGAACGAAACAATTTGTCTTGTTAAACAATTTCGTATTACTCTCCTATTTGTCCTTCTCATGAGTTTTGGTCTTAGTCAAAGTTTACCTTTAGTTTTTTTTTTTATAATAATATTATAGCTTTAGGTGACGTTAAATTTTTTCCACTCATTAGTTTATGCATAATGTAATTAACTAACCGTGTACTTTTTATTGTATTCCCTTTTAATGCATTTTGTTATGCTTTACTTTATTTTTCTCTCCTTTTGGAATTCCTAATTTTTAGCTTATGTATGTGTTATGTTTCTTTTCTTGATTTGCTCCGTTAGCTTCATATATCTTGATTAAGAATTTTTATCGTTTTGTCGGAAAGTTGGCATGATTAGATTTTTTTAATTGCATCGTTTTGTTATTTAATGTATTCAATTCTCATTAATATATAAATATAAATATATTTTTATATTTTTATATATATATAATTATTTATATATGATCATCACTCCTTTTTTATATTATTTATATATAATCTTCACCCTTTTTTTTATTATTTTTTTTGATTTCAAAATTCAAAATTTAAATTTTGAAAAGGAAACAAAAGTTACTGAACACGAACAGTCTGAACTGCGCAGTGCGTACTGCGTACACGGTGCGGCACACCCACCAACCAAAAGTATAAAACCATCGCCGCCCAGACTGCTACACTGTTCCTCTCTGATCTCTGCATCGTGTTTCCGGTTGCTCTCATCTCGTTTTCGGTTGCTCTGCATCACGTTTCCGGTTTGCTCTGCATCGTGTTTGCGTTTCCGGTTTGCTTTGGTTTGCGTTTTTGATTTGTTCTGCATCGCATTTTCGGTTTGCTCTGCATCGCGTTTCCTGTTTCCTCCAGCACCCTTTTCTCACTTTACCTCACTTCTTTGGCCTTTCTCAGCTATTATTCCTCGACTCATTCACCCTCTCAAGCTCCTGGCGATGGCTGAGATACCCACCCACTCAAACATCTCATTCCCACAAGCAAAGGTGTGAGCGAGCAAAGCTTGATTCCAGTCGTACCTCCTCTTTTGTCATCGGAATCCGCCATTAACTCCATTCCTCTTACTTCATTCTGGGGCATGCGACGCGGGAGTCGGGATAGAGGCTGTGGTGCGAGGCCGACCGACTCACCGAGCGCTGTTGCTGAGGCAACCGATAATCACACAGACCGGTGCCGGGTTGACCAGTTCAGCCAGTTTGAGACCGATTCACCGGTTTTTGACTGGTTTTTGACCTCACCGATTATGGGAAGTCACCCGAACTGGTGAGGAGACCGGTTCCCAGTCCGACCGGTTGAGCCGGCCGGTCCGGTCTGGTTTTCAGAACCCTGGATTGGACACGCTTTGCGGTTAGTAGCTCTGTAGTGCATATCTTTCTTAGTTGCCTCCAGTAGCCTCCATATGGAGAGAAGACAATGTCTGTAGCATTATAAGTAATCATATTGGAAACAAGAAGATGGGGCCTGTCTGAAAAGATGAGATCATGTGTTTTCATAATCTCTTTGGCGATTTCTGGTGAAGAAACTACGATGTTGGATATCTCTCCGAGTTTTAGGTGCATCAAGGGTCCATACTTGGTGGCCAAATTTCTTAAGGAGTGATGGGTTGAGCCAACAAACTGGTGTATGTTTCCTATGAGAGGTAGCTTCCATGGCCCCGGGGTAAATTGGTGTTCTTAGATTTAGATCTCTTTAGTATTTTGAATAACACGAAGAGAAAGAGAAACAAGGTTAAGAAAACAGAGAAAGGGTTTTGATTCTTTTGAAGCTCCATTTGTAGAGTGAGGCGGAACCAAAGAGAAAAAGCCATATATATATATATATATATATATATATATATATATATAAAGGAGGTTTAACAACTTACAAATCCAAGTGATTGACTTTCGTGAAAATTAAGGGATGTTAGTAAAAAAGTGAAATTTAAAAGAAAGAGCCAAGTTAAAAGGAGAGGACTCTCAAGCCCCTTGTAACAATTGCTCAATTGCATGTGATGTGGCCGATGCGCAATTATGTAAAAGTTTATGTATGCAATATGCACCAAAGCAATTGAATTGCATTATTACGTAAGTTTTATTTTTTATTTTTTGTTATTATCATTTAAGTATTTATTTTATACAGCTTTGTTATTATTGTTTATTTCAATTTTATATTGTTCGATCAGTTTTAGAATTTATTCAACAAGTCTGAAAGTGAATCAATGAAGGGAAGCTGTTTGAAAGTAGACTTTTAGTTTTCATAATCCCCCCACCCCCTCCCCAAATAATTAATTCTTGAATCCGTTCCTGGTCGAGAATGATATGTATTTAAATAAAGAATGAGCTCAGATGCATCTAATTGAGAGAAATGCAAAGGTGAATATATTTAGATAAAAAGAAGTTTAGATATATTTATTTTATAAATCTTTAATCAATTTAGAGAGAATTATTTTTTTTATTAGACAAAGTATAATTTTAAATAAATGGGTTGTATATCCAACCATCTTATATATTAAAATAGATTAATGGATGAAATAGGTCATTGATTAATAAATTAGATGATTTTAATAATTTTTTAATAGATTTTAATTATAGATTATTGATTTATTTTTTATCAATTCATTAATGATCTAATTCAAAATTTATTTAATTCATCTATTTGCCACTCCTATAAAATTAGGTACATAAATTAAGGATCTATAGTTAGCTTTGTACTTAATTTTAAGTTATCATGCTATAATGAAATTGTACTGATCTTTTAGCAAGTTCATAAATTGCGCCTAATTTCTAAGATAATGTTCATAAATGGTGCCTAATTTGATCCATCCATTTGTCACCCCGATGAAGTTTGGTACAAAAATTAAGGATCTACTCTTAGCTTTGTAATTTTGATTTATCGTGCTGCAATGAAATTTTACTCTTTTAACAAGTTCATAAATGGTGCCTAATTTTTAAGATAATGTTACTGAAAATAACTGGTGCAAGCCAATCAGTGACGCCATCCAGGTGCATCCGATTGCTCAATTTGCAATGGCATTTTTGGTAAACGATAAGGGTGCCTAACTCGTGCTGCGATATGAAATTGTAATCTTTCAAGTTCATAATCATAAATGGCATTTCTAGATATATAATATTACTAAAAGTAAGTACGTGGTGCATGCCATTCAATGGTACCGTGCAAATGCATGTGATTGCTCAATTTGCAATGGCAATTTTGGCAAGGGTGCCTAACTCGTGCTCCAATGAATCTTTGGTATGGAGCGAAAAAAGCAGATGGCATGAAAATAATCAATCGAATAATACTATATCTTTTCAAACTTCTTTTTAATAATTCTCTTAATATTTAATAAAATAAATATTAAATAAAAAAATAAATCATTTAATATTTAAAAATATAAAAAATATTCAATGCTTATTTCATTATTAATTAAAAAGATTATAAAAAAATGATGTAAAAAGATATATAATTATTTTAATCGATAACTACAAAAGTAAAGATATTCACATTCATTTAAATTTGGTGAGTTCTCACTCATAAGATAATTACAATTTTTGAATTGACATTTTGATTGTCATTATTAAGATATTTATATGGAAATTAAGCATAATCTATATATATATATATATTGGACACTCCTGTCATTGAATTTAGTGTGTGTTTCCATGTAAAACTTTTAGAAATAGGTATTAGCCAATGCTTAGTATCCAAAATATTGTTGATTATTTCTTTCTTTCTCTATACCAATTTTTTTTTTTTTTTGGGCTTGATCATAATCTTTCTTGCTTTCCCTTTATTCTTTTGGTTTGCCTTTCTGATTTAGATGAGCTTAAAACTCTGTTTCATTTTGGAAAGATCCAAGAAATTCGTACGCTTATCCTCCATTTTTCTTCAACTTTTTTTTAACATTTAAGGCCAACTAAGGTGTGGCCTTTATCTCTATGTAGTTAAATGTATTTTACCAAATAGGACCATCGAAGTCACTTACCTAAATGTATGTGATTAAGTTCCAAATTCTGTATAAATGCTTTTAGTGCCAAGGTCCTCGTCTTTAGGGATGAATCCACCCCACCCTGTAGAGTACAGGGTGGTTTCGTCCCTAAAGGCAAGGACCTTGGAGTATGCCTCTATACTCTACAAGGTGGATCCATTTGTAAATAGTGAGGACTTACACTTTATTATTTTTGGCCTCATTTTAAAGAGGATTGGCCCCATTCCCAATTAAAATAAAGGGTTGATTGAAAATTTAAAATTTTATAACATTTTTAAATTTAAACTTTTAACCTTCTAATTCATACAAACAAGGTCAAAAAGAGAATAATTTTACACTTTACTTCATTTTACAATCCACCCGCCCTAATTAGTTTTTCATCTTCTTTTATTTTAGCCATATATTTGTCCCAATATCATATCATATTTTCATAAAAAAAAGAGTATTTTATATTATTATATTTTTATGTCTAAATATAAACATTTAAAAAATTATCTTTTTATATGCATATATTATTTTTGCCCCCACTAAAATTTTTTGGGTCTGTGTCCGCCTCTTTAACTACCTATAGAAAAAATTAGTGTGAAAATGTGAAAGAATTATGTCTCTGTTTTATTTTCAAAGTTGATTAGCATAGCGACACCATGCCGTGTGCATTATGTCATTTACGTAACCGTTTCCTAAGTTATTATTAACATGGTACTAGTCGCCCCATTTTATGGTTGATGTAAATAAATGCCATGTATTATATTGTCGACCTAACAGGGCCAGCATTTTCCCTATATATACGAGTACAAATTTCACTGCTAGTTCTCACAAATAGAAACAGAATACTCACAAAACAAAGGGGATAAAATGTGGATACTGGTAGTGTTTGTGGTGGCTGTGCTTGTCATCTACTTCGTTCACTTGATTATCATACTTTACAACCCTAGAGTTAGTAGTAGACCCTCTCTGCCTCCAGGTTCCACGGGTTTTCCATTCATTGGAGAAACCCTTCATTTGCTGATTCCTGGTTACTCTCTGGACCTTCACCCCTTCATCAAAAACAGAATTCAGAGGTACGTAACATATATTCCTGGTGTTGTTTATATTATATGACTGCTATACCATACCTTACAGTATAGGTACACGTGCCATTTTTAAACATATATATATATATATATATATACATACCTATACCTATACCAGTAGGTACACGTGCCCATAATTTATATATATATATATATATATATATATATAAGAAATTTAGGTGAGAAGTCACGTCATATTAACAAAAATGTGAGATCTGAAAAGCAAATTGTTAGTAATACTTCCTCACCAGTCAAGAATCCTACTAGCCTGCCTAAGACAAGAGGAGCTCAATAAGAAGGCTGCAAAAGGGTTGTGTTGGCACTGTGAGGAAAGGTGGTATAAGAATCATCAGTGTAAATAAAAAAAGAGTCTCTTGATGATTGAGCTTGTTAACAAGTTAAAAATTAGTAATGATCCTTAAAATAGACTTGGATTACAAAGTTGATCCTGTTAAACTTCAGGCAATGATAGAATGGCCTATACCTAAGACTGTAAAGACATTGCGAGGATTTTTGGATTTAACAAGGTATTATTGGAAGTTTATTTAAGATTATGACAAGATTAGTATACCTTTAATAGCATTATTGAAGAAAGATTCCTTTGGATTGGAACAAGGAAAGCTGTCATGGCTTTTTGCAGCACTTAAGCACGTTATGACAACTACCCCAGTTCTTGCTTTACCAAACTTCAATAAATTAATTATTATTGAATCAGATGCCTTAGGGGTTGGTATCGATGCAGTGTTGCTGCAAGAAGGCTGCCAACCGTTGAAGTTATTCTTGATAGCATGGTTAAGCATAATAATAGAGTTGTTGTGGAGGTTCTTGTGCAATGGTCTAATTTACCACATGAAGATACTATATGGGAAAACCTTAACAATTTGTTGAATGAGAAGTTTCTTAAATTTTTGAAGTCTTGAGGACAAGACTATTTTGAAGGAGGGAGATGATTCTAATTTCCTAAATTAATGTTAGGATTATGATTTCCTAAATTTTAGAGACTATTTTTTTTATTATGATTTCCTAAATTTTATCTCCTTCAACTAGCCGAGATTGAACATCTACATTATCTACACGCATGCAAATTGCTGGAACCTTGCCATCTTTTATTATTCTTATGTCCCTTTAAAGGAGCATTTCATAATAAAAAACTAATTATCATTCTAAGCATATTAAGTGTGTGTTTAGATTAATTTATTTTGTGGTCAAAATAGTTTATAATCAAAATCTTTTTAAGAAAACTTTTGAAAAAAAAAATTAATTTTTTACTTATAATTAAGCTATTCCAAACATGCTATAAAACAAAGAATTGTCACGTTCATGGCATGAGGCCCTATCCTTATGCTGCCAAGAAAGCTAATTAAAGGGCGTTTTATTTGGCAATGTTTCAGGCCAAGAGTTGAGAGTGCTGCGATGTAAATGAGTTTCAGGCCAAGGAGAAATCCAAAACAAGAGCTTACTATTTTCATTTCATTCATCAAAACAGAGGAGGCATTGTCAACAAGTAATTGAAAAAAATCTAAGAAGCAGAATACCTCCAAATTCCAATCTGGTCCAGATTTCAAGGAGCCAAACACCTTCACTAATCTTCCCTTCTCTACCTCACTGTGTTTTCTCCTCAGTTCTCAACTCCCAAAATTCCCTTTTCTACTGTTGACCACCCTTGCTTCTCTCTTGCTCAAATCTGGCACCACTTTATTTGCGTAGCTAACGTGTTGTATGAGTTGGATGCATGGAAATCTGGTGGTTAAATGTAGAGAATGAAAGATAGCTCATTCGTCTTATGGGATTTTGGATCTAATTAGGATATGGGTCATTCACTTTTTTTTTTTAATCACACATTTTGAATTTTGAAAAATTTTCATTTTTAGTTTTTTTTCTTTTTAAATTTTAAGGACAAGAAAAGAATAGAAAAAATTATCTTTTTTTTTCAAAATTTTTTTAGATTTGGACAAAATGGAAGTGTTCATAATACTTACCTTTTACTTATAAAAAATTTTAGTTCTTCCCACTCCACCCCAATTTTGGAGAGAAATAAAATTGAGTCTTTGAGAGAAGAGAGGAAAAATAATTCCCCTTGAGTTCTTTTCCCTTTCTATTTACTTTTAAACTCTCAAGGAAACTTGTTTCCTTTTCTCTCATTCCCTTTCCATTCCCCTCATTACCTATTATCCAAATATAGTGTAAGTTTTTTCACTTACTTTAAAATGGGTAATCTCCTTTTCCTCTAAACTTTTGTATACCAAAAAGAGTACTTAATTATTTAACTATAACATGGTACTCTAATTTTAGATTTTCAGATTATTGCCAGTCCAGCATGTGGTGGAATGGAACACGTTTTGAAATGGTTGCATTAATTAAGGAAAGCTTGCATCCTCTGGTTGTTGAAAAATTAAGAACATACGAGTAATTTTATGTATTTTTGGATGTACTATATTTACTAATTAATTTTTAAAAAAAATTAATTTAACACTTTATATTTAAGAGTAGAATATATTTTTTATCCCTTTACAAATATCTCCTTTATAGATTTCGTTCCATTACAAATTACTTTTATCGATTTAATTTTTTAAACTTTAAGGTTTATAATAATTTGATTTATTTGAGAGATTAAATTAATAAAATTAAAAAAATAAAATAATAAAATTTGAGCAACTCAAATTGATAATTAATCCTTAAAGGATAAAATTAATAAATAATATATTTTTTAAAAATTAAAAATAAGTTTTACTTTCATTTAATTATATTGTGAATGTAATAATATTATAAAAATATTAAGAATATTGTCCTACCAGATAAGGCAGTTAGCCAACTTTATAGCCATTTCTATATCTCAAATTCTCAATTCCCCAATATTGTTTAAGAGCTTTTTAACAAGGATTTTGCAAGTGTTACAAAGTTCAGAACCGTTGCATGTGTTCCCCCTGCCTATAACTTGACCAAACTGGCTGGTTTATTGGACTAAAAATTAAACTGGTGACTTGGTTACTTGACTAATTCATTTAAAGAATTCGAAAGTTTTTCGATTAAACAAAAACAAAAAACAGAGAAATTTAAACAGAGTAAAAACTAGAAAATCTGACCGATTTTTAATTAAACTGAAAAATTGGCTGGTTTTTATTTGGTTGCATTTTTTTCTTTTTTTGACAGGACTAATGGTTGAGCCAATGACCTGACTATTTGACTGAGTCAACTCCAAATTCAATTTTCAAAACGATGGACTGATCTGAGTCAAAAAAATCCTATTAATTCATGTTTCTAGCTATCACAAAGAAATTGTCTGGTTTCAACAAAGAAAATAGAAATTGTCTGGTCAGACATTATCATGCACGGGCATTCCTGACATCATATAAATCCAATCAAAGACAATGTAGATGGTAGCTGTAGTGGTCAACCTAGACGTGCAGGCTTTGGTGGAGTTTTATATACGTGATGATGATGCAGGAGACTGGATATATAATTATTGCTGGTTGCTCTGGGTTTCTGGGCAGTGTTGGTATTCTGCTATTAAGCAAGGGCTGTTGCTGGCTTGGGATCTTGGTTTTGTGACCGTAAATAAGTGTAAGTATCACAACTGGTTTGACTGAAGTATTAATCATGAATGGATGACACAGGAAGTGTTTTTTCCAAAATAATTTTCAAACGTCTTTTTAATTAGTATCATTTCTTTTAAACACAATAATATATCACATAGGACAATAAACACTGCAGGTATAACTACGTACATTCATCATATAATACAAACTGATAGCAATCTATATATGAGGTAGGGAGTTCTCGATTGATCCAAAGTTACATCCTTGAAAGCATTAAACCTTCTCTAGTTTAAGCTCATTATTTATTTAAATATATATATACATAGGCTTTTCCCACACTTGATATCTATGCACGATAGGTTTTATTTTAGTCATCCTTCTCCCACAGCTTGATATGGAATGCCATCGCCAAATCCTAGAAGAGGATTCCGAACAACTTTTCCTCCTTTGATTTTTGTCCACCTACCATGAACAGAGGCTCAAGAAATTGATGAATCTATCTCGTTACATTAACTTTAAGTTAGTTTGATGCGTCATATATAGCGTGAAAAATATATATGGTTTTCAATGTACCTATATTTTGTGACCAAAACATGAAGAAAGGTGGCCAAGAAAGCTCTAGTTAACTCTGCTCCTGGACACTGTCTCGATCCTCCACCAAAAGGCTTGAAGTTTTTGGATACAGTATACGAATCGAGGTCCTTGAATGTATTATAAAAGAATGAACTTGGTCAACTATGAAAAGTTTCTCAATGTAACTCAAAGAAGAATGCACATTCCTAAGAAAATATAATTAATATGAGATCAATAAATTAAAAAGAGAAGATTTCTGAGGCACCTTCCAGCGCCATGGGTTGAAGGTAAGTGGATCCTTATATATCTCTGAGTTCATATGAAGAGCGGGAGTCACAGCCAGAATGATCCAACCAGCGGGAATAGTGTATTCTATACATTTCATAAAGATCAACAAATTTCATCTCTGAAAATATAGAGAAAGAGAGAATGATATGTAGTGATAGTGTAATTTAAAAAGGATAACATACCCTTTACTTGGATATCTCTCAATGCTTTTCGTAATAATCCAGGAATCAAAACTGAGAACCTGAGAGCCTCGTTGATTACCTGAAATTCACACCGTAACAAGTACATAAACTCAATTAAGGTGCTCTCTGTTACGAAGGACTAAGCACACATATATATGAGTGAGATATTTGAAATTACTTGTAGGGTAAATTTCATGGATTTGTATTCTTCCCATGTTAGTGAGCAACTTGATTCATCTCTCCTCTTGAGAATTTCCTCGTGCTCGGCCTAATATATTTATATGGATAAATCATTGTTAGATAGCTAACTCTTTAATACTAGATAGTGCAATTACAATATTTAGTACCAATACATAATTACGAGTTTATGTTTGCATACTCTTAGTTCTTCCATGACTGAAGGATTCTCTGAAAGAAACTTGAAGATTAATGTCATCGTTATTGAAAGTGACATATAAGTAGCAAACCAGATCCCTATTAAGACGTAGACAATCTGATCATCAGTTATAATCTTCTCAGCATCCATGTCTTTGATTGCCTGGTCAAGAAAATCTCCTCGATAATTTTCCGGCGAATTGCGTCTCTCCTCCAAAATATTCTTGACAATTCTAAAGGCTTTCTTTGCCTCCTGAATGAATCAAGCATTTGTCATAAAAATCATTCATTTTAAAAGTTAAGCATTTTGTCTTTGCACTAGATTAAGAAGAATTTGCAATCAAGAAGCTTCTTTTCCCGTGTTCATTACCTCTAAACATTTGTGGTATGAGGTGCCAGGAATATTTACGGGAATTGTCATGATCCCTTTCGAAAAATTAGTGAACAACCGTTCTGTTATCCTCCCAGTCTCAGGTAACTTTTCAGCATCATACCCGAACAAGTGCTTTGCAAAGAAGTGAAAGTTCATCTGTCACATGGCCAAAAACGAAATATCAGGTTAATTATCTTTGGTAATTTGCACCTTACATCCTTAAACTTTGATCCATGTCTGAATTAAATTTTAGGGTTTGAGACATGCACATCATTTTCTAGACGATATAACAAATTAGTTGCAGTGGAGGAAGGTTGAAATTTACATCCGAAGAGGACTGTTTAACTTCAATAGATATCTGAGTTGACCACTTGTGCAGGGTCTCCCTAACCATCTCTTCTAGCTGAGGAAGCATCTTTTGTCTTATGCATTCGGCGCCAACATGACTCAGAGTAAGGTTTCTGATGTACTTGTGGATGTGACCAGCTGAATATATCCGAGAATCACCATCTGGAACGAAGATTTTTGATAAGGGCCCCAACCATATTTCTACTAATCTGCCTTCTTGCTGAACCAAGTAGCTGTTGATTTCAGGGTCAGCTGATATCACAACTGGTTGACCAAACAGACACTAGTTCGAAATATGGGACCAAATCTGAAAGGGAAAATTATATTGTTACAGGAGAATTATATATTTGAACAACTCAAAAATCAATTTTATTAATATGTTGAAAGACCGATGTCCAAACTAAATTTTGGTTATTAATATAATTAGTTTAGCTTTCATTTTAAAATATTTTGTCTTGTGTTATCGTCTTTTGAAATGAATGTTTTATTAATAATTAAGGTTTTTAATTGAATAGACAGTGTCTGATGCCTATGGGATGCAATAAAATATTTAAAACGTAAGATACGGGCACATGAACATATAATATATATATATATATATATATATATATATATATATATATATATATATATTTGAGAAAGAATCAATTGACACTCATATTACTTACACTCATCACTTATACCACTTGATAAATTTTTATATATTATAATTTTTATCGATCCAACTATTGAATTAAACCTAAATATCAATATTGATCATTCTTGTAAAATTTTAAAAAAATTTAAACATCAATAAAAGGATGTAATCAAACAGTTCATATTTTTTCTTATATTTGAAAAGTATATATTATTTAATATTGAGACATATTATTGGAGTATAAAATAATTTTATATTAATGTAAAATTTTATATATATAATTTACATGATATGAATTTTGAATCTAACGGTGAATTTTGTAAAAAAAAAGCATCCAATAAAAAGTTATTACTGGTATAAGATTGACTTTAATTTAGATCGATTTTAATTGATCCTTATCATATATATATATATATATATATATATATATATATATCAAACTAAGGGTACATGTACCTATACTGGTATAGGTATGGTATAGCAGTCTTATAATATAAATATCACCAGGAATATGTTACGTACCTCTGGATTCTGTTTTTGATGAAGGGGTGAAGGTCCAGTGAGTAACCAGGAATCAGCAAATGAAGGGTTTCTCCAATGAATGGAAAACCCATGGAACCTGGAGGCAGAGATGATCTATTGCCAACTTTAGGGTAGTTAAGTATGATAATCCAGTGAACGAAGTAGGTGACAAGCACAGCCACAACAGACACTCCCAGTATCCACATGTTATCCCCTTTGTGTTGTGAGTATTCTATTTTCTGAGCAGACTTCTATTTGTGAGAACTAGAAGTGAAATTTGTATTCGTATATATAAGCAGAAAGATCAAGAGGTGCTGGCCCTGCTGGTTGACAATACAATACATGGCATTTATTTGTATCAACTACCATAGAATGGTGCTACCACACACTGGGCGGGCGTGCTTCGACCGTGTCTCCGGGGCACAGTTGAATGTAGATGTCATGAACGCGAGGTGCAGGATACCAGGCCGAGAAACCCGGGCAACTTTGACAGGAATTTAAGAAAGGGTTACGTAAATGATACAATGAACACTGAATGGTCTCAGTATGACTAACTCAACTTTGAAAATTTAAACAGAGACATAATTCTTTCACTTTCTTCACTGTTTTGTTTATAATATTATTATTTTCATTTCTTAGGAATTAATACTGGGACTCCCATTGGATAAATCTCAACTGGGCTGTTTTATTTCAACTTAGCTTTACTTTCTCTTTCACACACCAAATCTTAAAAAAAATTTAATTTTAATTTATTATTAATGTAATATAATCTTGTGTCGTCACATTGCATTAAATCAGTTTGATTTCTCATATTATTATTATTATAGTCAAACTTTTAATGATATGTTAGCATATGATTGGATGATTGTACATAATAGTTTTATACATTAAAACTAAATTCTAATGGTTATCATAATCAAATTATTTTAATAACATTTTCAACATATAGTTAAAAGATAATGTAAAATCATTTAACGCTAATAAATGAATTAAAATTAAATTTTAAATTAAAAAAAATTTACAATATAAAATTAGTTTAAGAATAACAACATTAAAAAAAAATTTCAGATTAAATCATTAACATTTATTTATTTTTGTGATTTTTATCTTGTTTTATTTTTTTAATTTTCTCAAATTCGTATCAATCACCGTTAATGCTGATGAAACTTGATTTCATGGCATCTTTTGTGGCACAAGGGCAAAATTTAACATGTTGAACTAGCTATGAGTTTTTCTTCAATTAGTAGTTGAGACTAATTTAGTGAGTGTTAACAAAATTTAAGATTTAAGATTAAAATAAAATAAAATTAGTGTATCAGCCTCACCAACTTCTACCTCTACAAAATGCAAGGCCAATTGTACATTTGTACCAACATAAGGTGTCATTGCCAGCAAGCTTCGTTAGCTTTTTTTTTTTTTTTTGGGTAATTTCGTTAGCTTTTTTAACTAAGTTAATTTGAACAAATTTGATAAATTTTAAAAAGATTTAAAATCAAAATAAAATGAATATAATAGAAAGGCAAAAATGAAACCTAAAATAAAATAAATATTTTATTATTACAATTAATTAAAGCCTGGTCTTCACTTTTGTACAACTTACTCAGGTGCGTTAAGTGTGATTGTATTTGTTTTCAGTATTACAATGTATAAAATATGAACTCAATAAACCAAATAATAGTATTGTATATGCACAGAAATAGTGTCTTTTCTAAAAATTGTTCAATGCATTAAAGATCATCAATTGCTCCATACCCAAAAAAAAAAAAAAAAAAAAAAGATCATCAATTGCTCACGGAGTGAAGAGGTTAATTGAATTAATAAAATTGAGTTGTGTAAATTTAAAGGTTTTTGGAATTTTTTTCTTATTAGTGATCTTTTATAAGAGATCTATAAATACTATTGTAACATCTTGGATAAGGCTTGAGAGTTGTAGTATGCCCACATTAGATTAGAACAACCTTCCCTCTTCCTTAACTTTTGTTTGACCAAACAAAAAAAAAATATTAAGAATTTATTTCTACTGGATAAAGCAGTTAGCCAACCTTACCCTATATCTCAAATTCTCAATTACCCCACATTGTTTAAGAGTATATTTGTAATTACAAATTTTAAGAATTGATTTGATTTATAAATAGAATATTTTGTTTAAAATATTATAAAATATGAATTGGTTTAATTTTATAATAATTTTCAAGCATAAAACTAATTTCTAAATCAAATTAAATCACTTCAACTTAAATCAAATCAAATCAATTTTATTTTTTTTATTTCAAAGAGCTTTTTAAGCCTAAAACCGTTGCATGTGTTTTTTCTGTTTTTTTTTTCTTTTAAATAATGGGGTTCATGACTAGACCAACCTGACTGGTTAGTTGGACTAAAAACTAGTGAGTTGGTTACTTAGCTAATTCGGTTAAAGAAAGCAAATTTTTTTTATTAAACTTTGACAAATTCAGAGACTCGAGTAAAAATAAAATAAAATTTGACAAGTTTTTTCTTTAAATTTTTACCTGCCATCCTTACACTTTTTGGGTATAAGATTAATTCTTACTTAGAGTATTGAGGAATGTTGGCTGTCTTTGCTCACAAAATATTCTTTAATAATATCGAATGATATTACAGGTAAAGCCTGTTTTATTAAGATTTTATTAACTTGCTTACTACTATACTATAATCTTATTGGTCAAAAAAAGTGACAAGTTTGAAATCAAGTAAAAACTGAAAAATATGACAATAATTAAACTGAAAAAATTAGCTGATTTTTATTTGGTTGCTTTTTTATATATAAAATTGATAGTTGAATCGATGACTCTATTATATATGAAAGTGGTATTTGACCCTTTTTAAAGTGAGAGATTTACTTTAAAGAGATTATAACAAATAATAAGAAAATTAAATATTAAGATCATGATAAAATAAATACATATATATGTATAACAAATTATGATATTGTTAAAATCTACTTTCTTAATTTTCTCATAAATAATTGTAACTTCTTACTTTTTTTCCTCTAAAATAAATCCTTTACTTTTTTTTCGGTATACATGAACCTCTCGCTTTAAAGAAATCAAATTCTTAACAGTCATCCCGAAATTCAATTTCCAAAACTATTATAACTTTGCACTAAACAAAAATAAAATAAGAATTTAATTATATTCACACGTTGGTCCATAAAAATAAGTGAGTAATTCATTTTCATTTTGCCTATTTGATAATCATTTTTTGGTGCATGCAACATGCTACTTATTTTTTCTTTTTTATTTTTGGAAAAAAAAAAGAATTCATCTAATAAGAGAAAGTTTAAAAACCCTTACAACACAACGTAAAAAATTTTATTTCTGTTATATAAAATAAACTTTTTACAATCTTCTCATTAAACTAAATTCAATTTTAAATGTAATCTTCATTCTCGATTGTGACATATATTGACTTTAGTTCTTCCTCAACAGATATATTTATTTTTAAATGTAATATTATTTTTTATAATTATTCAGTTGTCGAATTAAATATATAGTTTTAAATGATAAAATTAAAATTAAATTTCAATCTTTGATATTTTTTTAAGAATATTACTTTAAGAATATATAAAAAAATTTCTCATTAGGTCATTATGCTAGTTGATGTGGCAAGGAACCTGAAAGAGTTCCTGTCTCTAAATTACTGGAATAGCCACTTATACCAACAAAAATAAATAAATAAATTACTGCAATAGCACCTTTCTTATTTGGCTACTGTAAAATGGTTTTGGTGGCAAATAAGTGCATCATAGTTGGCTAATTTAAAGAAAATTTTGTGCAACTTATTCCCAGTTCTAGATATAAGTAAATGAACGACGGGCAGCAGCTATATAAATATAACAAGTAATCGTCGTTGACGCAGGCAGTAGGAGAAGCTTTCTAAGAAGAAAGCTCATAAAACGATTTCGGAATACGGTGGGTCCCATTCCCACCCAAAGTGCCCATCTGATCATCTTCTCCTTTCACATTATATTATTTTATATTAATACAGCTCTTGTTATTTCCCATCGCAATTTTCATTGATATATAAAGTTACTAAAGATCAAACAGTTCACAGCTTCTGTTAGTTGTGAAATCAAGTTACAAACACATAAAATCCCTCATTTGTCATTTCTCTTTCATATGGACAATGCTTGATTAACATTCCAATATAGACAATATAGACAAATTGATTAACATTCCAACCATTTTTTACCATCATCGAAATCAGTTAATCAAGTGAATCTTTTTTTTTTGTAGACATTATTTAAATATAAGTGTAATTAATTAAATATCAATATATTTTAACCTGTTAAAAATGTCATATAATAATTAAAATGTTATTTATTACTTGATTTAACCACTTCTTTTCTCTGTCTATATTAAATGATAAAAAAGCATCCAAATCGATTTACTCATACAAAGTTTTGATTGAAGTGCAAAATTGAATATTATTATCTATGACGACTGAGATGAACAGCAGAAATTCGTCATGCAGGTTTCTGCATAATTCTCACTTCCCGTTAACAATGCAGGTAGTCTCTATCCACACAAAATGTTGACTAACTCACTTTCCTATGAGTGGAGTATCTTCTTATAATCTTGGAAGGTGCCGTGGAATGGTGTCACTCTTCCTTCGGATACAACCCATAGCTCCTCCACGCTTCCAGATATGAGGTGCTCATCGTGACTCACCTGTCCAAAAGCAAGCATCAATTTGTACATAAAAATTGTTTACAGCATAGTAGTCAAATTAATATTAAGATTATTAATAGACTTTGGTTGAGGATAGCACACATACCATGAGAATGCCTCCTTGGAATATCACAAGACCTTGGATTAGCGCCTCCACAGCATCCAAGTCCTACATAATACGTTTTCAGTCAATTTTGGCTCTATATCTTATTGTCAGTTGATCCAGAAGTCACAATACAGACTGTATTGTAACTTCATCGCACTGATCAATTTGTTATAGCAGGAGATGAATTCACTAGGAAAGGCTTTTTATTGGGTCACTGCAATCTGCTGAGGTGTCACATCTATCACAATGAAGTGCTGTACTTGGTCATGAAATTATTTACGATATTAGAACACAGTATAAGTTTTTTCTATACAAGTCCTGAAAGACGACTATAGTCTAATCTCATTATATCATGCATTAAGCAGTGTGTGCCTTGCAACCATGACCCTAGTGCTAGATTCCAAGAATTCCTCCTTAAGTTGAAATTCCTTATATATATCCAATTAAAATGCCTGATTTTAAAACAAATAGCGTTAATAGTTTAAATGGCCCCAAAAAAAGAATTAATAGTAATAAAAATGCCCTTAGGGATATCCATATAAGGGGGATTTGGATCTTGTATTTTAGCTTGTACCTGACCTTGTCATTTTTAGTAGATAGGCACAGCAGTTGCAAGAATGTAGGACCCTCTACAGGAAATGTGGGTTTCCTTGTACTGGGTGTTGAGTCTATCTCTCTCTTACAATGACAACTTCAGGTTAGAAGCTAATTAGCTAGATTAAGATCCAAATACACTACAGGGCCTTCAGCTATTTTATCCACACAGGTTGTTCATATACCGTTTCAAAAGGGAAGAGATAAGAGCAAACATGACCCAAAAAAAAAAAGAACTAAAGACTCGATAGAATCAGCTTACTTTCCCCTCTAACAAAGTATGAAAGTACACTAGTTGCAGTTAGTCAGACCAACCAAGAAGTAATAATTGAGGTTGGAGAAACAAGGTGACCTACCAGATGATTGGATGGCTCATCAAGCAATATTATATGTGGCTTCTTGAAAGTTATCTTTGCAAATGCAACCCTGCTTTTCTGACCACCTAAAGAAGTATCAAGAAAGATCAAAAGTAATTCATAACAGGAAGACACATTTAATATCAATTGTAACTCACAACAATAAAAGAGTATTCTGACATCTGTTGTTGCAGTTCTCAAAGATCATTAAATTAAAATCTTTAAAAGAACCATGAATTGTGATTTATGATGAAAGTATGAAGTAGACGATACCTGACAAAGTATACATTGGCTGAAGTGCAAGATTTCCAGTAACACCAAAAGAACCTAAATGAGCTCGAAGCTTCTGTTCAGGAACTCCCTGCAGAAAATTCAAATAAGCAAATTTAATAACAAAATTGCAAGTACAGTTACTAAATAATTGAAAGATTAAATTACTCATTTGGTCCCTATAATTTCACTTCAAATTCAATTAAATTCCTACATTTTAATATCATTTAAAAAGATCCTCATAGCTAAAGGGACCATTTTGCATTTTTTAAAAATTATAAGGACTTTTTTAAACGGTTTTGAATTGTAGGGCAACACCCACAGTTTGATCTGATCTCCACCCAAAGTATATTGTCCCCTTGGCAACAAAACTCAAAACACATGCAACCAAAACAACCACTTATGCATTTATCCACCAAAAGAGAAAATAAATGAGAAAATTATCAGTTTTCACATAAGTACAATTATAACTAATATTCCGTCCATCTTTGGATTCTTCCCATTAAAAAAAATCCATCATTAAAAGGAAGGAAACTCTAATTGTAGTCAAACAAGAATACTTTGACAGAAGATAAGTCCTAAAACACACACAGAAAAACAGTAAATTATCTCCCAATGCAAAGAACTTACAGGATAGCAGCGCATCATATACAGAAGAGGATTTGAAGATAAGTCAAGTCCATCAACATGGTGCTGACTGAACACTGCTATACGAACCTGTAGACAGGGAAAATGTGTCAACTAAAGATGCCAGATAAGACTAAAGCATGAAAAGAAATCATTAAGGACAGATGTGTTGCAATTCTGATATTTTCTAGCCCTAACTGAGTGTCACTTAGTAAAATACAATAGCTTTAGATTATTTATCTTTTCCAACATTACCTTTTCAAATCATAAATGAACTTGTCTTACAATTTACATTTGATTGGAAAAAACCAGATCAAGACTTTCTCTTTAGCTTCTGACATTATCATGGATAAAAAAATAGATATATAACCAACACATGTGAAACATTGATTGCAGTGGTGTCACATTAAGAAGCAGAAAATTAAGTATAAAACACTTGAGAGCATGTCATGGAGGTGAGGCACAAAAATTTAGTAACTTTTAATAGTAAAATTGTAGGCTAAAACTTTACCAACATATAATAGTTACCTTGGCGGAACGGAAAACTGTCCCAGAACTGGGCTGTAGTTCCCCCGCAATTAACTTAAGTATAGTTGATTTTCCTATGCCGTTTGGTCCAACCACTGCAAACATAGATGATATAATATATAACACAATAAAATAATATGGCAGAGTCATGCCATAATCTCAACAACATTATCCCACATACAAAGATCAACTTAATACTAGTTTGCCAAAAGATGCAACCAAGGAATGACATGTCCACAGAAAATGTTATGATGCTCGGCGGCCATGCAATCATAAAAATGAACGCTAGACAATGCTAATATATTGAACAAAATATCATATAATAAATGTATCAAGGATTCAAAAGATAGGACGGGGAAAAGCACTCCTAGGACAACTGGACAAGCATTCTTACTCGCAATACGGCTGTCAAGATCAATCCCAAAATTCAAATTCTTAAATAGAATGGGACCCCCAGGATAACCAAATGATGCATCACTGCAATCACATTTGAAAAATGGAAAAAACAAATATCAACTTGGGTAATAGATAAGGCCTAAATACTGTGTGACAAACATTATATATGTATTCATGTGTACATATACATCTATATTGTTAACAAAGTGGGTGAGAGAGAAGGAGCTAATGTTTCACCTGAAACTGATTATCGGTGGGCCTGGTCTATCATCTGGAGTGGGGAACTCAAATTTATAGCTGTATGCCACCAGATAAAATATAGTTAAGCACTTAAACAGAGCTAAAAAGAGAGATAAAGTTACAATGAGATAAGCAATAAAAGAAAAGCAGTTCATACTCAGGATCATTAACAATTTCATCTACATGGCCCATTCGCTCCAAAGCCTGAAATATTTTTAAAGGAAGGAAAAAAGGTTTTTAGATGCTAACTATCAATTTTAACAATTTAAACAGAAACTGAAAAGCAACCAAACCAGGACAAGCTTAACAATATCAAGGAAGTATGATAGAGACATGACTTTTGAGCATTTGATTTACAAGTAATTAAAGTGACAATAACAAGTACCTTGATTCTTGATTGAACAAGTGATGCCCTCTTGGCATTATAGCGGAACTTGTCAATGAAGGTCTGTGGCAGAAAAGCAAAACGTCACATGTCAAATGTCAAATACAATATTGAATAAAATGTGACGCATTCGCAACAAGTTCTGTGGATTGCAAACCTCAGCAATCTTTACATTGGACCATAGATGGAAAACTTAATTCAAAATTTTGTTTTTCTACTAATGAATAGAAAAACTGATATAGAAAATCACATTGAGGAAGTCAATTTTCACACATCATGCCATCAGTGCAGTAACCTATAGTTGATAGTTCTTACCTATGAGTTAGTTACCACAACACAGATTGGCCTAACTAATAAATATAATAGAATATATATTCAGAAATTAATGCGCAAAGTTGTAACATGACAAGCCAGTAAACTATTTGGATTAACCACCACCTCCTAGGCTCCTAGCATCAGACATAACCTAAAGAAAAAAACAGAATCACATGCAAAGGGCTAAACACAATATTTACCAGAAGGCCAAGACTATAAGCACCAATCACAATCGAAGTAACTACACTGCCTTTGTAATATTTAGAGCAATGAAAAAAAATTAAGAATTGGGTACAAAGAAACAAAATAAATTATCAATATAAAAAGGGATAACGATAACAAAGTGAAAAATAAAACCTGCATATGAGATCTTGCACGTTCATTTGCTTCTACTGCTTTTTGCTGGTTTTTAAGTTGTTCTTCTCGAGTCTTTTCAAAAGTATCATAATTCCCTCTATAAGTAGTCAACTTTTGGCCTTGTAAGTGAATTATATCAGTAACCACCTGGGGATACAGTTATATGTTAACAAGAGATGTAAAACAAATGCTGTGAATACATTTAGAGAAAGCACTTTATCAACAAAACACCAAATAATCAAAGCAAGATAAACTAATATATTACCGTGTTTAAAAACTCTCTAGCATGAGAAACAACAATAAATGTTTTTGGCCATTTAACCAAGTATGATTCCAGCCATAGGACAGCATGAAGATCAAGATGGTTCTGAAATAAAATAAAAAAAATTATAAAACTCAAAATTAAGGCATAAATCAAGAAAGAAACTTAGAATGCAGAATTCACCGTAGGCTCATCAAGAAGCAACATATCAGGCTCTATAAACAGTGCACGAGCAAGAGCTATTCGCATCCGCCATCCTCCAGAAAAAGTTTTTGTTGCCTTCTTCTGCATCTCAGGAGAGAAACTTAGACCCTGAAAATACCCATGATCAGTAAAATAAGGATTTGCAAAATAGATTATCCAATAAACAAGGCAAAACGAAAGATGCATTAACATAAAAATAAATCATTCTCATTTTATGCATACATATCTTCACAAATCACAACCCAAAGTATTCAATTTTGTTACTTGTTACCAAGAGTGAACTAGAGGCTTACATCATCGGGCAAAACGAAGAGAAAATTCACTACAATAAATTAAGATTACAAGGAGTAGCTGCTCAACAGTCAAACCCTAATCTCAATACACCCAAACGCTCAAAAAGTAGGGCGACATAGTTTCATAATTCATTGGGCAAGAGCACTGACACAAATTTGATTAACTGTAACTATTTGATCTCAATCAATAAAGACAGATTTTTTTCGGTACAAGAGAACCATTTATATAATGCATATAATCATAAATTTTGGATTATACTACTATTTAGTAATAGAGACATTTGCAATCTCCCTTATGTTTCCAGTTTGTTTCAGTCGCACCAACCATTGATTGGTCTGGGTTAGTTCCCAAGGTTGGCTTCCCCTCTATCAACAGAAAATATTTTGCAATACAAAGTTATAAATGTACATCCAGTTGGGTTATATAATGGACTATTTTAACACATACAAATTCAATTTACATGCTTCGTAACCTATTATTCTTTTTCCAATTTCATCAAACTTATTTCTTTTCGCATACCAAAATTCAGAATTCAACAAGCTCCAAGTGGCTAATAAGAAGAACTTCCAATAAGTTGAATCAGTGAATTTAGTAAATTATGATGCAAATCATTCATGAACTCACTGCAAGTATCGACGCTGCACGTGACTCTGCAGAATAAGCATCAATTAGCTCGAGCCTCTTGTATATTTCCTCAAGCCTTTGTGAAATAGCATCTTTGTTGACCACCCCATTCAAATTATCATTTCCCTTTTCGATTGCATCCTCAGACTCTCTCTAACAGACAACCACAATATTGTCAGTCATTTAAAATTTGAGAGCATACACAATTTGTAAGCAAAACAACATATAATAATATATTTTTAAATTCCAAAAAAAAAAAATACTGATGGAACAGTATATATTCAACCTGTTGGGCTAGTAATTGAGCTTCTTCCTCCAGAAGCTGGGCTCTCTCAATGTCAGAATTGAGAACACACTGCAAGGCTGTTGTATCATCACCAACGACCTCTTGTTCCACATGCAATATCTGACAATTCCTTGGAATACCATCAATGGCATGCAGAGCCATGTGCCTGAGGAAAGTTGTTTTGCCTGTACCATTTCTTCCAACAAGGCCTGCATATTCAAGCAGCATAAACAATGATTAGAAATGAGCGCTTACAAATGACAAATCCAGAAAGGTGTTCAGCATAACCCAAGGTAGTCAGAAAAGATATTGTTCCAAGATTATAAAAATTCTTTTAATGCAGTCTTAAATAATATATGTAAGTTAAAACCATAAAGCAAATGTATTCAAGTGATGAAAATCCATGATGTAGGGTCTATGAATTGAGTTGGTTCAAGCTCAGGAAGCTGAAATAGCTGTGCTATAATTGTTCCCAACCTTAAAACAATCTATCAAATTACAGAATTAAGGAGATCTTTGTAAACCAACTTTGGGGCTCAGATAAAGGTTTTGCGGCAGTATAAAGCCTTTAACATTTACTAATACAATAGCTAGCAAAGTTGAGGTGTTCCATTTTGACAAAATAGTGAAGTGCAGAATGGTAACGGCTTATGAGAAAATCAATTCTCACATATCCATGATTTATTATACAGGTGCTTGTATTTTATAAAAATCTAAATGGTTAATTTTCCCTTTAAGGTAACTAACCCCATGATAGGAACTAGAGACACAGAACACAAGCTTATTGAAGTGAAATAGCTAGAATCCCTTCTCTGCTACTGATTTTGAGAAGGTATCAGTCTCAGAGAGAGATTTGTACATGAACACAAGGAAAACTCTCCAAAACAGCAAAGAAAGTACAGAGACAATGCAAGCACTTCTAGGGGCTTGCTTCCTCCATTCCTAGTCCTCACTCACAACTTGCCTACTATTCCCCTCTCCTCTCTTCTCCTTTTATTCTATTCCCACGACCCGATTCTGCCTCCTAACCTACCTACCATGTGAGCATGTTGCTGCTAGTCCCTTCCTTCTTACTGTACACCTTAGTGATAAGTGGTTGTCTAACACTCAGTAATTTACAATCTAAAGTGCAAGTGCACCTTGCACTTTAGAGGATCCAAATCCATGAACCGTGATCAACAAAGCCAACAGTCAACAACAACCAAAGGCTACATGGATCAATCAACGCCATTGGGTTCTATCAAGAACTGAATTTTCAATAGAACCATTTAGATCAAGGCCGTTTTTAATGGTTTCTCCTAATATTTTTCTTAGATCTTCCTGCACCCTCTTCATCAAACTATCTTTCATTTGATCCATTTTTTCACAAGGGCCTTTATTGGTCTTCTTCTCACATGATCAAACCACCTTTGGCGAGTTTCCGTCATCTTCTCCACAAAAAGTGCCACTCCAACTTTCTCTTGCATACATTTATCCCAAAATTTATCTTTTCTTGTATGTCCATGTTAGACACCCCCTAGGCTGGACCACATGGAAAATAGTCATGCTGATGTGGTAGGTGAGAGAGGAAAAGAGAGGGGAATCAGTTAGAATATAAGGGAAGAGGGGGTGAGAGGGAAGTTGGGCAATTGGTGAGTAAGGAAAGGGAAGTTGCAGGTCCGTCAAAGAACCTGTTGTATCTTAAATTTTACTTCTGTTTTGAGGAAATACAGAGGTCTGCCTCTGTTGTAAGCAGCTAGTGTCCATTGTTCCATAAATATCAGTTTCTATCAAGTTCCTATCAATTGGCATCAAAGCTCTTGATCTGGGAGGTATGGATACTGAACCTGAAGAGGATTCTAGTATTTGAAGGAGAAAATGACCATGGATGGATAATCAACATCATGCAACACTTCGAGGTGAAGGGAGCACACGATGGGGAGAAGCTACAAACGACTATGTGGGCTCTAAGAGATCGAGTTCTCAGCTGGGGGCAATGGTGGGATCTACGCAATCCCAATGCAACCTGGGTAGCCTTCCAAGAAGGCAGTGATCAAATGATTCCAGCCTGAGTATGATTTGGATCAATCAGTCTTCATCTTTGAAATAGAAGTAGAATCGGAACCACAATTGAACTATTGGCCTCAGAGAATGGGAGCAAAGAACCGGCACCTTAGGAGCTAGAAATAGAGATGCAGAGTATATTCTTCATTAGAGAAGCTTGAGATCGCAAAAAGGGAGACGGAAACCACAGCTGTTGTAGGAGGGCCACCCTCTGGATAGCGAGGTGATGAGGCGAAAAAGAGGGTGGAAGTTGAGAGATGAACAGTGGATTTAGAGGAAAACAAAGATGTGACTAGATGCTCCAACAACAATGGAGGTTGAGGCAAGGGAGAAAAGCCCGCCGCTAGAGTGCAATGGCAGTGCTAAAGCAAGGGCCGTGTAAGAAGGCCATTAGACTCTAGGTCGTGGGGATCAGGTATGGCCAGTCACCCACCACCTTTGAAGCCACCAGATTCAAATTCTCAAACGGCGGCTAATGGGACATTTGTGGCTAACACAGGTAGTGGTGGTTGCTGCACCACTACTTCACACTAGAAGCGTTGTGAATGGGAAGGATGAAGCTGGAGGGGCATGAAAAAGATAATGGAACCCTTTTCTTAACCTAATAGGCCAAACCCAACTTAGTGATTGATAGAAGCCTACAAGACCACGAGAGAGCCACACCCCAAAAGCTAGCTGTTAAGGTTGGAGAGCCCATACCCTTATAAACCTCCTTTCGAGATCCCCCACTTTCGATGTGGGACTCTATCATAGCACCGCCCCTGGACAGCCAACGTCCTCAGCGGCTGCACTCTGCCTGGCAGGTCTGGCAGGTCCGGTCAGCCCTTCTCCTCAGCCCCCTGGGCCTTTCTCCCAGGCCGCCGGTTAGCCCCAGATAGGTAGCCCTCTCCGAGGGGCTGACCAACCAGCTCTGATACCACTGATACAAGCCTACAAGACCACGAGAGAGCCACACCCCAAAAGCTAGCTGTTAAGGTTGGAGAGCCCATACCCTTATAAACCCCCTTTCGGGATCCCCCACTTTCGATGTGGGACTCTATCATAGCACCGCCCCTGGACAGCCGACGTCCTCGGCGGCTGCACTCTGCCTGGCAGGTCCGGTCAGCCCTTCTCCTCAGCCCCCTGGGCCTTTCTCCCAGGCCGCCGGTTAGCCCCAGACAGGTAGCCCTCTCCGAGGGGCTGACCAACCAGCTCTGATACCACTGATACAAGCCTACAAGACCACGAGAGAGCCACACCCCAAAAGCTAGCTGTTAAGGTTGGAGAGCCCATACCCTTATAAACCCCCTTTCGGGATCCCCCACTTTCGATGTGGGGACTCTATCATAGCACCGCCCCTGGACAGCCGACGTCCTCGGCGGCTGCACTCTGCCTGGCAGGTCCGGTCAGCCCTTCTCCTCAGCCCCCTGGGCCTTTCTCCCAGGCCGCCGGTTAGCCCCAGACAGGTAGCCCTCTCCGAGGGGCTGACCAACCAGCTCTGATACCACTGATACAAGCCTACAAGACCACGAGAGAGCCACACCCCAAAAAGCTAGCTGTTAAGGTTGGAGAGCCCATACCCTTATAAACCCCCTTTCGGGATCCCCACTTTCGATGTGGGACTCTATCATAGCACCGCCCCTGGACAGCCGACGTCCTCGGCGGCTGCACTCTGCCTGGCAGGTCCGGTCAGCCCTTCTCCTCAGCCCCCTGGGCCTTTCTCCCAGGCCGCCGGTTAGCCCCAGACAGGTAGCCCTCTCCGAGGGCTGACCAACCAGCTCTGATACCACTGATACAAGCCTACAAGACCACGAGAGAGCCACACCCCAAAAGCTAGCTGTTAAGGTTGGAGAGCCCATACCCTTATAAACCCCCTTTCGGGATCCCCCACTTTCGATGTGGGACTCTAATCATTAGCACCGCCCCTGGACAGCCGACGTCCCTCGGCGGCTCTGCACGCTCCGGGCAGGGTCGGCATAGGTCCGGTCAGGCCCTTCTCCTCAGCCCCCTGGGCCTTTCTCCCAGGCCGCCGGTTTAGCCACCCAGACAGGTAGCCCTTCTCCGGGTAGCCGGCTGACCAACCAGCTCTGATACCACTGATAGAAGTCCTACAAGACCACGAGAGAGCCACACCCCAAAAGCTAGCTTGTGTAAGGTTGGAGAGCCCATGGCCTTATAAACCCCCTTTCGGGATCCCCCACTTTCGATGTGGGACTCTATCATAGCACCGCCCCCTGGACAGCCGACGTCCTCGGCGGCTGCACTCTGCCTGGCAGGTCCGGTCAGCCCTTCTCCTCAGCCCCCTGGGCCTTTCTCCCAGGCCGCCGGTTAGCCCCAGACAGGTAGCCCTCTCCGAGGGGCTGACCAACCAGCTCTGATACCACTGATACAAGCCTACAAGACCACGAGAGAGCCACACCCCAAAAGCTAGCTGTTAAGGTTGGAGAGCCCATACCCTTATAAACCCCCTTTCGGGATCCCCCACTTTCGATGTGGGACTCTATCAGTGATGTTGATGGTGGGTTGGATTTAGAACCTAAGCTGGTGAGAAGGGGCAAACATGGAGGTTATGGCTTCCGGGGGGGAATGAGGATCAGCATTAGTGATGCGCTCAGACTTAATTTTGGTAGGATGGACTCACCCTGGGCTAGCGTACCAGCCCCAACTCAAGGAGGAAAGGATCTGGACTTGGGGAAAAAGAGGGATGAGCTCAATCAAAAAGGGAGGAAACCACCCAATAGAGAACCAGCCTATCAAAACCTTTGTAAGGGACTTTGGGCCATGGCCCACCCTATACCCTAAAGCTGGACTAAGTGGAGTGGTAGCTTCCCCATCAGTTTTAAACCCAAATGTCAGTAGCAGAGCAACTACAATGGAGTTTTTTCAAAAGGATGCGCAGCTTGCTGTTATTTCTTTCCTAATTTCTTGAAGCCACACCTAAAGCAGACCTTGGCTTTCTTAACATAGGAAGCCGATCCATTAGAAGAAAGAGCTCAACGGGAATGGGACACCTTCATGCCATACCCTAGGTATTTGCATGGACCCAAACCAGATTTGTTCTTCTAGCCTGGGTAGAAGCGGGAGCAAGTTTTAAAGGTGCTTGTGAGAAAATACATACTGAAGAGCTAAATACAATAGACCTTACTGGGATGGCTTTGGGGAAATCATGCATTCCTACAGCTAAACACTATAAGGAAGTCCTGGTGTCAGAGGGGAGGCAAGAACTTGGATATAATTGCATGGGAAAGGGTGATGAAATTAGAGGGGCTGGGAATGCATGGATATGCTCAATGGGGGATGAGAAAGCTGTAGATGTGAATACCTCTGGAAGTTTGGCCTTTGAGACAGCTTTAGATGTGATTTCCACAAGAAGTTCGGCCTTCAATAAAATCATATTCCGTAACATACCCAATTATTATCATCTGATGCCACTCAAATTAGGGGAATTGAATGGAGAGAAACTTTCAGGATCTCTTTTAAAACCGAGGTTGAACATAAATTGGACTGAACCTACAGCAGAAGGGTCCTTCAGCGAGGCTAGAGAAGATATCATAATCTCACATAATTTCATTACTGCTAATTCTGCTTCAGCTGCATTTGATTTGTTTATAAAAGTTGAGATTATCACAAGGAAGAATTATAATAAAGAGAAGATTGGGTGGGGAATAAAAGGAAGAAAGAGGGGAATGTTCGTGCAGCTACAAGATATTGAGATAATCTAGGATCTCCTCTTATTTGTCCCGGGTGGAACAGATGTGGATATGGGATTGGATGGGCTAGAAGAGCTAGGGAAAATCAGAGCATTCTTTATGAAACTAGCCTGGAAATGGGAGATCGCAGGAAGGACAGTACCCTCAAAAAGGGAACCGCTTCATTTTGCAATTGTGCAATGGGACACTGGTGGAAGTTCTTTCAGCTGTTACAGAGCACTTACCCAAACCTTCAGCTTGAGGACAAGGTGAAATCTTTTGGGGGGGATTGTTAGACACCCCCAAGCTGGACCATGTGGAAAATAGTCATGTTCATGGGTGGGGCATAACAGAATGCTAATGTGGTAGGTGAGAGAGGAAAAGGGAGGGAACTAAGTTAGAATATTGGGGAAGAGAGGGTGAGAGGGAAGTTAGGCAGCTGGTGAATAAGGAAAGTAAAGGAAGGTTGCAGTCCCTCGTAGAACCTGCTGTATCTTCAATTTTACTTCTGTTTTGAGGAAATACAGAGGTCTACCTCTGTTGTAAGCAGCTAGTCTCCATTGTTCCACAAATAAATCAGTTTGTATCAGGTTCCTATCAGCCCACTCGTCCATTTCAGCATTCTCATCTGCAATACACTTATTTTTTGCTCTTGTCAGCACATCACTGCCCAACATCCACTACCATTTTATAACAGTCCAATAGAATTTTCCTTTGAGTTTGGAAGGCACTTTGCTGTCACAAATTACACCTACCCAGCTTGAATCCTATGTGTGACATACCCATCAATCTCCCATCACTTTGTAAGATGGATTCAAGATACCTAGATCGTGCAACTTGTGATATGATAAGATCCAAATCCGTGATCAATAAGGGGAAAGTTTGTGCATAGCAACAAATGGAGCGAGCACTATGGCTTCAACAAAAGTATGAAAGAAGACCATACTGCTCACGGTTTTATGGAACATGACATTCAATGCCTTTCACTTTGTATGATGATTAACAGTCAGAATAAAATTTTCAATATTACATTTCTACATTCTTGAAGCCAATTTTCAATAAAATTCACTGCTGATAAAACTTGATCTTTGAAAAGCAAATATAAAATCATCCAATATCTTCAGAACTTCAGACTTCAGCATGCTACAACTGAATGAAAAGTCCAATTGAAAACTTCAATTCTTAGCATAACAAGTTTTTCCAAAAAATATAGAATTAACGCTGCAAAACTTTTCAGCGCTAAAAACTTTTTCCCAAATTTGTAGTGCTTCATTTTCAGCTTTCTTAAACAGCATAAAATTCTGCTTAAATGCATTTGGACATGCATTCTATAAAGACTAACTGATTTAGAAATGATGGCAACAAGGAGAAGCGCCAAATCTGGCAGATAGCAAAGCAATGGATTATAGATATGACACAAGTAAAGCAGAAAAAACAGAAATCAGTATTCAAACATAACATTTCAGGAATATCTCACTTGTATCATGATCATCTTTTCATTTTTATTTAGTCCGCTTTTTCCTCAATGCAAAAAAAAAAAAATGACAAGAGGAAGATGGAAAACTTCACCATAATGCCTTCCAAAAGAAAGTGTGACTGCACCATCCACAATGAGATCACGACCACCAACAGAGATATTGAAGTTCTCCATATGAATGTCCTTGACAGCTGGTCCACCACTACTATCATGCCTAACACATGCAACAGGCATCCCTGCCCGGGCCGCTTCCATCTCCGCTAAATGCATCTGGTACTGTGCCTGTATAAGCAAGTAACTTTATAAACAACACCAGAACTACCAAACACCATAGGGTCATCTATAGCAATAGCTCAAAGTGATCCAGCTAGGTTTGAGGCAATCAGGCATGAGTGATGGTAATGGAACAAAAATGAATTCAAATTTTGACCTCTCTCTGGCGTTCATCCTTCCTCTTTCGCCTTTCTAGCTTTGCGCGGTCACGTTCAGATAGCAAAGGACCATCCACAGCCTCAGGCTTCTTCTTGGGAGCTTCCTCAGCATCCATTCCCTCATTCATTCTAAAGGGTGCAGCAAGACTTCGCACGGTTGGCTTGGCTTTCACCAAAACATGCTTTCCAAATTTTTCAGACAGTTTGCTACAAACCTAAATCAAAATTCATCCAAAATCGTCAATTTTGGTTGTCTAATCCACAACATAAGGCTAAGCAAGCAAATCCAAATACAAATTCTAGGTATGAAAGAACTCACCAAGCGACACTCGGAGAAATCGTCGACGCATCCGGCACCGACGAGGAGCTCTCCGAGAGCTTCAAAAGCACCTTCTCCGTCGAGACCAAAATCGAAGTCCTCGTCTGCGAGGACGTTGATGATATAATCAACGATTGGCTGATCCACATCGAGAACCCTTCGTCCCAACACCTCGTGCACCACTGAGCTCGCCACCTCTGTCATCTTCCACTTCCTCACAACAAACCAAATACGGCCGCGGCGTGTGACTCCGCTGTGTGTTTCGCCCTTGCACGAGCACGGGGGTGCCCAGCCCAATGGATTTTACGAATACTATTGTACAAGAATTCTCCCCTTAATCTTCAAATAAAATTTAAGTTAATCATTTTGCTATTAATATTTATTAAAATATATTTTAAAAAATAATGAAATTGAAAATTTTCATACTTATTTTCTAAAATAATTTTAGATTTAATATATAACATTTCTATTTTTTTGTCTTTTTCTTATCTCTCTTAAATTATTTTTGAAATTGAAGTATATCCTAATTTATAAAAAATAAATTAAGAAATAAAACTATTATATAACAAATTTATTTAAATTAAAATAAAAAATATAAATTAAGAAGCATATTAATGTCTCTTAATTTACTAGTTTAAATAAAATGACGTTCAATTTTAAGAATTACCATATTATAAAAGTATGTGTGGGATAATAAATAATTTTTTACAATTATAAAATAATAATTAATTTAGTTTTAAAATTTTATGATTTTGATTACTTATAATAAATTTATTTAAATTTAGTTCAATTTAAATAAATTTAATTTGATACTAATTTTAATTACCTAAATTTATAATTTCATTTTTATTAATTTATTTATTTAATCAATTTTAATAAAAATTGTAAAGTAAAATTATTAAAATAAAATGAGTTTAATTTAATTTAAATTTCAATGTCTTCTAAACACAAAAATTAATTTTTAGATCAATATAATTATATGTTTTATGATAAGTTTTTAACAATGAAATTAAAATTAAAATTAAATTAATGATTTCAAAACATATTTAATTTTGTACATGGTTAATGATCGATGTCATTTTGAAAACGATTTTTCGATTTGTGAAATCATGACACAAAGGAACCTTGTAAAGCATATTAAGTATATGGGAAATCACCTATATTTTGCTAAGTGATGCCATGGGAGTATTATCTTTTTTGTTTCTTTTTTTTTGCCTTTGGCCCGATTTCAGTAAAAAAAAACTAAAAAGATCTATCTACCTTCTAAATTTAAATAAAACAATCTAAATTTATATGTACTGCTAAGAATTATAATGGTATTATTATTTAGCCAAATTAAATTTTATTAAACAAGTGATTAATATAAACTAAAATTTAACTATCGAAATGCAACCATTGTAACATTCTTATTTGCCTAAGTTTAGGTTCTAAAACCTTAATTAGCCCTAATGGTCATTTATTTATTATTTGTTATTTATGCTCTTATTTGATTTTTAAAAATTATATTGTGCTGTCCAAATTAAAGAGAGTACTAAAAAATTACATAGGAGAAATAAACACCAGTTGCAATGTTTAGTGAAATAGTAAAAGCTTAACAGTGATAATTTAGTAATTTTAAATTTGTAAACAGGAGCATTTTTGTCAAGTAAAAATTAGAGAATCAGTAATTAACTGATGTTGACTAGTGAGTTAACTAATATATTTTTAGTCACTTTAGAATTTAATGAGATGAGAATAACATAACAAAATTAATAGAAAAGTAATATTTTTTTAAATTGGCCAATTAAAACATGACATGTGGCATGGCTTTGGATGAAAATTTGGTCAATGAGAGAGTGCCACATGGAGGCCTAGGATTGGTTAGAAATTGGCCAATGAAATGGTGACAAATGGCTCCATGTAATTGGCTAAAAATTAGCCAATGAACCTGTGACATTTGGAGGATATTTATTGGCCAAGAAAAATAACCAATGAACTTGTAACATTTGAAGGCCAGCCATTAGTTAAAGAATGCAATCATGAACTAGTTCGAGTAACCAAACTAGGTACTATTTAATTACTCCTATCTAGTTCCCATCCAACTAAACTGGTTCCAATTGAAATAAGCTTCACCATGAAATGCATAAGCATGGAGACAAGAGATGGCTTGTGATTGGCTTGCCTAACAAGCCAAAATAGCTTAGGTAAGCTACAAATCCAATAATCCCTAGTGAGTCTCCACCCCACAGCCAAGCTAGAAACAAGTGGAGAGAAAAAGAAGAAAAAAAAAAAAAAGAGATGAAAAAGAGAGAAAACCACGGCTAAGAGGAGAGGAGGAGGAGAAGAGAAGAAGGAGAAGAAGAAAAAGTGAAAATCAATCGTCAAACTCAAGCTTTAAGAGGTAGGAACTCAAATCCTTGCTTTTCCTCTTGGAAAACATAGAGTTTCATGGTGGGATATCTCTCTTGGATGCATGGGTTTCCATGTTCTTTGAGATTAAAGCTTGGTTATGGATAATTTATGGCTAAATAGCTTAGTTTTATGGAATTGATGAGCATATTTTTCAAGTAAATAATGACTTTTTACTCTGATGTTAGAGTTAGAGTTTAGTTTGATTAATCTCATCTTTGGTTTAATCTCAATGATTAAGTGTAGATCTATGATATATGAAGTGATTTGTGCTTCAATCATGTTAGATTTATGTTAAATAACTTAAAATCCCATGTTAGGGATCAAGCTAGCCCATGGCCAACTTAGGGTTCTTGGTGATAATTTTGTGATTTATTCACTTAATTTTAAATCTTGTTAAGTAATTATGTTTCTATGGTTCTTTGATGAATGGATATCCATTGATAAAGTATCATATTTAAAATATTTGAAAAAAAAAAAAGTGATATGGAGTCCTTATGGTGCCCGCGGCCAAGATGACCTTTTGATGAGGTTATCTGAGATTTTAAGTGATTGTAAGCTATTTCTAGTTTTAGTATAGTTTAGGTCATGCCTTGGTTAAATAACATAAAAACTTACTAGAGGTACCTACCTAGAGCTCATGGCCATAGTGTAGTTAATTGGGAATTTATATGATGTAATTAGGTGTGATTAAGTTTTAGACATTTCAAAGTTATGCTAATAAAATTCAAGTGGAGAATGTGATAAAGAATCCTAGTGACTCTATATATATAACTCATGGCTTAGGGTTACTTAGGAGTAACTAAGATGAAACCAATTTCATGTTATTGAGAAATGAGAATTTTAGAGTTATTTGGTGAAATGCAAAAGAAGAATGAGAAATAAATACCCTAGAAGTTTTAGGCTTTATTGACGGCCACGTATGGTTGAAGGAAAAACTAAGGTGATCAAATCTATACTTAATAATTCTTAGGTATTTTGGGGGTTACCTTTGAGCATTTCAAATGAAATGTGAAGGAAAAAACCCTAGAAACACTAAATGGGGCTCACGGCTAAGCTAGGGAGTTTGGGATTATTAGTAGTTTTAATATGAAAGATTTTGTCAATCTTACTTTCTTGAAGAAACAATGAGATCAAATGAGAAAGTTCGGCTTTTGCCCATGTCATTACGGGTATGTAGTAAATTTATAATAAATGAGATGGTTAGAGATTTGATATCAAGAATTAGACATTAAGTGTCTCAAGTTTATATATTAATTAATTACATCCTTACTTCAATGCAAGTGAAAGATATGATGAAAGTTTTGAAATGATCCTCAAAGTAAAGAAAATGAATTAGAGGTGATCCAGAAAAATTAGAAAAGAATTTCTAGAAAGATATCATGGAAAAAAGTCCATGAGAAGTCTTACATGTGTCTATAGTTCACTTTGTGGATATGTTGAGTGGAATTCACCAAAAGGGTGTAGTATGGCCACTTAAGTTTAGAAGATATCCTATGTCAAAGGAGAATTCTCAAATATGCAAAATTGCCATGGCTATGATTAATGATTGTGTTTTGGGATCATGTAAGCAAAGATAATTAAAAGAAGGCCAAGCCCTAAGTAAAAAATTCTGTAAGCATGTAATTAATGAAAGGAATGTTAGAAGATAATTTGTTATAGTTTATCTATATCCTGATTATTTTCTATCCATGAAATTGTTTTCTATATACTATACAGCTAGAAATGTCACTGTTTTAATTACTGTTTTAAATATGTTTAAGTGTCTATTGAGAAATTATATTTCTCACCCCTATTATATATGATATTTTCATATTATCCTGCAGCAAATTGAAAATGAGAATCTTTGTTTTCCTAGTCATTGATGTTGATTTAGTTTATAATCCTGAGCAGGACGTATTTGAGCTCGTAGAGCAGAATGTGACATATCATTAATTTATTTGAGAGTTTGTTAGTCATGTAGTATTTTATGTAGTATGTTAGCATAGAATTTCCCCTACATGGCCTAGTGAGGCCAAACTTGCCTTTTAATGTTTATATGTACATAGTTTTGTATGCAGGTGGAAATCTAGCTTTACTATTATTTTGGGATGTGAAATATACAAACAGATGATGTATAAATAAATTCTGTAGAAAAAAGATAGTTTAGTAGTGTTATTTAAATTGTCGTGTGCTTAAAAATTTTACGTAATATTATGTTTGGTACTACGAGAATAAGTGGTTTGGTTAGTGTTTTAAAAGTTAATTCAATAATGTATATAATTTATGAATCATGTAATACAGTAAATAAATAAATTAAGTTTAGTGAACGTGACACGTAAACAAGATTTCTACTATGTTAATAGTATTTATTTATTACGTGATGTAGTTTTTATAGTTCGTTATAAAGTATAAAAATTTTCAATACGTAGCTTAGAATTTTATCCCTTAAAGATATTTAAATACAGACACGTAATCACTTAATTACATTATTTAATTGATTATTTATTAAATAGACATGTAATCTCTAATTAAATAGATTAAATTAAATCATTAAATAAATTAAATTTTTAACTTATATTCAATGGTTTATAATTTATTATGTGACGTAATGTCTATAATAGTATGGGTATTACAAATATAACTGAAGTAAACCATGACACCAATAATTGAACTACCATATGAATTTATGCCCCATTTGAATTAGATTTATCACAACGCAAATCTGCATTGGACTAAAGGAACAAAACATCTCTTTCCTGTCAATGTGCTCACATTACTAGTTTTCAACTGTAACTTCTCTTAAGTAAGCCCCTCACTTTAGATTGTAAAGCAAACCAATCTTCAACCTTAAAAATATTAAATGTTTAAGATTTTGACACATTATTAAAATAAATATATTTGAAAAATAAAAGAAAACAAAGGGTTAACACATTGGTCACCAATTTGCACAAGACGACGACCAAGGTAAAGACCCAACATGGCCTCAAAGGAGATAATCATAGATGGGAAACAGAGTTTTGGATGGTGGACACAGTGCCATTTGGTAGACAATTGATAGCCCCCTATCACAAAGGTGTACTCTAGAAAAAGGAATGGAAGGAATGTTGGGCTAACCCAAGAAAATAAGTCAGCAGCAGGCGTGGGAGTGGAGAGTAAGGGAGGAACTGAGGATAAGGAAAGGAATATCAGAAAGATTCATGCAATAGAACCTGTTATACAATATAATGGTGAGGTAGTTGTAAGGAATTGGGGAATAGACTAGCTACAAGAGATATAAGGGGCTAAAGAAGTTTTGGTAAGGAGGCAAAATTTTAAATATTGAGGTGGATGGGGAGGAGGCAGCCCCTCGAAGAGCTGCAGGGTCCATCATGTATTACTGTTTTTATCTTTGTTTATTTAATTTCTTATGATTGAGTGGGAGTGATCAGCTTCATATCAATACAAAGAGTTATTTTTGTGTGTTAATTTAATGCAATTTAGCCCTATTTTGGAGGTTCCTATAAAATTGATATCAGAGCTCTGATTTAGGAGCTGTGGTGCATCATACCAAAGATGGAAATTCTAATGTTTGATGGAGAAAGAGACACTTATTGGTGGCTGATCAACATTGTATAGTACTTAGATGCGAAGGAAGCACGTGATGGGCAAAGGCTATCGAAGGCGTTGCGGGTCTAACCCGTCTAGTTCTTAACTGGTACCAATGATGGAATTTGTGAAATCCAAATGCAACTTGGTTAAAATTCTATATTGCACTTATCAGACGTTACAAGCCGGAGTTCAGTCCATATCTGCCGGAATGTGATGACGGCAAAAAACTAAAGTCGTAACCAGAACTTGAACCAAAGACAAAAATGAATACTAACCCCATGATGGAAACGCCAAAAGTCAAGAATGTAAGGGAGAAGGCCAAGATTAAAGATGAAGGGAATCTCAAGAAGGAGATGGATTGGCAGCAAAAAATAAAGGAAAAGAAGGAAATTGCAGAGGAAACTGAACTTAAGATGAAGAAGGAATCTCAGAGAAGAAGGTTGGAGGTAGAGATGAAGGAAAAAAGGAAATCCTAAGGTCGTGCAAGGGCAATTCTGAGGATAGTGGGACGTGTGATGGTGATGATGAGGCAGAAGCGGTATATATTAGCACTAGGACGTGCAATTTTTGTCTCAAGGCTTTGGGTTTCTTGCAACCCAGCAAAATCTCCACCACCTAAACTGCTAGATTTACTCCAAGATATTGTTAGGGGTCAAGTTAGATAGAAATAAGAGGAAAAAGATGGGCGGTTGGGATATCTAAGACGCATCACTGATGAAATTATAGGAGAAAGTTGTGCCAAGAAAATGAAGGGGGAAAGATATGTGATAGATGGACAAGGGGAGAGATGGCTGGCTGACCATTGACTGTCGATGAAGCTGCCAGAGCCATCGAATCCAGCATCCATGCATCACGTTGCCAAAGAACTTTTACACGGCACATTCATGAAGGGGAAGGGAAGACCTGGTGGGGTGGAAAGGAAATTCCAAAAGTTAGGTTGCTTAGACCTAACGGACAAAGCCCAACAAAATGAAGATAAGGACTTTTGGCTAAGAAGAGAAAGTGGGTGTCTTCCAAAAGTGAATAAGCCTCACTCTAAAATAAAAAAAACTACATTTAGGATTGATGATGAGGTATAAATCAGAGCTAAAATGTAGGTCACGACCCAATCTATTTGGTGAAAATCTTGGGACAAGACTAGATCGGGTGAAAAACTCAACAACACCTACATTCATGGAACTTGGAACACGACCCAATTTGATCTTTGAAACAGGAGGAATGGGTTTAATAGCACCCAAGGCCACAACCAGATCTTTTACGGATAACAAAGCTTCTATAGAAGTGCAACAAGGTGCGAATCAATTCTTTCAAAACCTCGCACAATGCTTCTCTGGTGAAGTCATAGCCAATGTCACCATCGCGAGATGAGGTCTAAACTACAAGTTGACGATAACGAGTGCGAAGCAAGGTAAATGGGGTAGTACAGGACTAATGAGCCCTGATGTGGATCAAGGTCATGGGAATGCTCTCATTCATCAGAAAGAGAGAGAAGGAAGAGATAAAGCAGATTATTATAAGAATTTTAGGTTTAAGTTGGAAGGCAACAAGACTTGTTTTGAAGTAACCTTGACATGTCTATAGGGAGCATATTTTCTAGAAAATGGTTACAACATTCTGTTAGAATTTTTTGTATTTGGGCTACCATTAATTGTGTATTTTATTGTTTATTAAAACTAGTTGGATGGCAACTTAATAATCCCTAGAGCCCATATTCTATAATGTGATCCTATGGGTTGGGAAACCACTGGTTTATTGGGTTTTAGGCCCATTGTCTAAGTGTACTGGTTATGTGTAGGGCTTAATAACTTAGGACCCATGATGGGTGAAAATTAAGGTTATTGATTATTTTATATAGGTCAAGATTCTCTCTCTATTCCTATGCTCATTTTGTGGTTCACTGCCCCATCAAAAAAACACAACTATAAGAAAGGAAGAAGGATGTGAAGATCCTGATCTGAAGTATACATTTGTGTACCTTGCTTCTTTGTCAATTTCACTTTATCGAGAGATCTATAAACTCTGCACTCTTTAATATCTTATGAAAATGGCCTGAGTTGGCTGGATTTTAGGAGAGAAGCCCGTTAGGGGGCTGCGTCATGCAGCCAAGGTTGAATAAGATGGCAGTTCCATGCTCACTTTTAGGGACGTGTACATAAGGCGCATATAGCCCACGTGTCGGTCGATTTGACCCACAAATTTACCCTGTTGTATTACTTTTTATTTCCTATTTTTCTGGATAAGTTTTGTAATTTTTAAAATTACATGAAAATTATTGTGAATTTATTTTATTATAATTTAATTTAAGTATATTTGAAAATATTTATGTGACTCTGATTTTGAAAAAAGATAATTTAATATACTAATATACTTGTTGATAAGTGTCATTCTCCCTTGTTATTGGACTTAATTCCTATACTCTCTTGAGACAATGTTGGTATATGAATATGCATAAATAAAATTTTATGAAACGAATGCTAAAAAAAAAAAGAAATTATGAATGCATTGAAACATTTGTTGTGCATCTATTGACAAATGTCACTCTCCCCCGTTATTAAGTTTGGTAGGTACACCTTTTAAAAGTTTGAAAAATAAAAAATTGGGTGAGAAAAATGATTTTTAAGCAATGGGTTATCCCTATTTAGGAACCCTGTTAATTGAAATGAGTGTATGCCACCACAATGGTTCATTCATGAAAATTAATAAGGGTTATCTATTATATAAATTTTGGGCTCTACTAATTGAAGTGAATGTGTGTCTCACAGTGGTTCATTCATATAAATTAATAAGATGGTCTGTTAAATAAATTTTTGAGGGCTCTATTAATTAAAGTAAGTCTATGCCATCACAGCAGTTTATTCACAAAAATTAATAGAGTTATTTGCTAAATAAATCCTAAGGACTCTATTAATTGAAGTGAGTTTATGTCAACACAGTAGTTTTTTACGAAAATTGATGGGGTTACCAGTTGAATAAATTTTAGGAAAGTTGTGTTACATAAATTAATTTATGATTTAGCTCACCTACATAGAATCAACTTATTAATTAATTTATTATGACATGGTATTTGGAATGATTTTAATAAAAATCCTTCTGCCCATAGGTGTTGAATTTTTTGAGACTGCTGTTATTGTATGATATATTCTCCCCAGAGATTATATCTATATGTGATAAATCCCAGCTTTGGTAATTATTATTACTATATATTACTCATGTAATTATTTTTCTCGTTGACTCAAATTTTGTTTTTCATGAATAACATCATTAATAAAATTGAGTTTCTACCTATTATAAAATTTATTTTATTTGATCATGTGCCTTGATCATGTTGTTGATAAACAATTTTATTTTATTTTTCAAGAATAAAATTGATCTAAATGTGGAAATAATATAATAATTGTAAGTCAATGCTTCCTTGGGATTTGATTTTTTTCTAGAGGTTTTCGTGCATAAGAGGAAAAGTGACAGTTAACTACTTAAGTAGTTGTACTATGTATTAACTTTAATATTTAGAACTAGCATATGATTAAAATGTAGGGTAAAATATAATTTACACCCTTGAAATTTATCCTGATATCAAATTACATCCTTGAAATTTTTTTGGTCTCATTAAATCTCCCTAAACTTTGTTTGATTTGAAAATGTTAATTTTGTAGTTAAATGAAATGGATGTCATCCTCACATGCACACCATATAACCTAAGTGCATACCACATCATGATTTAGTTAAAAAACTTTATAGGATAAAATATAATTTACGCCCCTGAAGTTTATTCCTGTATCAAATTATTTCCTTGAAATCTTTTTTATTTCACTAAACTCCCCTAGAGTTTGGTGTAACTTGAAATTACATGTTAACTTTTGTTTAATTTAATGAAAAAACTAACATTTTCAAATTAGACCAAAATTCAGGAGAGTTTAGTGAGACAAAAAAACTTTAGGAGGGTAATTTGATATCTGGGTAAACTTTAAGGGTGTAAATTATATTTTACCCCTAAAATGTATGCCTAGTTCATTTAAAGTTGAAAACTCTTATATGTTATTTGAATGTCAAATATTTAACTTCGTTGATTTGAGCTTTTATATGCAATTATGATGACATGATTATTAAGACGCTACTAGAAAATATTGATATAACTTTCTCTATATGATTTTATAAAGAGAAATATTTAGTGCCTTGTAGGCATGAATATATAGAGAAGTGATTTTTGAGATAAAAATATCATGATATTTTTTTTTGGTATGTAATTACTGCATTAATTTATTTTGATTATCCACATGGAAGGTGAGGGTTATGTTTGCAAATAAAATTTTTTCATAATGTGTGCTTTCATGTCATATGGACTTTGCTTGTTTATGGAAGCACATGATATCTGTTGACTATTAATTCGTTGAATATTTTGTTATACTATAGTACTTAATATGCATTAAGTGAATGTAAAAAATTTAAGTTAATTAGCAATGTTATGTGCTAGTGTTTGTTTATGAAAATTGTAATGTCTATGGTAAGAAAGAAGTCTTTTTGAAAATTGCTCAAATCATGTAAATTAATACATCGATCAATTATATGTGTTTATTAATTGTTGATGTATTATGTGATAAATTTTAGTGCAAATTTGCATGTTTAAAAAGTAAATCGTGATTATTGTTGTTTGTGATTGTAAGCCAATTGAGAGGGAGAGTTGTGACATAGTCATGGACAGTGTGCTAATTTTACATTGTGTTCATTATAACTGTTTAGCATTTTGTCTACTATTCAACTTTGTCAAGGGAAGTTAAATGAATGCCTAATATTCAACTTTGTCAAGTGAAGTTGAATGAATTTTATTTATACTATATTATATATTTGGTATGTTGCTTGTAAGGGAAGTTAAATGAATATCATGATGATGTTGATTATTATTTATGGTTTTTCTATTTCTATTATGTTAAATTGATGTAATATATTGTTTAATACGTGCATGTAGAGAGCTGGTATATTTTATTGGCATGTTTCTTACAATATAAAGAGTATGAGTGGATTATTACTGGCATATTTTTTATTCAGCTAGTGAATTTAGTTGGTGAAGTAAATGATGACTACCATACTATCTTATTTATTAAACTAACGAAATAATTCATGGAAACTTTTGAATGGTCTCGCTATGGTCGAATTTTACCCATTTAGCTCTTTTTGATTTTAATTGTGGTCTAATGATTGAATATTATAATTTGCACATTTTGATTATGAGAATATGATTTTGTGTAAATTGAGACTTTATGTTATCACTTGGATGATGTAATTTTATATGAAGAAAATGTTTCATGATGTGGTTTTTAGGGAACATGATTTTGGAAAACTTAATATGAAATAAAAATGAATTTTGGATAGCAAATTCTTCCTGTTTTGGAGCCTGTTAATAAATATGAATGTGTATCACCACAGTGACTCAACCATGAAGTTGATTGGAGCTACTTGTCAATTTAGTTAAGGGATGGTTGAGTTACTTAAATCAATTAGTACATTTACTTACTTACAAAAAGTTTATTGCACGAGTTGGTTCAAGTAGCATGAAAAAAATTGAGATATTGTGACAATGAAAATTCTTTTGCCCGCAAGTGTTGAATTTTTAGAAACTGTTGTGTATGATATATATTCTCCACCCATAGGGGAGTTTATATTCATGTGTTTTGAATCCCTATTATGGTAGTTGCTGTCACTAGTAATTGTCCATTTGATCAACTAAGTGTTGATTATATTTTTCAACTTCATATCATTTTTCTAAGAAAGATAATTAGACTATAATTTTAAAGCTTTGATTGTATAATCTTCAAGGATGGAAAACATATATGTAGCGATGGTTTTCGATCATGATGGATTTGTATATTTATCCATGAAAATGTGCTTAAGTTCATATTTAAGTGAGTTTTCTTGCACATAAAAATGTCCATTATTTGGAAAATGATGAGCTATAGTACATGTTGTGCATTATGTTCACAGACGATTGCATGATCATATGCTTAAACTTCGGTAAAGAATATGATTGTGCCCAATTAAACATTATTTTTTGGTCATATTCTTATTTGTGTTTATGTGTATGTTATTATGCAAGAAATATATGTATGCAAGATTAGGTGGGAGCCAATTGTTATGATACTTCTAAAAGTATTGGTCTTTGGATATGTCGTTACATATCTAACTTTGATGCAATGTTAATATTTTTCACTTTTGTGGTACATATATTTGTACTATCATAAGTTTCGAATCGATCAATTAAATTTTGTGCGAGTAATGTTTTCTTAGTAAAGGTGTCCTATGAAAGTATCATTTTGAATTTATTTTTAAGTCTAATGAATTTTTTTTTGGACAAATAGAAGTGATACAAGACAAGCTATTTTGTGTTTTCTAAAGAAATGTAGGAGCATAATTTTTTTGTTATAAATATATGCTTCTGAATCATTAATCACATGTTAATCTTTGCCTTGTATAAACCTTTTTTGATCATTTCTTTTGAGGCATTAGATTGTATTGTTGATATACGTTTGGGCTTATATTGTTAAAATTTGCTTAGTCTCAAAAGAGATGAGAGTAAGTGTTATACTTATGGAAATAGTCTTATTTCTATTTTTTGGGCAAAAGTATGTCTTAGAGCTAAAATGTTTATTATTTAGGATTAATTGTCCTTGTCTACACTTTGCCTGTAATTTGATTAATGGAATGGGTGATAATTGCAATATGCTCATTGCATTATTGTGCCTGGTTCTTGAGGATGAATAAAAGGTATTTGTTATTGATCTTATCTGTGTATTAATCAATTTGCTTTTATAAATAATTTGTTAATATTTATATGCTATATATATGATTTGAACATCCTTGATAGTTAAAGTTATACTATTAAAGTTTTCATCGACAGTAAAGCTATTTTGGCTTAGTTAGATTGTTAATCAATCACAAGTTTGAACTTTGGTGGTTTGCATTTTTTAATGTGATTACTTTGTGGAGTTGATAAATTGTGATTGCACCTATTTTGTGTAATTTTCCTGTGATATCATGAACTTTACTATGCACACATGATGGTAAAGTTGTCATGAGAAATATGATTTTACTATGTTATAATATTGTTATAGTACCATTTAATATATCTCGATATATGAATGTTTTCTTGAGGAAAACATTGGTCTTTCGTAATAAAGATATTTTGTTTCCTTTATAGAAATGGTGTTTCGTAAGAAATATGTATATAATCTTCTTGGGGAGATTGATTGTGTTTTCTTAGGAAAGCATAACGTAGATCCATAGGCGGCAGCATGAAAAGAATCATAGATTATGTTATGATGTGTATTTATACTTGTACACTTGAGTTGTGATCATGCCGATGAGGTTGTCAATTATGTGTTCATTGGTAAGCTAGACTCTAAATAGTTTACCTTTACTTATGGCTCTTAGTTAATAATTTTGTTGGGTTTCTTAGTCATGTTTATGATGATTGTAATCAAGTTAAGTTTAGTGGCTACAATTGTTCAACCATAGAATTATTTTCAAATTGATTTTTGAAAAGTTGATAAAACTCAATCAATGTTGCCCAAGTGGGAGAATGTTAAAATTTTCTATATTTGGGTTGTCCTTAATTGTGTATTTTATTGTTTGTTAAAACTGGTTGGATGGTAACCTGATAATGCCTGGAGCTTATATTCTATAATGTGACTCTATGAATTAGGAAATCACTGGTTTATTAGGTTTTGGGCCCAATATGTAAATATACTAGTTATGTGTAAGGCTTAGTAACCTAGGGCTCATGATGAGTGGAAACTAGGGTTACTGATTGTTTTATAAAGATCAGGATCTCGTCTCCACTTCTATGCTTATTCTGTGATTCACTGCCCTATCAAGAACTAACACCTACAAAAGAAGGAAAAGGAGAAGAAGATCATGATTTGAAGTACACATTTGTGTACCTTGCTTCTTTGTCAATGTCAGTTTATCAGGAAATCTATAAACTCTTCTAATATGTCTTCAAGAGGCACACACTCTTTAATATTTGATTTGATGTTCTAAATTTTGGTATAGATACATACCGTATATATATGTGTGGCTAAATTCAACACATTCTGCTCACAGGAAGGGGTTTAATAACTAGTATCAACAAGTTGATATCTACACATTTTATTATTTCAGTTCCTAATGAGAAAACATTTAGGAATTTCATGGGCAATACCTCAGTGCTTAGGAAATACAATTTCTTGATCAACATTATTAACCATTTTCAACAAATTAAATTCTGTCACCCATTCTGACTTTCTTGAATAATGTGATGAAAAGTTAGCAAACAAATCACAAATCTCTAAGTCGATAATTATGCATTTTCAAGACTTGCTATCTTTAAGTTTTAGTAATGGACTTAATTTGTTACTAAAAAGGAGTAAATATGTAATTATGTTACTGATGTATCTCTTTGCTATTGAAGAGGGAGAATCGTTGCTTTAGGGTCACTAAGCAATCTACCATGGCAGGGTCACTAAGCAATCTACCATGGCAACCTTGTTCTTTTGGAATTCCATCTGCGTTTCTAAGTTCAATGCTTTGGTTATTAGTTTTATTGTGGGTAATCTAGGTAGACCTAATGGCGGCTTAAAACTTTAGAAAGCTTTTGGCAATGCTGATAATCATGATATAACATCTCCCCAATTGTCCTCCTTACTATTTCTTCTTGTGATAATTGGAGAAGTTCAATGGGACGTCGGTGGAAGCTCTTATGCTTTAGGCCTAACTTGGTCATCCTGCTCAAGACAGTGGAACCTTAATGGAAGTTTTGTTTTTCAGTTATTACAGGATATTTCCCTAACCTTTCACCTTAAGGACAAGGTGAAATTTTTAAGGAGAAGTACTGATAGGCCCCTACCACAAAGGTGTACACCAGAAAAAGGAAGGGAATGAATGTTAGACTAGCCCAAGGAAATAATTTACCAAAACACGTGGGAGTGGGGAGCAAGGGAAGAATTCATGATAGGGAAGGGAATATCAAAAAGAACCATGCTATTATAGAACTTGTTGTACAACAGAATGCTGAGGTGGCAATAGGGAATTGGGGAATAGGGTTGCTACATGAGATATAACGGGTTAGAAAGGTTTAGGAAATGAGGTAAAATTTTGAGTATTAAGGAGGATAGGGAGGAGGCAACCCCTTCATATGTTGCAGGGTTTATCTGTGTTACTATTTTTATCTTTGTTTATTTTCTTTGTTCTGATTGAGTGGGAGTGCTATAAATCTACTTCTTTACTACTGTTATCGGCTTTATATTAGTACAAAGAGTGATTTCTTTGTGTCAATTTAATACAATTTAGCCCTATTTTGGAGGTTCCTATCAACAACCAACCCCAATTTGCACATTGGTAAGTATTGATGTTATTACCTCCATTCATCCGCACCCCAACCCATTGATATGCTAGCAGTTTTTCAATCAATAAGGTACATATTCTTTCCATATTTCTCTGCTTCAAGGTCCTTATGTTCATCCACCACATTTATTTGTATAATTGTATTATTGAATGTTGAACGGAAATGGAGCTGCTCTAGTTTGTAGGTTCACATGATCAAGATGCTCATTAAACAATTGAGTAACAAACTAGCTAGGCCTACATACCATGAGAAAACATAGTTAGCAATTGCAGAAGTCAATCTTAATTTAGAAAATGTAGACAAACCCTTTGTAAATTATCGAACTCATGAAGTTTAGAAACTTGCAATTTTCTTGTTTTGCTTATATTGTCCTATTGTAGTGTTCAACAATGAAAGATATAGTATCTTCTAGAGAGACACTTTTAGCTTATTGATACTAGTTCTCAAATTGATGTGCTCAATCTGTATGTGGGACTTGCCTTGATTAAAAAAATCAAATGATATTCAAATAAGGGAGGATCATACACATTTGATGAGGAGATTTACAAGACGATTATAAAGGTTTATTGTGAGAAGAAAATACTCCTAAAAGCCAAGCAATTAACAAATCTAATGATAAACTTGTTTTTATGCTCAATTTGTATATGACAACTGACAAGTTTGGCAAGACAAGAAAGATATTAAAGATGTTGCTTAGTTATGCTAAGGGATCAAGTTATGTTATGAAAATAACTTATTTTTATCAAATCTGTATGTGGGACTTGATTTTTGCCTTTAACAATCTATGGCATTGTTTTTTTTTTTGATTCACCTTTAGCATTTTTTTATGTGCCAATTTAATATCATTATTTTTGTCTTGATTTCATGCTCCATTCCTAATTTTGTGAAATAAGGCATGAAATGAGAGTTTTATTTCAAGTTTATTTTTATCAACAAATATAAGAATATCCCATTTTATGAAATGTGTATAGAATAGAATTATTATTTATGTGTATCAAATATCACGTAAGTATTGATATCAAATCCTACTTTGCTCAACCATTGAAACGAGAAAAATCTTGCTTTATTCTAAGTAGTGTTATCAATTTTGAATCAAACCAGCAAGTCAGACTAGTGAATCAGTCCTTTAACCAATTCGAATATGTCATTAAATCGGTTATTTTATTGACCCAATATGATTAAGTTGAATTGGTCGGTTCTTATGTGGCTTAATTGACTCAACCCTGATTGTTGATTTGATTGACTTACTAATTTATATAAATTAGATTTCTTGAAATTAAATCTATTATATAAAATAATTACTTGTGTTAAAAATTTTGTTAATTTGAAATTAAATTATATTTTTAAGTATTTTTTTATTCTTTTAGTAAATATTCATTTATTGATTTATTTTTGTACGATGCAATTGGTAACTCGTGAATCAATTATTGATATAAGTTATATAAATATAATTCCTAATCAACTCAAATATCTAGTCAAAATTATTTGTTATAAATTAGTTTAATGTGATTTTCGGCCATCAATCTATATGAAAAGCATAATTTTGTTAATTCACAAATATATAATTTCTAAAAGAAAATGATGTATAAAATTCATTATAGGAAATTTTCATTTTTTGTCTCTTAACTTTTATATACGTTTTATTTTCATTTCACAACTATCCTGTTTGATTTTTGTACTAAATCTTTTCAAAATTTATCATATTTGTCCTCAAACTAATAATTTAAAAAAAAATAGTTGAATAATGCTAACTATGCATTTTTATTTATATAAGATACTATGTTAACAAATGCTTGTTAACATTTCTAATAATGTTAATAGTTGAACAAATATAATAGATTATATATATATATATATATATATATATATATATATATATATATAATAAAATATAATTGTGAAATAAAAATAAATCTTAAAATATATTTAAGGAATAAAAAGTATATTTTTTATTTTATTTATTAATTTAATTCTTTAAAAATTAATTTTATTAATTTATCTTTTAAATTTTAAATTTATAATAATTTAATTTTTTTTAGAGATAAAATTAATAAAATTTAAAAATAAAAAGATAAAATTTATGAATAATTTAAAATTTTAAAAATTAAATAAATAAAATTAATTAAAATAAAATTGATAAATAATTTATTTTTTAAAAATTAAAAATATGTTTTATCCGATGCATAGATGAATAAATGTATTAAAAAAAATTGCAATGATAGCGGTGACGATATCACTGCTTGTGTTGTGACTAGAAATCCGACACCATGCACAGAGCGCGTAGAAAAGTTGAACCAATAAAAATGTTTTCCTTGTCAAATGATACGGTAATGGAATGAGTCCCTGCACAGTACACACGCGCAGGAAATATGGCGTGGCAGCACCCGATGGAACAAGATCGAAAACCATTTTCAAACTGAGCCGTCGATCGGCAAATCGGAGGGCAGAGATTGATAGCATCCTCATCAACGGAGGGCATTGGTTGGCATCGCGCTGGTACAGGGCGAATATAAACAAGAAAGAGCAGTGAAGAAACAAAACGGAACATCGGCGAGTGGGCAGTGCACTAGTGCTAGGGTTTCCGTTTCAGAGTGACCGCGCTTCTTCTTCTGCAGCTACTCTTTCTTTTCTTCAACTTGCTTCTCTCCTTTCCTCGTTCTTCGTCGCCGGCCACATTCGCCGATTCCATTCGTGAGTTCTCTCTTTCTTGTTCTGCTGTCTTCGTCTACCGTTATATGCATTCATTGCTTTGTTCTTTGATTCCTGGTTCCACCGCTGATTTTGTGTTCCCGTAATTCGTTTCCTCAACTAATTTGGTTGTTTTTGATCGGAATTTCCTTTTTTTTTTTTGGTTTCTGGGTTCTTTTTCTGTTTTGTTTCTATCTATTTTTTCTCCGGGAATGTTTAAATTAGTGATGCCCTCTTTGGCAGTTGAGGAAATGAATGTAGAAAACAAAATGGAAGCGAAACTAATCTTCTTGCATTTTCGACCTACGCAAACAGCCCCCAAGTGTGCGCTAATGCTAAATCATATTTTTCTGAGAACTGCGATTAAATTCTGTTAATGGAGTGGTACAGGGTCTAAGAGAGGGTTTAGTCAAATTCTTATCGCAAAAACGTTGTTTGTACCTAGGATTGCTTATGTTGGGCATTAAATGCTGTCTGTGGATTGGTTATACGGGTATCATTACTCTTTCAAATGTCCTCTTCAAATTTTGTTTTTCTTGGTGGGTGGTTTTAACTTAGGAGTCAGTTTTGAAAGTTCATAGGTCATAGCCATACATCATTTGTCATTTTAATATCTATGTTGCTGTACCCATCGGTTTTAAACTTTGTTTCACACAGGATGACTTGGTGTTTTGTTGCTAATGGTGTACTTTTGTAATTCTTCATATGTTTTTCCCCCTTTCATGCTCTTTATGTTATCTCTTGATATGATATTAATCTTATGACTTGCACCTTGAACTTCCCTATTTTTTTCCTCTTTTCAATTTATAAATTTGTTATGTGGATAAGTTCTATTTTGTCTGTGATTTTTGTGGCACCTTTGTTAAGTACCTTATAAATTATGGTTGCCAGTTTGTTTTAGAGGATTTCTTTGTCATGCTTTTTAGTTATTTGATTTGATGTGTATGTTTCAGGTTCAGATGGCCATGGAGGTTACCCAAATTCTTTTGAATGCGCAAGCGGTGGATGGCAATGTACGGAAGCAAGCAGAAGAAAACTTGAAACAGTTTCAGGAACAGAATCTTCCAAGTTTCTTGTTTTCTCTTGCTGGGGAATTGGCAAATGATGAGAAGCCTGAAGAGAGTCTCGGAAGCTAGCAGGTTTAGTCCTTAAGAATGCCTTGGATGCAAAAGAACAGCATAGAAAGGTAGAACTTGTCCAAAGATGGTTGTCGTTGGACCCAACTGTGAAAGCCCAAATCAAAGCATTCTTGTTAAGGACCCTTTCTTCTCCTTCTCCGATGCTCGATCAACTGCATCACAAGTTATTGCAAAGGTTGCTGGTATTGAGTTGCCTCACAATCAATGGCCTGAATTGATAGGATCCCTGTTGTCAAATGTTCATCAGCTTCCTGCTCCTACGAGGCAAGCAACTCTCGAGACCCTTGGGTACATCTGTGAAGAAGTCTCCCCAGATGTGGTAGACCAGGACCATGTAAATAAGATACTCACAGCTGTTGTTCAGGGCATGAATTCTACAGAAGATAATAACGATGTCAGGCTTGCTGCCATACGAGCATTGTACAATGCATTGGATTTTGCTCAGGCAAATTTTTCTAATGATATGGAGCGTAACTACATCATGAGAATTGTTTGCGAGGCAACCCTTTCTCCTGAATTGAAGATTCGACGGGCAGCTTTTGAGTGTTTGGTTGCCATTTCTTCGACGTACTATGAAAAGTTGGCTCCTTATATCCAAGATATCTTCAACATCACTGCCAAGGCTGTGAAGGAAGATGAGGAGCCAGTTGCACTTCAGGCTATTGAGTTTTGGAGTTCAATATGTGATGAAGAAATAGATATATTAGAAGAATATAGTGGTGATTTTAGTGGAGATTCTGATATCCCTTGCTTTTACTTTATTAAGCAGGCACTTCCTGTTCTTGTCCCTATGTTGTTGGAGACATTGCTAAAGCAAGAAGAGGATCAAGATCAGGATGAAGGGGCTTGGAACATTGCTATGGCTGGAGGGCACATGCTTGGGCTTGGTTGCACGGACAGTTGGAGATGATATTGTGCCTCTGGTTATGCCATTTATTGAAGAGAATATAACTAAACCAGATTGGAGGCAAAGGGAAGCTGCAACTTATGCCTTTGGCTCCATTCTGGAAGGTCCATCCCCTGACAAACTTGTGCCACTTGTAAATGTTGCTTTGAACTTCATGCTCACTGCTTTGATGAAAGATCCAAATAATCACGTGAAGGACACTACTGCATGGACACTTGGACGAATGTTTGAATTTTTGCATGGGTCAGCTTTAGATACACCTATTATCACTCAGGCAAACTGCCAACAGATTATTACTGTGCTTCTTCAGAGCATGACAGATGTTCCCAATGTTGCTGAGAAGGCATGTGGTGCTCTTTATTTTCTCGCCCAAGGTTATGAGGATGCTGGATCTTCATCCTCACCTTTGACACCCTTTTTTAAAGATATTGTTCATACTCTTCTTACTGTAACTCACAGAGAGGATGCTGGAGAATCACGTCTTCGAACGGCAGCCTATGAAGCCTTAAATGAAGTAGTGAGGTGTTCTAATGATGAAACAGCTCCAATGGTGGTACAACTAGTTCCTCTCATCATGATGGAGCTCCACCAGACTCTTGAGAACCAGAAGGTCTCATCTGATGAGAGGCAGAATGAGCTACAAGGCCTTCTCTGTGGTTGCTTGCAGGTTATCATACAGAAGTTAGGTTCATCTGAGCCAACAAAATATCATTTCATGCAGTATGCTGACCAAATGATGAGCCTATTTTTAAGAGTATTTGCTTCTCGAAGTGCAACTGCACATGAGGAGGCTATGCTTGCCGTTGGAGCTTTGGCCTATGCAACAGGTTCTGATTTTGCTAAATATATGACGGAATTTTACAAGTATTTGGAGATGGGTCTCCGTAATTTTGAGGACTACCAGGTTTGTGCTATTACAGTGGGTGTGGTTGGTGATGTATGCAGGGCCTTGGAAGATAAGATATTGCCTTATTGTGATGGGATAATGACCCAGCTTCTTGAGGATTTGTCAAGCAATCAGTTGCATAGATCCGTGAAGCCTCCTATTTTTTCATGTTTTGGCGACATTGCCTTGGCAATTGGAGAAAACTTTGAAAAGTATTTATTATATGCTATGCCTATGCTTCAGAGTGCTGCTGAGCTCTCTGCTCATACATCAGGTGCTGATGACGATATGACAGAGTACAGTAATTCTTTGAGAAATGGAATCCTGGAGGCATACTCAGGAATCTTCCAAGGGTTTAAGGGCTCCCCAAAGACCCAGCTCCTGATGCCTTATGCTCCTTATGTTCTGCAATTCTTGGACAGTTTGTACATGGAGAAGGACATGTAAGTGAACTTGCGTATTTTCTCATTTGGTCTGTTTGTGAATTTTGCATTTAAAAGTTTTTTATTTTTCTTATTTTAATTTATTTTGTCTTTTTAGGGATGATGTCGTGACTAAGACAGCAATTGGTGTGCTTGGAGATTTAGCTGATACGTTGGGTGGTAATGCCGGTCCATTGATTCAGCAATCTGTGTCCAGCAAAGACTTCCTCAAAGAGTGTTTGTCATCTGATGATCACTTGATCAAGGAATCTGCCGAATGGGCCAAGTTGGCTATCAGTCGAGCAATTTCATTTTGAGGCTATCGCTACTTCATCAGTTCAAGTTCTTGCATACATCTGCGTGTGTTGCGTGGGGGTCTCAACTGCATACCATGAGTCAGGTCATCACCATTTTTGGGCACAGGTGTTTGAGTCCGCTGGCTGTCTGCGTTTCATGTCAGCAATATGGAGTCTGCTTTTTCATTTTATATTTTAAATTTATTGTTCTGCATTCCTATGGAGGAAGTCTGTGGGTGATGACCAATCTTTCTGCTGACTTGGCAGAAAGTTGCGGTTTTACATACGAGAAGAGAAACAGAGTTAATGATTAGGGGGTTGGGGGAGGAACAAGAAAGGAGATATCCCATGATATCTGCCCATGCTGTCTCTACTGGGCTTGCATGAGCATTTTCGATGGTGGTCGACACATGGTGGGTTGGGGCAGTCAAAAAGGGGTACATTATGTCCTTTTTTTTTTTTTTCACTATTGGCTGTAGAGTGAAACAATGGTCTTAGCCCATGTGTTTGGAATTGGTAATGCAACATATATGCCGTTCCTTGAAATTACTCAACTCATTTTTTGTCTACCTTATCAATTTTTTAGCATTGAGTTCTTTTCTAATTCATGAATACGTTTATCTTCTACGTCTACGAATTAAATGCCGTGGGATGCACTATTATCATGTTTTCTTATGGGGCCTAAATATGCTTTTTTACCTGGTTCATATCTTTGGTGCATTGTGTTTCTTTGATATGAAAGACTAGTAACTGTTATTCCATTGTTGAGCATGTTAGTTTAAAATTTTAAAATTAAACATGTATACGATGTCAAGAAGCACATGGAAAAATTTTTAATTTATATTTTTATATTAATTTTAAGTGCTTCATCTTTTTGTTTTTTGGACTTATTTTTATTAAATAAATTCTATTGTTATACCTGTAGTTTAAAACAAAGTAAATAATAATATTTAAATAGATATTTACAAAAAACATGTATGTAAAAGATATGCGAGTTTAAAAGTTTGACTATATTAATTTAATATAATAAAAAAAAATTACAAACACATTGATAAAGTTATTTTTGCCAAGAATTATCTGTGTAAGTTTCAATTTTTAATTTATTAATTTGTAAGCATAAAGCATTTTATAAGTTGATATAACTAATTTATGTAAGAAATTATAAAATATTATATAAGTAATTATTATAAAAAGATTCAAATGAAGCAAAAATAAGCTTATAAAGTAGAAGGAGACGTCGTTATCCAACACTTGATTTTTGCAAGAATGTGAAAAACGGTATATGTAACGTGCATCTCTCCCCCGCCACGCCAAGCCACGCCGCGCCACACCGCACCATACCACACCAAACCCAGGGCGCGGGGCGTGTGCGTTCCTCACTCACATTGCTCACTCTGTATCTGTAACTAGCTCTCTCCCTCTCTCATACGCTCATCCATTTTTGCAGACCTTGAATCATCGAAACTTGGCAATTCCGATGGCGATCGCATCTCAATCCACCTCAAGCTTCTTACCTTCCTTCTGCTCCACTCGCACCGATTTCGCTCGCCTCACACGCTTCACCTTCACTCACTCCCGTACAAGCCAAACGCGCTCTTCAGCTCGTTCGCTCCTCGTCTCGTCCCGTCTCAATTCCTCCAAATCCTCCGATGCCGGAGGCTCTGCCTCGCCGGACAACGGCGATATCCCCTACGAGCTCCACCATGATTTTCCGCCTCAGCGCCAGAGGACCGGATCGCCGGTGTTCGTTTCGCTTCCTCTGGATTCCGTCGGTCCCGAGGGGCAGATTCGGAGGCCCAGAACTATGATGGCTTCGTTCAAGGCGCTGGCGACGGCAGGTGTGGAAGGCGTGGTTATGGAGATTTGGTGGGGTTTAGTGGAGAGGAATGAGCCTAGGGTTTACAATTGGCGTGGCTATTGGCAAACTCCTCCACATGGCCTGGATGTGCGGCCTCAAGGTTCGTGCTGTTCTTGCGTTTCATCAATGCGGCACAGGCCCCGATGATCCTAATTGGTATGTCGTCATTGACTTCAGTCTTCTGATGAGGATGCGGGTTGCGGCTGCCAAATTGGCGTTTTCGATTTGATAAACCCCTGTTTCTGGAATGCTACTCTGGAATTTGTAGTTGTGTAGGATATTCGTAGTGACATTACTCTATTACATCATGTGGACTTGCTCTGATGAAGTAAAATTTTGTTTTATTCACTCTAGAATACTTCATTCTTAGTAGTTTAGGGGTTTCGGATGGCATTAGTTGAGATTTCCAATTCATTTTGGTCTAGAAATCTCTAAGGCTGCGTTAGTCTTTGGAATAAATTCATTTCCAGTGATTTTATTTGCACTTTACTTTTTTTACTGAAATTTGCGTACTGATGCTATGCTGCCCGGGAGAGTTCTTTGGTTTATTAGCTGAGATTTTTGGAAGCAGGGAAGCTTGGTGCGCCTGATTTGCAGTCTAGATGAGCAATGCAATTCTAAATTTATCTGTTTTGATCACAGCACTCTAGAAGTATATATAATTCCTTTTAGGAGTAGCTTCATTGCCAATCATTTAACCTCTACTGTGCTTAGTGTTACTAAGTCCTTCTTTAATTGAAAATAGAAATACATAAATGCAAGAACGTATCTAAGGTTCATATTTTTAAAATTTTTTCTTAATTTAGATAGGAGATATTTGGTGGTGTCTCATCTTTCAAAGACATGATCTCTTGAATCATAAACTGTAGATATTTTGTTAATAACTTTTAATAGTGAGTGGGAAAATAGTAATTCTAGCCAGCATTTTCTTTATTTGATTTTGTGTGGACATGTTACTCGTGTAATCTTGATCTGAAAGTAGAGTTGATTTGGTTTACTTTGAATGACTACATCTCTTTTGTTTCCGGGTCATAAGCCTCATACTCTGGAAAATTCCCCCTCCTTGTGTAGGATATCTCTTCCTCTATGGGTGCTTGATGAGATAGATAAAGATCCAGGTTTAGCATTTTGTGACAGGTTTGGAAGAAAAAATACTGAATACATTTCCCTTGGATGTGATATTCTTCCTGTGCTGCGTGGACGATCTCCTATTCAAGCATATGCAGATTTTATGAGGGTCTTCAGGGACACCTTCAGGCCTTTTCTTGGTGTTATCATAACAGTAAGGTTCTATGATAGTTTTGGGATATTACTGTCCAATGAAGATTTAGATTCCCTGCTATTATGATCTGCTCATTGTAGTTTGATTCATTTTGCAGGGTGTACAGATTGGCATGGGTCCTGGTGGTGAACTAAGATATCCTTCAATCCCTTCTCAGAAGCTAAAACAGGCTTTGCCCTATGAACTTGGAGAGTTTCAATGCAATGATAAGGTAGGTTGAAAATTCAGCATTAATTAGCTATTAGCTTATGGGGTTGTAGTTATTGCTTTGTGTTCTGGGGATTTATCGTGTTGTTCAGTCAGCATCATGTTTAACTTTCTTCTTTCCTTTTCTGCTACCTGCCAGTATATGCTTGCATCTCTAAATGCCTATGCAAGAGCAAATGGAAAGCGCGAATGGGGAAGTGGTGGTCCTATTGGTGCTGGAAGTTTGCTGCACAATCCTGAGCATACTGAGTTTTTTAGAAGTGAGAATGGTTCTTGGAGCTCACCATATGGTAAATTTTTTCTTGAATGGTATTCAGGTATGCTGCTACTGCATGGAGAGAGAATTTGTAAGGAAGCTGAAACCATATTTAGGGGTACAGAAGTCAATATATCAGCAAAATTGGCTGCCATTTTCTGGCATTATATCACACAATCCCATCCATCAGAGTTAACAGCGGGCTATTATAATACTACAAACAGGGATGGATACTTGTCCATTGCTCGCATGTTTAGTAAGTATGGATTCACTATGTGCTGCTCTTGTTTTGAAATGCAAGATGCACTAGTGAATAAGATAAACCCAGATGGTAGTCCTGAAGGTATTCTTAGACAGCTTCTGCTGGCTGCTAGGCTTTGTGACATATACCACTTGAAGGTCAAAATTTTTCAACTGATTTGGATGATGACGCATTCGCCCAAGTGCTAAACATGTCAAAGTTTTACTTGAACGGGATTGAAAAGCGCCCTTTCTCATTCAACTTTGTGAGAACGGACAAAAAGATGTTTGAACCCCGTAATTGGGATCGGTTCACTCGATTTGTTAAGCAAATGTCTGACGGGAATTTCTTTCGAGCCAGATTAAATTCTGTAGGTGACATACGGTTGAAGAACACATCGGGGGCTGCAGAAGTGAGACTGTTGTACCAGCTGTACCGGCACTCTTAAACCAAGTTACTGCCTCTTCCAGAAGGCATATTTTTGAATGACCACCATCATTGGAAGAAGAGGGTCTGATTGCTTCGGATCTAGTGTTGTGATATGCGTGGTGTAACTACTCTGATTCTTCGCATGATTCTTTTATTGCTTTTTCGCACCTAGTTACTTCACATTACATTGCCTTCCTGATTTTTTTAAATGGGTGGCATGCTATCAATTTGTACCTCTATTGCAAATGGACTGAGATAATAATATTGAAACCAGTAATTAGTGGGGATCTTTGTCTGTTATATAACTTGTCGCCTTTGGTTGTTTTCGATAGAATATTGACAAGCTGGTTTTGTTAGATATCGCAGATCATATTTGTGTATTGTGACTCCAAACTAGTTTATAATTTCCATGATTCTTTTTACTTTTTGCTTTGGTGTTGGAAAATGGTTTAAATTGCGTAAAAAATGTGTTGGTAAATGGGGACGAATTTGAAAAATTATTGTAGCATGGGGGTTTGACTCGCCATCAGCCCGCGAGACCCTTCTGGTTGCTTATAACGGATGAATTAAGGATTTAAAAATAGAAATTATTAAATGAAAAGTAAAAAGATTTAATATCTTAAATTTTAAAATATATTTAATATTTTTTATATAATTTAATGAAGAGTAATAAATATTATTTTAATTCTTTATGCTTTTAGAGCATATGTTAACAAAACTTAATTTCTATAATACTAGTGTATAAGGGTGTTTGTTATTGAATTAAACTGATATAAATCGAAAAAATCAAGTGGATAAGTTAAAACCAAACATGAATTGATTTTGTATCGTTTTCTTTTTATGTAAATTGATTGGTTTGTCTTGGTTTTTTATTTTTATTTATGAAATTAAATTAAATTAAATTAAACTGAACTTGTATAATTATACATATATATTTTTAGAATTAAATACTTATAAATGATTAATTTTAATTTATTATTACTTCTATAAAAATATTTAAGTCAATTTGTTATTTATGTTTATTTGATTATGTTTTTATTAATATTTTAAAATTAATTTGTTGTTAATTAAGTGATGAATAGAAAAAAATCAAGTTGAATATGATTTTTTTTAAGAAAAAAATACTTAACCAAAAATTGATTGGACCGAACTGAACCGAACAAATTGAGAATGATTTAGTTTGACTTGGTTCTCCAAAATTACTTGTAGTTTTAGTACAATTTTTTCATGTATGATGTGATGATTGTGTTTTTGTTAAATTAAATTATTTATTAATAAACATATTATCTTACATATATCCTAATTATTTTATAACACAAGGGGAGAAACAGATAACATATTAACAAAAACAAACTTTGAATAAGCTATTAGGAGGATCTAATGTTGAGAGAATTGAGTAGTTTATACGAGTTTATAGATTTAAGATTCCGTGCCACCATTGTTCTAAAAAAATGAAACTTTTAATTAAAATAAAGTTTGAGTTCATCATTCATGCAAAATAATTATTACAACATTAATAAGCATTAAATTTTGTTCGTCATAAAGGAAAAAAAAAAGACACTACAAACTAAACCAGACAATTAATAAGTATAAAAATGTCTTAAATTTTAGATTTTGAAGTTCCTAGGGAGCAAAACGTGTTCAAACCCAAAACACATTATGACATGAGAAGATGTTCATTAAAATATTTAGATAGTTGTAAATAATATTTAAACTTTAAATAACATGTTTATGGTTAGTTTCTAAATACCTCTTTGAATATCATATTTTTTGTAGATGTGATTGGATGGTGGCAACATTTGAGGAATGAATACCTTGCCGAAATCCAATGGATAAGAACACGTAGTTTAAAACACAACATCCTATCTAGAGGTATCTAGAGGTGTCAATCGGGTTAGCTTTTTTTTTGGTCAACAGTATAGTCTCATTTTTTTTTTGGTCGGGAGTGGGGATTTGGAGGGAGGGGAAGGGAAGGGGGTTGGATTTGACTTTTAATGCGGTTTATCAAGGCATACTGCCTTTGTCAATTCTTCCACAGGCTTGCTGGTACAATATAGTCTCATTTGAATCAACCACCTTTTCAAGTTGGCCCTCCTTGGTTCTTTTAATCCTATAAAACATATGGCCAAGCCCCAAAGGGGTTTTCAAACAAATAATTGATTGATCTGATATTTGTCTATTGTGATTCTTTTAAATTAAACGAGCGAGTGGATTTATGTTTGGTTGGTTTGGCATTAAAGTGTGCTGTCAATGACCCACCTGGGATCATATCCAGGGACCAGAAAAACTAAAGATTGAATGAGCCTCAAAGACACAAAAAAAAACCCCAATTTGATTAGATCTCGGCTAATCAACAGTATTCATAGTTTGGATTAGTTTAGTTTTAAAGAAAAAGTCATCCGAATCAAACCAATTAATTTTTCTATATTAATAATTTATCAATTTTGTTTTAAATGAGAAATCGAATTGAATCCAACTGTTATTAATCAGTTTGGTTCGGTTTGGTTTAATTAATTTTTGAACAAGCACTTTTCCTTTTTTAAATAATTCATATCAAACTTTACTCGTTTTTACATCCAATTAAAATAAAATTAGCATAAAAATCTTATTATAAACATAATCAAATAGATATTAACAACAAATTAATTTAAACATTTCTATATAAATAAAAATATAAAAATCTAATCATTTATAAATATGTACATTATAAATTATAAATATATAAATATATAAGTTTGGTCTGGCTCGATTTTAAGAATGAATACAAAAAATCGAATCGGTAATTTTTTATAATAAAAGAGTCAAATAAAACTAAAATTAATTGATTTTGTTTGGTTTTTAATTTTTTTGTTTAATTTTTTTAATTTAAAAAGATTTGGTTTGGTTATGAACACCCATAAAATAACCACCTTCTTAAACCACCTCAGGTCAGCTTAATTTTTGGCTTTATGAAAACACGGCTCAACTCCAAGGCCAATCCTATTTTTGACACCTATAATCCTATATTCAAAGCAAATTCTTGTGGATCAATGTAGCTTCATAAGCTTAATGTATATTAACAATTTATCATCTAGTAATCTGTAATCCCAATGAATAACATATGTTTTTACACGATGAATATCAAATTACATTGTTACTTATTTATTTTTCTTCAAAACTTCAAGGACCCCTTACAGAGTTACAATAGTCAGAAATATGAATCTCCATTGCCATGACAGACATGAAAAAAACTCTTTCAATTAAAAATACATGTTGCGTTGGAGATCACTCACAATTATGGTTTCAAAGTTTTGTTTCCTTACAGACTTTGTTGGGAACTCAGTTTAGTCAACTCTCTTAAATGCTAGATATTTGTTATTAGCTTAAAAAAAAAACAGAAACAAAGCAAAAGAAAAAAAAAATTACCCAGAGATTTGCCCTTTCCATAAACCTTTGATCATCTGATCTAGTTTTATTTTGAAAACTTGGCAAAGAATGTCTGAAAGATCCTCTGGTTTAAGCTCCTTTTTCTTGTCCCAGCGCCTTATGCTAAATCCCATTATCAAGGCATATATGCATTGTAGAACCTCTCAACATCAATTTTTTCAAATTCCAAACCAATCGTTTCATCTGCAGTCCAATTCTCAGTATTCCTCTCAAGTCTGATGTCCTAACAAAACCAATTGAAATTTTAATATGGTTGTGAAAAAAAATTGAATATGATTGTGCATATACTTTTTTTTTTTTAGAGGAGGGCCCTAACGGGACCCAAAGCCCCCTATTGGGGGGGGGGGGGAATCCATAATTTAATATCATAGTTGTCAATTTTAATGTATACTCATTCTATTTGTTTTTATCTATTGTTTAAAATACTTGTACAAAGATTAGAAAAATTATTAAATAGCATTATTTATTAGTAACAATAATTATATTTGACTAAAATATTTGAAATATTCAAAATATTATTATTCACTCCATTAATTCTGTCTCACTTTATTAATATCAAGCATAAAGTTGGAAGAAAATAATTAATACTTCATTGATTTTCTAAATAACATATAAAATGAAATAAAATATTTTCTTCAAAACAATAGATAAAAAAGAGCGGAGAGAGTAAAAAGTTTTCTTGTTAGTGCGATACACAGATTTGTAATAGATATAATGTTTTATTTATGTAATATTATTACTGGGTTATTGTTATTATACCAAACGTTAATGAATCACTAAAGACACTGATTGAATTTAAGTTAATTACTATAGATTTGATGTGAAGTTCTCCTTGTCAACTGGTTCATTAATGTATTCATATTGCTTGCAACAAATGTATAATGAAAATTAATTGACTTGCCTCTTCAGTTGTTGTTCTTATCATAATTGGAATGCATCCTTTAAAAAAGTGTTTAAATTTGATCAATTGTCAATCAAGGTTATTAAAAGTGAGTTTTCACTAAAAAACGTTAGAGGATGTAATAAAAGAGAAGCATAAAAATAAAATATAAAAGCGTAAATTTTACATCTTATGTAAAATATAATCTAAAAATGATATATATACACATAAGTAATAATATATAAATATTTTAATTCAGATTTAAGTATTAAAATAAGATATTTCTTAACTTAATAATTAACATATCATAAATTAAGCAGAAAGAAAATATAATAAATCTAAAGATGTTAACACTTTCATCCTCTAAGTTTTCATTTCTCATATCATCTTTATCATTAAAGCTAAGAAATAGTGAAAGAGAGGAGCTTAAATGGGTTTGAACTTGCAATAATAAAAAATTCAGAATGAGAGAAGTGAATCTAAAAGAAAATAGACAAACGAGTTAGAACTTAATTGATTGAGAAATATAGCATGATGGGAGAATGAAAGGAAATTGAATATTAAAATGCTTAAAACTAATAAAAAATGTAGCAGATTTACATTACAAATATAAAAGCATAAAATTACTAGATAAAATCGAGATTTTAAGGATTTTAAAGTTTTAAAGCGTAAATTGTACAGATTTTATGAATTTTGGATTTTACTTAACATCCACAAAGTTTTTTAATTTGAAAACATAAAAGGATAGGTTTTTAAGTTTTGAAACGAGATTTTAACAACCATGCTGTCAGTGTTAAAAGTTTTACATTATCATCTAATCAAGTGTTGTCAAATCACTAGAAGAGTTTGAATAAGATAATAATTAATTAAAAGTCAAAAATATAATATCATGTAATTAATTGGATGATAGTTGTTTATGCGTTGTTTTTTAGGGGTATAGATTGCACAAAGAGACATAGATAAAATGCAGACTAGCTTAAATGCGTATGGATAAAGCTTCTATTAAGTATACAGATGATGGTTTAACACTTAATGATGAGCGAAAGAAATAAAAGAAAAGTACAAGATACAAGGGATGTTTGCTTCTGGGAAGGCTGGAAATATGGTGAGTGGCTTCATTACATGGGCTTCATGAGTTACAATTACTGTTGAGCTTTCGAGGAAGATTGGGAGAGCTTCGGAATGTCATTAACGGTGAACAATAACTCCACCCAAACCTTGAGGTTGTGCTTTGAAGTAAATGTTGGGAAAAAAAAAAGGAATACAAGGTAGGTGGAGGGGGTGATGATGGTCTTTGATTGTCCATGGTTCCCTCTTTTACAGGGGATGACTAGGGTTGTCTTCAAAACCTTTTCCATTCTCTCTTGTCAAATCTCACCTGATATCAATTTAATGCTTCTCAAGTTTTCAACTAATAATTTTTAAGAGCCAGGTGGTTGAACGTTGCTCAATGGTGGCTATCAGAGCAGGCTATGTGTCAATAGTCAACTTCTTGTAGAGGGCATTAAATGTGACCTTGACCTTTCCATCCCTAATTTTCTCAAACGTGTCCTGTTATCTCAACTTCTTGCTGCTACTCCTAAAAGAGGTACATTTTCATATAAGGAGCAATAACTCTCTACGTGAGCACATTGTATTCCTAGGCTATTGATAACTCTATGAAATAGAGTTGTTTATTCTTATTTGTTACATTAAAGTATGCTAAGTCCTTGGTATTTGCTTTGGAAATTTGAGATTTTCTTTTGTTTTTAATAAAATCCTCTGAGTTAGTCAATTGAGTCTTATTTAATTATATTTGGATCTATTTAATTGAAATTACTTGAGTTTTTATCACTTGTGATGCTACTTATTAGTTGGTATATCAAACTTTGTAGGATAATTGCTATAAAGAAGCTTTTAAAGACAAGAAAAATTGAAGGTTTAAGGATTAAGTAAAATTTATGGTTGAATCACTTGACTTATGGTAAAAGACATTCAGATCTTGTTGTCTTTCTTTGAGCATAACTCTTGCTACAAACCTTGGATTGAGATGATATGAGTTGCTATGGCAAGATAAAAAATATATCTATAATTTGCTGGGACATTGAAATCTAATTCTACCATTTTGAGGGTGAAAATTGGCATGCAAAATAGAAATGTGATGGTCTCAGGATTGTTATACCTTTGAGGAGTAAAATGAAGATATTTGGATATAAAGAAGTCCAATTGAGGTGATTCTACATCCTGTGGAAAGTTGAGACATAGAGCTACAACTTCTCAATTGAGGTCAAGAGTCAATTCCCTACTATTTACTGACTACAGAGTCTTGAATTTGAAAATCATCTATTGGAGGATAGAGAAGGTACGCTAGGGTGCTGGGATTTTGGCGCTGTGGCATCGATGCATGAGAGAAATTTTAAAATATTAGGACTCTTGTAATTTGAAGAAAAAGAGGAGTTTTCTTTTATGGTTTTTTAAGAACAATTTGCTTTGTGCTAGGAGAGAAGCCGTCAAACATTCAAGACTTTGAAGACGAAGAGTTTGAAAATCGAAGATTTGAATATGTAATTCTTTTCTTCTTCTTCTTTGATTTTTCATCTTTGATTTCTTGTATTGTTATAATGGTGGAACACCTTGGATTCTTGTTCTTGTTTCTATTTTCTATTATGAACTAAGTTTTTCATTATAGGATTACAATTTGGACCCTTTATGTAATTTGATTATCTCTTTCTTTCCTTTTTTCTTATCTTAATGAGATTGAGTTGTGTATTTTATCTTATTCTTGTTGCCTTTAATTAATTGGCCATCAATTAGAGTGGTTAGGTAAATCTAAATTGAATTTAGGAAAGAGAATTTGGGTTTAAGCCTTAGATGAAATAATACATGTTCAAATCATTTGAGCTTCGAATAAGTTGATTTGTTTGCAAGACAAGGATATACATGTGAACCATGTGTAACCTTGATTAGGGATTGAAATTAATGCTTTCTTATTGAGATTATTATTGGTTTAAATAAGGTTAGGGTTTTTCAATTTTGGCACTTAGTATTAGTATAGATACAAATATATAAGAGAACGATATCTATTCACATTATTATTTATTTGACATGTGCATTTGTTTAGATCTGCTTTTAGAGCAACAGCTACCTAGGGCCGCCCTGGAGCATCTCTTTCTTAGGACTTTGGATAAAGCTTTAGTGTGTCATTTCTTGGGGATTTAGATAAAGCCTGAGCATTCCTTCTTCTAAGGATTTGGATAAAGCCTGAGCATTCCTTCTTATATGGATTTGGATAATGCTTCAGCATCCTTTGTTTCTTTTAGGATTTGGATAATAATAGATCAAGCTTGTTTAATTATTTTATGGCCATTTTAAAAAAATATATTAAGTATAAACATTTTCCCCTCTGACCATTGGTTTAGGGAATGCGATTCCATGATTTGATAGGTGCTTGATATTTCAACATCCCCTTTGCATAGTTCCTTGCCTAACGATCACCAAATCCTAATGACGCTTCACCTCTGGCTTATCTCGACTAGCTGACTAACCTATTCAAGGTCACCTCAGTTGGATATGCATATCTCTTGGGGTTTGGGATGGGTGGCTTAGATTAGATTCCTCTCTTGGCATGTCTCTTAGTTAATGGATTCTCCTCCTTCTTCTTCAGTGAATGAAAGGACTTCCCAATCTAGCGACGAGTCAGATTATTCCCTTTTACAAAGTTCCATCCCTCGTTCTACAAATTTTGATGTCTGTTACTGTGCACCCTTGCTGCTTGCAAAGCCTATACCAAACAGCCAACACCGTTTGATGAGGGATGTACCTGCTCCTATTCATCCTTATGCTTTTCCTCCCCGGTTGGTGATAATTTCTTTACTCTAGGTCCTAAATGGTGGCTAAAGTTGATGATAGTCTCTGGTTACTTTCTCCTCTTGCAAATTCTTTATATAATGGTCTTTCTTCTTCTTTTTTTGGAGTAAGCTTATTCATTAAGACTTCCCTTATAGCCTTATGAACTTTTCCATCAGGATTAACCTCATTGGGGGATGGTATAATTAGGTGGTCAATACCTTTAAAAAATCTTTCTATTGTGGCTATGTTGTCGTTGATGCTCGTTATTAATTCCCTTTGTTAAATAAACATAAAGGATAGGCGGCCCACACGAGGGGGTGCAAAATGTAGGGTGCTGTTGTATCCAATAACACAAATTCTCATTCTAGCAGAGTGCCTAGCTCAAAGAAGCCTATACAAATTTGCAAAAGTCACACAAGCGGGTTGGGTTCGTTATTTCTTTCGTGACATTAACCTTTAATGCGTGTTTGAAGCAGGTCCTATGCGAGGGATACCCCGTCACCTTCTAGAATTGGTGGCTTTTTGGGTAAGTCTTTATGTCTATGTTGACCCTCCTTATGAATCACTTAGCTCTAGGGTGTATTTGTTCACTACTCTTTTGGTGTGCCTTCACTTAGTATCCATGTATTTGGGCAGTTTATACTCATGCCTAGATCATATTCAAGATCAACTTATGATTTCGCTAGGGCGTTACTAGGTAAATAACTATTTGGATACCACTTTCCTCATCATGTTCCTTTATAAAAGCTTTGGTGGGTATGACCCTACCCAAGATGTTCATTTGATTGATAAAGACAATCCTTCCACCAAACCAAAGCCAAGGGCTTGGGGCTATACTTAAACACAAAAACCATTTTTTGATGTTGACGACGAGGTTGCCTTTGTCTTCAAACCTTATTATTTGGATTTCTTTGAAGGTGTAGATAATTTAAACAAGGTTCACATTCAGACTCATTTTGCTTATAATGATGAGTCTGCTTGTTGGGGGTGTTTTTGATTTTGGAGAAGTATGTTGTCACCTTACTTACTCTTATTAGTTATGCGGTCACAGATTCCATGGCAGAGGTTAGTGGAGCTTTTTTTTTTTCCCTTCAATATATCGCCATGATTACGTGATGCATCAATTTAGGTGGGACATGTGTGAAGCCCCAAATTGCATAGAAATATTGACAGTTGATCATGCCTTGCCCCTAGTGTTGTTTGGTTCTGAGCCAAAGCTTGATGTTGCCTCTTCTCTTTTGATTCCTTGCGTGAGGGTGGTTTTTTGGAGGAATGGTTAATTTTATTTCAATCTTTGAAGGCTAATTTAGCTTGCCTTGAGGCAGATACTCAAGCTATGTCTGTTGGGCGTCTTGATTCAAGTCCTCCTTTGATTGTTCTTAATAACCCATATCATACTTTCCTGCCTTGTGGTCACTTATGCTTCATATCTTACGAAAAATCCTAGCGTTTTTTTTTCTAAGGCTGTGATGCTTTGGGGATGTTGGCCCTGAAAGATGACACTTTGAGTTCTTTTAAGAAGGCGGGATCTTCTACTACTATATCTTTTGGCAAGAGTCCAAGGAAGCATGCAAAGGTTTAGATTTTTTTTTCTTTCATTTTCCATACCTCCCCCTCACACACACATACACACACACTCTCTCTATCTATTCTTTTTGACATCACTAATTTATTGATATGCCTGTAGTAGTTATGACATGACTCTCTTTCTCCTTCATCTATACGTCCTTATTCGTCGAGATTGAGGCAACTGTTTGCTAGTAATACTTCTCATCTCCAAGTGATGATTGAAGATGATTATGATGTTGCAGGTCATTTCAGTGACCTGCCTTCATCGATGTAATGCCTGTTCTTGATTCTCTCAAGGCTGTTGGCATGGAGTTGTAAGATGAATTAAACCTGCCCATTTCTCTATCCTCATCTAAGAACAAGATGGTATCATAAGCAAATTGCAAATGGGAGGTCACAACCGCATCTGACCCCACTTTCACTCGCAACTACTCTAGAAATTAAATGACCAAGTATCTCTAATTCTCTCGAGGTTGTTGGTGTGGAGTTGCAAGATGCTTTTGTTGAACTTGCTCATTCTTTTGATTCTCCCGAGGCTATTAGTGTGGAGTCATAAGATGTTTTTGTTGATCCTGCTCAAGCTCTTTTGTAGGAAGAGTCTGGAGCACCTATGGGATTCTACACTTCTACTCTTTTAGTTCCTTCCTCTCTAAGTGGTTGTTTGTTTGAAGCATGGTCAATTCCATGAGAAAGCTTGGCCATAAAAAAATCTACTCTAGCTATAAAGCACTATCTATGTATAAAAATTAAAATTGCCCTTTCACATAGACCTTCAAGAAGGACTATGACACTTCGCCAATCAAAGTTGATTCATCAAGTGTTATGTTAGAGATAGAACAGCCTAGCGAGTAGCGCAAGCAAATGACCACCCAAGATTTATAAATATTAAGAAAAGATCTTATGTCCTTAAAAAACATTAAGTGTAGAGGACCCATTATTCTCATCAAATTAAAAACAAGTCGTTATAGAGCACCTAATAAACGTATGTCCTCAAATGTCAAAGTATACAAAGGGAGAAATGCAACTTAACCCCTCAAATGCTCAAGATGTACTTGAAAGATGAAAGATCAATTTATATGTAGCCATAATATGGAAATATAAGGCAAGGCTTATGCCACAAAACAAAATATGCCTTAAGTCAAGTCTAGAGAAAAAGTAAGTACAAAACAAATATTTTTTGAATACAATAAAAAACTAGGCGCCCTAATAACCGATGGGAGCATGCACAATGACCTGATCATCACCAACTTCAGATGAACTAAATCTTCCAAAGTGGCCTCAGCTTAAATTAGTTGATGCCTCAAAGCTTCCAAGGAAGGGGCAAGAGAATCTATCTTTAGGCGAAGGATGTTGACCTCTTGAAGAGTGCATTGCTTGAGATCCTGCACCTCGCAAAGTTTTAGAAACAACTAAACAAGACTCACTGAAGCAGAAATGTGATCCTCTATATGATCTAACCAAGTACTGTCAAAGGGAAAGCTATGCATATCTCTAGAAATGCTTACAAACTCAATAAATCTTCCACCCAAGGCATCTAAGGCATTGCCAGAATTCAAGAAACGTAGCAGATCGGCTAAGCAACCATAAGCATGACCTCTATACTTGTTAGAAAAACCTCTATGAGAAAGCTGAACTTCAGGATGTTCTAGTAGGAAAGGTGTCAGTAGAGAAATGTCTTCCATGGTCAAGTTACACCACACCACCAATCCATTTAATTCCTCTAAAATAGACAAGGGAGATTCCACATCCTGTTCAGAGGGAAGGAAAGGTCCTAAATGAAAGGGAATAAGTCAACATATAGCCAAAATGTAAACCTAAAAAAAATTTCATAATAAAAAAAAAACTAAGAAAATCACAAGCTCAAGAGAAGGAGGAAGGTTGAATAGAGTATTGAAAGAATCTCCTTTCATGAGAGATATCTCATCAAAGGCTATAACTATTACAACAACATGTTGAGTTTAGTATCTTTTTTTTTTTTTTTCTAAAAGGAAACCTAGTGGGAAAGGAGCTAAAAGAGTAAAAGTATTGAATCTCATAAATGCTTCAGACTCTTTCTATAAAGGAGATTGAGCAAGATCAATAAAAACATCTTGCGACTCCACACTAACAGCCTCAAGAGAATTAAGAGAATGAACAGGTTCAATAAAAGCATCTTGCAACTCCATGCCAATAACCTTGGGAGAGTCAAGAATCAGCGTTGCATCGATAAGGACAAGGTCATTGGAATGATATGCAAGATCAATCATCTTCAATCACCACTAGACATGGAAAGTATTACTAGCAAACACTTGCCTCAATCTTGGCGAAGTGCAAAATATGGATGAGGGAGAAGGAGCATCATGTGACAACTATTTTTGGCATATCAATAAATTAGTGATGTAAAAAAAGGATTTAATTTTTATATGTAGATGGTGCTTTATAGCTAAAGTATATTTTCGTATGACCAAGCCTTCTCAGGGATTTACCATGCGTCCTTGATTTTGATATTTAAGAAAGATTGTCCTTTTGTTAAACCTAAATGTGTCAATGGTGCCTTGAGCTCCTCATTATAATCTTGCTTGCTGCTCCATTTTTTTCTTCTTCCTTTTATTATTAGTGTGTGTGGTATCTTTGCCCTTGGTCATGATTTATTTCTTCTAAGGAGCCTAGAGCGCTTTATTGTTGTGCCTTCCTTGTTTGGTGAGGCACTCAACACACCTTACTGTTAAGGAGAGGCATTTTGACTCTTTCATAGTTTTGTATTAGGCAACTTTAATCTTCATGTACGCTTTCATATTTTGCATCTTGGTGTCTTTGATTTTGGGCGTTTTTCTCTTCTTTTGTTTTCATTGAGCTCTTTGGATTTCTAAAGTGCTTATCTTTTTGGGTGTTTTTGGCAATGCTTTGACCTTCGCTGGATGTGTAACTCTATTGCCCTTTCATTGGGCATTTAAGCATTTTTTCCCTTTGTGGGTCTTTTTTGTTTTTTTGTTAGCCTTTGTATTCCCCTAGTTGGGCTTGGGTTGCCTTGCTCTTCGCAGGGCTTTTAGGACCCCAGAGACTTTAGTTGGGTGCACTTCATGAATTTCATATGGCCCTTCCCATTTGGCTACCCACTTGGAGGTGTGTTGATTTCTCATTATAGTCTGTGACTTTCAAGACAAGTTCTCCTTTTGATAACATCCTGGGGCACACCAACTTATCATATACAAGCATTATTTTTTTCTGGTAGGTGAAGTGATTTTGTTTTGCCTTTTCTCTTTTTTCTTCAACAAGCACAGCTTCTACACTCTGTCTCTATGTTGTTGAGCTTCCAAGGTCATTCTAGCTGATAGTATGCTTATTTCCATTGTCAAGACCACCTTAGCTCCACATACAAGTGAGAAGTGGTATTCTACATAGTCCCATGCTTGGTCATCCTGTATGACTATAAAGCTAGCATCAAATGCTTACGCCATTCGTGTGGAGTGTCTGATACCATTCTTGTGATAATCCTGATTAGGAGTTTATTCGTGGCCTCAGCTTGCTTGTTTAACTGGGGGTAATAAAGTGTCAATCTATCATGCACTATGCTGTATTGCTTGAGTAATTTTGCTACTTTATGATTCACTAAAGGTGTGCCATTGTATGAGAGTATTCTTTTTGGAAGATCGAAGTTGCATATTATATGTCTTTTAATCAAGCCAACTACGGAATATGTCGATGCCTCCTTCATAGCTACAACTTTTGCCCATTTAATAAACTACTCTATTATCATTAGCATCCATCTCTTCCTTTTGGAAGGTGATTTTATAGGCCCCATAAAATCAAGAGCCCAAGTGTAAAAAGGATGTGGGGATGTCAATGTGTTTAGTCTTATTGATAGAGCGTGTATGATGTGGCTATGCCTTTGACACGATTAACATTTCCTGACATAATTTATTGTGTCTTTCTCTGTGTAGGCCAGAAGTGCCCTATGTGGATAAGTTCATGTTGTAATGCCTTTGCTCCTTGATGTCTGTCATATTTCCCAGCATGAACTACATCTGGTATGTTTTGCACTTCTTTAAGGGTGACATATTTCAAAGCTTTTTTGGTAAAGTGTCTCTTGAGAAGCTCCTTATCCCACAAAATATCTATATGCTTTCCTCTAGAGCATTGTTGCCTTATTCATTTATAAGGGATGCACTCCATGCTTCATGTAGTCCAATATAAGGCGCCTTTAAACCTTTGCCTCCTCGACTATGCCAACTTTTGAGGCTTCTCTACTTTCTTAACATGCTACGTAATTAGGCAGATAGCGTCACAACTAATTTTAATTGAGGGCTAGAAGCACCCTCACGCACTGTAGTCTTTTATAGAGACTTTCGCTTGTCTACCCACACATAGTCTTATGTATTGTCTTAAGACGCTGGAAGCCCTCTTCTTCAGAGATGCATTTCATGAACAACCATTTTGGATTTTTCCTGTATAACTTCCCCTGACACAACTAATAGTCTTTGACTGTCTTCGTATTTTGTCCCTTTCTAATTTGTTCCATTAAGGATAGCCTTTAATCAGTTCACTTTACTATTTCAACTTCTTTTTCCATTGCCCTTGCAGACTTTGGGCAATACTCTATTGATATTGCTTTGCTTGATTCTTCCATTAGCATTTTCTTCTCCAATGTCGCAAGCACATCTGCCATTTTGTTTTTTGCTCTTGGTATGTGCATGAATGCCACTGAATTGAAACACTTTATCAAATTTGGAGCACTTTACTTGTAGGCACTGTGAGTGATTCCCTTGATGTCAAATTCTCTTTCCATTTGCTTAAGGATTAAGTTTGAATCTCCTTGGAAAAACAAATCTTTTGCCTTAACGTCTCTGGCCATTTTAAGTCCCAAGATTAGTGCCTCATATTTAGCTTTGTGGTTGGTGCATTAGAAGGGAAGCTTATATGCAGAGGTGAGCACCTTTCCTTTGCTATTAGTAAGAATGATCCCTGCCCCTCCTTCTGATATGGTGGGCATCCTATAGAAATACAACATCCAGCTCTTACTTTCCTCATGTGCATTTATTCCTGTAAATTCCCCTGGTATTTCTTCATTGATGGCTTCTTGGTTTTGAGAAGGTAATAATGCCAACATATCTACCAACGCCTCGGTTTTTAAACCTTGAGGCTAGTATTAGAGTTATATCAAGTTCTCCTAATATTAATGCCCACTTGCTTATGTGCCTAGACAAAGGACCATTGAGAAGGTACTTGATTGCTTCATATTTGGTCACTATGTGAATGTGATGGCTTCACAAATAATGTATGAATTTCTGTGTAGCATATACCAATGCCAAGCATTACTTTTCTTGCGTTGGGTATCTTGACTCCATATCCATAATGACTCGATTTAAATAGTAAACTGGTCTCTCTATTCCTTCAACTTCTTAAGCAAGGAGCCCTCCAATTAAAGTTGTTGCGGTAATCAAATATAAAAGCATGGGCATTCTTTTAATAGGGGTTCACATGGTTTGGGTGGATTACTTTACTCTCGTTATTTTTGGAAAGGCTTTTTCTTAGGGCATGCCCTACTAAAATGGTATTTTTTGGATAGCCAAGTGCTTCAAGGCTAGATGAGCTCGGCAAGAGTTGGCACGAAGCATCTAATGTACCCAAGTTGTTTAAGAGTTGTTAGACTTCTTTGGTATTGGTGGGGAATCTCATATCCTATATTGCCTTGACTTTGTTCATGTTTGTGGATACCCTTCCCTTATGGACTTTGAATCCTAAGAATCATCTTGATGAAACTCTAAATACACACTTAGTAGGATTTATTTTCAATTGATAGTCCCTACATCGTTGGAATACACGCTCCAGGTGATCCAAATGTCCTTCTTTGCTTGCAAATCTAATCACCAAATTGTCTACATAATCCTCCACGAAATCACAAAGCATGTCATGTAATATCATTTTCATGACTCTTTGGTACATTGGCCCTGCATTCTTTAATCTAAAAGGCATCACTATGTAGTGGCAGTTGCCAAATGGAGTTCGAAAAGTTATTTTCTCTGCATTTACAATGGCCATTTTGATTTGATTATATCCACTAAATCTGTCCATGAAGGAAAATCTCTCATGTAACATTGTGGCATCAACTAGACTATCAATGTGAGGAAAAGGGAAGTCATCTTTTGAGACACCTTGTTAAGATCTTGAAATCTATACAACATCTAATTTGTCCATTTTTCTTCTTTACAAGTATCACACTGGCGAGCAACGTTGGATGTTGGATAAGCTTGATGAACTTTGCTTTGAGGAGTTTTTCAACTTTTGCTTTTATTTACAGCTCCACATCAGGACTAAATTTTTGAAGAGGTTGATTTACTAGGACAGCATTTGCGTGCACTGCGAGATGATGGGTCACCAAAGCAGGGCTTAGCCCTAGCATCTCTTCGTATTTCTAGTCAAAGACATCTTTGTACTTTGCAAAAGCTCTATCATTTGTGCCTTTTTTCTTACTGTTAACTCTTGCAAGATGAAAACTGGCCTAGGTTTCACATGCCTAAGACTGAGGTTTATTTGCCAAGTTTCTCATCCTAGGGCTTTGGCTTATCTTATTGCTCTTGCGGGTCATCTTTTGATCTGGGACTAGTCAAAGACCTCTTCAATATTAGATATTGGGTGAAGGGAGACATTAGTTAGGTCTTCTTCTGGCCCTCATTTCCCTAGAGGATCCTTCGTCGCACTGCCCCGTCAGGCAAGACATGGCATTGTATTTCATGCTTTTGTTCACCTGGCTTTTCAACTTTTCGCTTTATCCTTTGGGTTATTTCAGCACTTGATGCTATATCAGCTCTTTTATATGGTTTTAAGTTGTTGGTTCGTACTTCTGTTGGTTCATTAAGGAAGAAACCTGCGTCGATAAGGTGTGCTTCAATCTTATCAAAGGGGGCTTTGGTTGCATATGTTTCTATCTCTCTCTTCGAAGTTAGATTTAACACACTAGTGAAGCGTTAAAGGTATGCATCCATACATATGCAACCAAGAGCATCCCAAGGGAAAGTGATAGCACAAATTCCTTTGTACTACTTGGAAGTGATTAGATGTTTTGATTGGCCTTACTTTTTAGGAGCATTATGAAAGTCCCCAATGCCCTAACAAACGTTCCTTGCAATGTATTTAGCCATACTTTTGTCCCTTGGATGTGCTCGTTGGATAGACCCAACTCTTCAAATATAGATAAAGGGACCACATTTACTCCAAAACCTCTATCTTCTAAAGCATGCTTTACGTTGCTATCTTCAATAGTTACTTCAATGTACAAAGGGCGATTATAATGTAGGTCACCCTTTTTTTGTCACAATCCTTGAAGATAATGGTGAAGGTGTAAGATTGAGCAAGTTTGCTTAATGGGGAATCAGTGGCACAACAACCCTTTGTTGCTCTTTTGCTTGACTTGCCCTAAGTCCATGATGTGTACAGTTCTCTTCTAAGAATTAGTTGCAAAACTCTGTTGCCATATCTTCCCATGAGTGGATGGAGCCAAGGCACAACTTAGTGTACCAAGTAAAGGCAGGCCAATAAAAGACTTGCAGAACTCCTTAAGGTGAAGATCTTTGTTGCTTCTGTTGACACTCAGATCATTTAAGAAAGATATGATGTGTTCACAAGCGCTCCCATTACCCTTAAATTTTCTGAAAAAAAGGGGTTGATAGGTTGGAGGATATGGCTTAATTGCTATAGCAACCGAAAATAGGGGCTCAATATCAAAAGGTGCAATATGCTTATTTTTCTAAGCATCTAGAAAATGCCTTGGCTCCTCTTGTGTTACTAACTCTCCAACGTGTTATTTGTCCTCTTGTTGAGTTATAGGGAGTGATCTAAAGCTCTTGATTGCTTCTTTTCATGGTTTTTATGCTCTATTTGAGGTGTGATGCACATGAGCTACTAGGTTTGTGACCCTTTTTGTGTGCTTAGTATGGTCTAACATAGTTACAAGGAGAGCTACATGCACTTTCGACCCTACACTTGGCATGTAAGGCATCTCAAGGCCTTGGAACAGGTTAAGAGCCTCATTTGTTTCCTTATGACTCCTTTCCTCTCTTCGACGTGCCATCTGTCCTCTTGTTGAGTTCTAGGGAGCGGTCTAAAGCTCTCGGTCACATTCTCTTCATGGTTTTTATGCTCTGTTTGACGTGTGATGCATATATAAGCTAGAAGGTTCCTAACCTTTTTTTTATGTACTTAGTATGGTCTCTAACACAGTTATGAAAAGAGTTACTTGTGCTTTCAACCTTCCAGTTGGCGTGTAGGGTGTCTCATGGCCTTGAAGCAAGTTAAAAGCCTCATCTATTTCCTCATGATTTCTTTCCTCGTGCTTGGGGCTATCGTTCCCTTCTTCTGTGTTCTCTACTGCTCCACCTTGCTTTTCTCTGCTTGGGAAGTCATTAAGCTCAATGGATAGACGCCTTGGTAGTCTCATTGTTACATACACCTCTATAGTGGAGTTGTCAAATATTTATGAGTCATTTTTTAGGGGTTCAGATTGCACAAAAAGGCGTAGATAAAATGTTGACTAACTTAAACGCATACAGATAGAGCTTCTATTAACTATATAGAGGATGGTTTACACTGAATGATAAGCGAAAGAAATGAAAGAAAAGTACAAGATACGAACGATATTTGCTTTTGGGCAAGCTAGAACCATGGTAAGTGGCTTCATTACATGAGCTTCATGAGTAGATCATAGTTATTATTGATCTTTCTAGGAAATTTAGGAGAGCTTCGGAATGTCATTAGTGGCGAATAATAACTCCACCAAAACTTGAGGCTATGCTTTGAAGTAAACGCTGGAGGAAAAAAAAGGGAATACGATGTAGGGGGAGGGGATGTTGATGGCCATTTAGATTGTATGAGGTTCCTCATTTTATAGGGGATGATTAGGGTTTTCTTCAAAACCTTATCACTTCTTTCTTGCCAAATCTCTTCTAATATCCATTTAATGCTTCTTAGGTTTTCAACTAATGATTTCTGATAGTCAAGTGGCTAAACGTTGCTCGATGGTGGCTATTAGAGCAAGCTTTGGGTAAGCAATCAACTTTTGGCAGAGGGCATTAAATAAGACCTTGACCTTTCCATCCTTGATTTCCATAAATGTGTCTTGTTATTTCAACTCCTTGCTACTACTCTTGAAAGAGGTACATTTTTGTATAAGGATTGATAACTCTATGTGAGCGCCTTGCATTCCTAGGTTGCTTAGGGCCACCCTAGAGCATCTATTTCTTGAGACTTTGGATAAAGCTTTAGTGTGTTTTTTCTTGGGCATTTAGATAAGGCTTGAGCATTCCTTCTTCTGAGGATTTGGATAAAGCTTTAAGATCCCTTTTTTTTTTTGGAATTTAAATAATTATAGATAAAGTTTGTTTAATTATTTTATAGCCATTTGAAAAAAAACTTTAAGTATAAACAATATTTTAAAAAAATTTTACACTGATAATGGATCAAAAATAAATCTTTAAAAAAATAGAAAAAAACTCAGTCTCTTATATGCATATAATTTTTATTCATTGTTAATAAACTATCATCTAATCATGTGTTAACACATACATTAAAAGAGTTTGACTATTATAATCAAGGGCTGCTCCTTATGCATGGCCATGGTCCGAGCTCAAATAATTTTCAATCAATTAGTTTACATGTATATATATTTTTAAAAATGTTATTCTTACATCTTCTCCCATATATTTACCCTAAACGATAATAAGAAAAAGAAATAAACTCAATTTTTTTCCTTTTTCTTTTATCTCTCTCCCTTTTTATCATGAAAGGTAGATGTATGAGAGATGTGTAACATTGAGGTATAAAAATAAAATAGTTTATTTTTTATTTTTTAAAAAATTTAACTTGGATCCCCCAAATAAAACTATTGTCAAATTAAGTTTTTCTAAAGTTGATTTCACATAAATTTAATTTTATAAATTTAATTATGTTAAAAATTGAGTTTGTAATGAAGTTATATATGTTAAGAAACCTTTTATATATTAAAAGTGGTTTTAGCATAATTAATATTACTTTAATAGTGTTGATAAAAATTACTTTTAAATGTGTAAGAGATTCTTCTCACGTTTTTCATATTGCCCTTTTATTTTATGTCATTTCATTGCTTTGGAGTCATAGTTTAACAAATTGCATGAATGTCGTTATAATAATTTTTAATTTTAGTGCTAATATAATATTATAATATAAAAGATGCATGATATATTTTATGCAGTGGACAAGAGGGTATGTCTCTACAAAAGCCATCGACCTGTTGATCCATTAGTGTTGATTTGGAACTTCGGCTTAATTAAACACAATAATTATGCTCTTTGAAACTAAAAGTATCCTTATTATCCCATGACATCAATGTGTATATGCCTTTGCACACAAATTCATGTGCTTTGACACCGAAATGGCATTACTAGCAAGATTCAGCCACACAGGGAACCATCACTTACTTATATATTCCACTTTCTTATTCATCAATTGAACGAGTTTAGACATGTATCCAATATAATATTGGTTGTTGTCGTACTGTGGGTACTGATTGGTGCGAGACACCGCACTCGGAAGATGGAATGATTCATTACATTGACTCGAGCACAGCTAGTTGCTACAAGTCACTGGAACGTGCGATGTTTTAGTTGACGTACCTATACCAAAGAAACTTGTGTCTCCACATGCTTGATTATTCGTTTCTTTCTCAAGTAGCATGATTAAAAGGTGAAATGGATGGTGGCAATTACTTGCACCTATTAGCCTAGTTCAGAGAAATCAAATCAGATACCTCTTTGTTGTTGCAAGAGACAAATATGGTTTATTGAAATGGGATTTAAATTTTCTATTCCATTTTTTAATCTTTAACTCTATCCCTTAATCAAGTACTGAGAATATCTTAATTTAAAATAAGTTAATATCAATTAAGAGAAAAATATATTTTTATGATGGGTTGTTAGCACTTAATTGAGGCACAAAATTAAGAATAGGAAAAAGAGAAAATAAGAAAAAGAGACCAAATTTGAATCCTTATTGAATGATGTCACCGTTATAGGATCATGATTTTTGCAAAACCCTTTGAGGAGATTGTATAAAATCTGAGTTCTTGACATGAATTGAAGTGGGGCCTAGTTGTTACTAATATCACTGAGAAGATTTTGAAAGTATGTGAGAAATCTCTGTGTCAATGACATCTGTCCTGGATTAACAAGTAAAACATAACTTAAATATAGAAGAAATCAAATACTTTAATTTGTTCGTAATTGTAATGGACAAGTTGATTGGAAGTCATACTTCAAATGGCTCATTAATGAAAGGTATCTAGAATTAAAAATTAGTAAACTCTCAATTTAGTTATTTAAAGATCGGGTCGACATCACTTTGATCTTTTAAAGAATGTTAACATCAATTTAATCATTGAAGCATGAAAAATGACGTTAAAATTATCCTTCTGTGTACAGATAGGGATTAAATTAATATAATTTCTTTGATTGGGAGATTAAATTGATGTCAATTTTGTATAATTAAAGGATTAAATTGATGACATTTTTTAATGATTGAGGGACTAAATTGATGTTAATTTTTTTTTATGATCAAAATGATGTCACTTTTTATGATTTAATAATTAAATTGATGTTAACATTCTTTAAATGATCAAACTAATTTCAACTCAACTTTTAAAGGATCAAATTAAAAGTTTACACCTTAAAAAAAGATAACATGTTTAACTGAGTTGAAAGACTAATAACAGGAACATTGATATAGCGATGAGTTTTCCACGCTTGTTCAAATAAGGCCTGGGTCGCTTTGATGCTGATTCTAAGTTCTTCAACTCATTGTAGATATAACGCATCCTCTACTGATTCACTGTTTTAATTGAAGTGTTTCGTAAACCAACTCTTCCTTTGGATGCTCTCCGCTGGGAAGTCAGCTTCTTCCGTTGCCATACAATGTGGACCTTCCAAAAATCATGTCACTATCATTTATATTGAAAAATCATGTCACTATTCATTGAAAAATACACATCATAGATAGTTCATAAGCATTGATCCACTGGTTGACTATCTTCGCATGAGATTATTTACCAGTTACTAAAGTTTAGATCTGACAAGACAGTTTATTTTATACTGATTTAATAATAAGAACCAAGCAGAATAACGTAGGTTGAGCAACACATGCATGATGCATCATGTGCCAATTTGTGAACAGCTTTTGGAAGGAGTGGTTTTTTTTTTTTTTTTTTATACTTTTTTAGGTTCTGATGTAACTAAAATTAATTAGTAGAGTTGACTTTGTGCCCTTGCCAATGCGTACCTCATTATCTTCGTCAAGTTGAATGCATCATGACGGGCCACATGAATGATGAATCCTCCATGGACTTTTACTCATTTTAGGATACATACAAGATAGGCAAATTTTCCCATTCTACCTTCCCTTTCTCTCCCCTAAAGTTATATACATTTAAGTGATTTTGGTATTTGAATGACGTGATATAAAATATAATTAATTTAATATAATTAAATAAGTATTTAAATAATTAATAAATTTATGATTAAAAATATGTGAATAAGTAATTAATTTAATTTAATAATTGATTAATTCAGTTTATGTACTTTTTTTTTTTGAAGTAATGTAGTGTGACCCATACATTTATAGTTAAAAAAGAATTAAAAGAAAAAGAAAGAAAGAGAGGAAAGAAACAGGCTTCACGCACCCACTCTCTCTCTCTCAATGCAGTGCCTATTCGTACTGTATAAAAGCATATCACCCTGCCTTTCACCTTGTATCTCATCGTTCGAACTAGCTATTACCAACTTTATGGATCCAAAGATCAGAATTTCTATTATCGTCTTCCTTTTGCTCTTTGTTGAACTGTATCCAGGTAAGAAGGATCTCGAGATCCGTATATATCAATAAAACACTAATCAGGAAGATAGTCAGCTAAACCGAATTCATTTCGATCTCTTGTAGGCAGAATGAACAGCTTGAGGATTAGTGTGGATCCAGTAAAAGCACCAAGTGAGGTAAACTATTTACATATATGCACCAACATAAGAATGCTTCGACACATATACACGCATTTCAATTTATCTTATATCCTATTTCTTGCTACATGATGGGCTTATTTATCTCAAAGTACTAAACATCTTGTGAAGTACAACATATACTGATAAATTTAATTTGGAGGATGTAGTTTTCTTTATCAGGTTAGATTTCCCTCTATATAACCGTAGTGTCTTCTATGATATGGCTTAATCTTAAACACCCTTTTGTTGAAGGTCACTTCTCAGATGAAGGGAAGACAGCTTAGGAAAGTTGATGCCGATGACTACAGACCGACTATAATCACAGGAATGATCAAGGTAAAGGGAAGCCCCATAATTGAAGTTAACAAGTTGCATGTGTTGCTTATAATTGGATGCCTCAGGCTTATATTGTAATATATATATATATATATATATATAGTCTATCATTACTAATGACAGGCATATGTTTTCTATGCGTTTGATGCAATATAAGTTAAAAAAAAAAGATATTTGTTATTCTCTATTAAGTGGAACTAGAATAAGTGGCGGAACCAAGACTTTAAGGCCAACGGGGGCACTCAAATATATTTAGAATTTGATGTGTTATCATAAAGATTAATTTTATTGGAATGAGAAGAAAATTGGTATTCAAAATGAGAAGTTGATATTCTTTCCTTTTAAGAAATTTATTCACACCATATTAAAAAAATCACAAATACAATTAAAATTAAAAAAATACAATTTATAATTTTTATTAACTTAAGGCTATTCATCAGTTTTAACTAAAGTTGAAGGAATAAACTATTGAATGCTATACGAAAACCAAATATTAAAAGAAAAAAAATTGACATTGTATGAAAGAGAAAAAATTATTAGAATATATATATTAAAATTAAAAAAAAAATATAAAAATTAGAGAGAGAAATTTATTAACTTTTATTTGATGAAAATGTGAGTTGATAATTAAAAATTTTGATTATTCTCGTAAGCCTCTATCAAGATTCAAGGAAGAGAAACAGAGAAAGCTTGGTGCCTGATGGTAAACAGTGAGATGAAAATTATGAGATAATAAAGTACTATAAATTATAAATAACCTCAATTGAAAAGGAAAAGAGAGAGAAAAAAAGAAAGAAAAAAGGGAGTGAGAGAAAAAAGCGGAATATGTAAAATATAATTTTGATATGATAAGTTTAAATAAAATCTTTATATCTAATTAAAAATATTAGTGGAGTTATATTTTTAATTATTAGAGTAGAAAATTTATAAATAAAAATATTATTTTAATTATTTTTTCAAGTTAGCATGGGCACAGCTATGTGGCACCACCATTGACGAGAATCCTACCATTTATAGTACCTAGCTTAATTAGTTAAAATAGCTACTGTGCCTTGTATTGGATAGGAGGAGCCCAAATCACAAAGGAGATAGTACAAAATTTCGACATTTAGCAGAGGTCAAAATGGTCGTTTAGTTGTAGTTTTTGACTGCGGCTAAATGACCAGCTAGCAGTTTCTACTATCACTACTGTATAAGAGGTCATTAAATGATAGTTGTGGCTGTTAATCAACCATTGGCAAGACTGCGGCTAAACGATAAAGTATTTAGCTGTGGTTGTGTTTTGGTTGTTTAATCACGGTTACAAACCGTGACAAAATGCTACTTTAAATGGCACTTCCTTGTATTTAACTATGGTTCAATAGAGCAACTGTAGCTAAATGCTCCTTTGTTTATATATATATATTCTTGCATTTTGCTCAACACGTATACCTATATGAAGGCACATATAAAAATCAAAATAAATAAAAAGAAATATATTTATTGTTCAAATCAAAACTAAGTAGAATTAAAGCTATTCATTGGATGAGTCAACTAAATACAACTAGTGTATCCAATTTTCAAATTAAAAGTAAATATATTCTAATCCATTCCATATTCAAATAAAACTAAATATAAAGATAATTACTCAAAAGCTAACTATTGATCTTATTGATTAGCACAAGAACTTGCATTGCTTGGCCTACCACCATCATTATCATCATCATCATGAAAAAGGGGAACTATTTAACTTGTTGATTAGCACAAGAGCTTGCGCTTGGTGCACCACCATCATTAGCATCTTCATCCTGAAAAATGGGCTGCATCAAGTTAATCATTTTAATTTTGAAAATAGCCATTCAAATAAACAATCAATAGTGGGTGTGGCTATAATAAGATACTAATAAGACAACATAACAAAGAATGTTGGGAGTCTCTTGGAACTCAGCCTAGTCCTAAGTGCAGTACAAACATTATTAAATGGAGCATTTAATCAAACTTTTTTAGTTCAGAGATGAGAGGAAGAAGTTTTAACCCTTAGGGTCTCTCATCCTTACCCACGAAAAGCACAACCAATCTAAGTGTCAAGATGCAATTGCATTGCAGGTGGGGTTTTCAGAAACAAAAAAACATAGTAGGCAAGCCAAAGCCATTGAGAATCCAAGCAGAATAGTGTGTACATATATGGTTCTACACTGCAGTCCTAAAGACCATATGGTTGGCACCTCACGTGCTTTGGCATGGACAACACTACCTCTTTCCTAATGTGGACCGCATGTTTGTCCCACAGTTTTCTCTTTCTCTTTTCTCTATTTGTGTCCTTAAAAATACCTAAAGAGTAAATACCAGAGTCCATACTTGTCTCCTAACACTAATTAGATATTATGGTCAAACTAAGCCGGAGGAGCTGTTTTACCCAATTAGGAGGAGGGACTTTTTCACAAACCTTGAATTTTTTTTTTCACAGCACATTCTTTTTCAATTTGCTTATTTAACTTATTCTGGAAAAGGTAAATCTTACTAGCAAAGGCTTATACACAAATAGATTCTTAAATTACTCACAATATTCTTTATAATTGCTTGAATAACAACTATATATTCATTCTTTTGGGTATAATAAGCGCTTGAATAATAAAGACACAAAGCTTTTCTTTTTTTCTTGCTCACTTAGAACTAGAGGCAAAGCTACGGAAAACACTACAAAGAATGTGACTAATGGCTTGAAGTCTTTAAATATGAACAATTTAGATGTTTGACTGTGAGGCACAGAGCTTTAATGGCAATAGTCAGATCGTTTAAAATTACGAAGAATGCCCATAATTAAATTCCAAGAACATGAAAGGGAAAGAAAGCAAGAATAAGGTAGGACAACTTTATAACTCCAACAAAGCCAAATTCATAATTTGCAAACCAGATTCATAATCAACAAGACATTTTAGATCAACAGCCAAAGATGAAGTTCACAATCCATGAAGAGGGGATGCAGTCAAAAACCCAATCACCGCCAAATAGCAAGAACATGATTCTTGAAGATTAATTAAAACTAATAAGGGCAAGCTGTTTTCTATAAAGCATATTGAATTGCTAACAAATTTATTACAAGTAAACGCATGGTTCTTAGAGGTTTACCATTGTATTAAGGATTGCAGCAAGCTCTGGGAGGACCTGAGTGGCTGCATTATGAAATCGAAGTCTCTTTTGTCTCTCTCTTTCCAATTGTGCTTGAAATTCTAATATGGCCAGTATTTCAGGTACTATTTGAGCCTGAACTTGAACCTTCTCCATTATTCCTCTGCCTTCTGACTTCAAATACTTGAGATGGACAAGGCCCTAATCCCACACCTCTGACCCTACCCGAGTGCTCCTTTCCAAGCACTTGACCAAGGGAATCATCCGGAGCAATTGCTTGTGAACAATTCCCTTGACTCTCAATATGAAGAACTTTTTCCTATTTTCAACATTTAAATGTTAGTGTTTTGAATAAATAACATATAAATAGTAAAATGTACGTACAATACTTACACAGACATTCTTTGTTGCAACATTAAGATAAGAACCATCAATTTAGTATGCATAGCAACATACAATACTCCTCTACTCACACATTGTCCAGACTCAAGTTCCTAAATAATTTTCTAGATTTTGAGATTAAATGAAAACTAAAACAAAAATAAAAACAAGAAATATTAACCAATGAAACTATCACCATTTCATTTAGTTTTCTTGCTAGGGACTTAGACCCTCCAGTGTGTACAATTAATTATTTCTCTTGATTCTTTGCATTTTGTTTGCACATTTTCTGCAAAGGGAAAAAGAACAATGTGGTTAGTATGGAATCATTGTTTGTATGAGTTATATAGCTTGGATTTACTTACTATAGTGTCTGGATTCAAATGATATTCAAGAAACTGAATCCATTAATCTTGATCAATATTAAGTGGAGATTTGCAAAGTTCTCTTTTTGTACTGATTTTTGGATTATACCATCGATGAAAAAGATCAGATCTATGTTGTCCTTCCACTTTTCCCCTAACTTTTTAAGGATGATCTTGTTCACTTTGTCATCATCTAAAATGAATTTTTCCTTTACAAGCACAAGCAATATTGTTGATAAGATTGCAAGTTTTATAAATTTAAACCAAGCAATAAGAACTTTGAGAACAATTTTACCTTTGATGTGCTACTATACACTTCTTCCTTATATTGTTTTGGAACTTTAGACCAAGACTCGTAACCAATAGGAAAAGCAGTAAAATCAAATCCCAACTTTCCTAGAACTTGTCCAAAAAGTCTACCAGCTTCATCATACCACTGATTGTAATCATCAATTGGCAACACCTACTTGAGTGCCACTAGGAAGCACCCTATTTTCCCTTAATCTCAAATGTGCTATTCTTTTATCTCCTACATCATCTGTAAGTTATATATATTAGAACATCAATTTAAAAAGAGATAAATAACCGACTAGAACTTAATATGTACTCAAATTTACCTATTACATCAACAAGTCCAATATTTACTGGACTGAACGGCTACAAGATTGAAGTTTGGGTGGCCTGGTGGTGGAGCCTCAGTGGGTGGAGGAAGCCTTCAGAGCGTGGTAGGGCAACAGTGGATGGAGGAGTCTCAGTAGGTGGTGAAGCCTCAACAGATGGTTCATTAGTGGATGGTGAGACATGGGTAGAACATGCATGGGGGAGGTGCTTGATTTACCTCCAAAACATGAAACCCTAGGCATGCTGCAACTTTGCACATAAGCCATACATAGAAGCATAATACATATATCAAGATAAAATATCATTGAATAAAGATGAGTAAAAATAAAGCACAATCCAATATCAAGATAACAATTTCACAATCAGATTAATCATCCTCATCAAAATTAAGTGCATCAAGAGTACTATCTAGTTCAACATCAACATTTTCCCTAACTAATGGAATTTATCCGGTATCATCTAAAAAGAACACGCTTAAGTCCTGCTCTTGATATGACTTATTCTCCTAGAAATCATCATTAGCACTATGCTCCTCCATCTCATACAAGTCCCTTGGCTTCAAATGTAATGGCAACACCTCCAATCTTTGTCATCCTACACATAAATACACCATTTGAACATGTGAAGCTAGAATATATGGCTCATCATCGACACTATCTCTTGTATGTATCAAACGAGAAAAAATTAATATTTGTGAACTTGAAATCATCTTTTCTCATCCCTCTATTAGTAGTGCTTTCAGCCCATTTACATTTGAATAAAATAACAAAGAATTGACCAAAATAGTTTAACTCTATGATATCCACCAACTTTCCATAATAAGGCACTGATCTTCTACTGGGTTTGTTATCACTACTGCTTATAAAATTCATAGTACTAGCACTCACAAAGACTTCACTATTCTAGGTTTTCAATCCTTTTTTTGAATAATAGTTCGAAACCTATTTTCATTGATGTTATATTCAAATCGTTTTCTCGCTTGTTGAAGTGGACCTCGTGCGAGTAGCTTAATATCATTTTAGTAGATTCATCAAAAGCATTCATGATCTGTATTCAATATATGTGCGCATTAGAATCATCATTAATAACTAAAAATTGATATACAATCATCACAATTTTTATCCTCATTTGCCTATAAAATCATTCACCAAATTCTCTATGAACTATCCTTTCTATGTCTGAAACCGACCGGTTGTTCCTACTCCTTAGTTGTTTTCTTGTTTCTCTTCTAAATTCACTATATATACATCAAATAAATATTGAACACAAGGTAAATAAGTGGTTTGATAAGACTCATTTAAAAATTGGTTAGATACTTACTCAATAAAAGGATCCACTAGTCTATTATTGACCAACACATATTGATGTGCTTGTAGTTTCTCCAATGGTGTTAGGTTGAAAAACATAGCACCCCCTACTAATTTACCAAGTTGTGGAAATATAGTGTACAATGCCAAAGATTGAACAACATTATCTAATTCATCATTCACATGTCAACATTGCTTAAATATCTTGAACAAAATGTAAGACATTCTTCAACAGTGTAACTTTCAGCTATAGAACCTTCTGGTTGTGTCCTATTACGTACATAGCCTTTAAAATTTCCCAAATGTCTAAGAGAAAGAAACACCGTTAACAAAGATAATTGGATTAATTAAATATTAATTCAAATAGAAAAACAAAGAAAATGTATCTACCGTTCTATAGGATGCATCCATTGATAATGAATTGGGCCTCCAAGTTTTGCCTCATCAACAAGATGAACTACTAGATGAACCATGACTATAAAGAATGAAGGAGGAAATAGCATTTCCATATTTCCATGTGGCACAATGTAAGCACTATTTGTCGGAGCTTGTCAAGATCTACTGGATTCAACACTTTACCACAAAGTTCTCTAAAAAATGAGGACAAATCAATTAAAACAGCAAATACTTGTTTAGGTAATGTGTTCCTCATGTGACATTGGTGCATGAGAGTGAATATTAGAGACATGTTGGCTATTAAAATGTAGTTTTGGTGGTGTGGCTGAAAGAAATGAAGAATTTGAATCAAAATAAGAACTGACACTTGGAGACAACAAGAAGTAAGGAAAACAAGACTCATTGAACAGTACATCCTTCGAGATATATAACCTTCCACTTGGTGAGAGACACTTGTATCCTTTGTGATTAAGGCTGTATCTAATGAAGGTGCATTGTCCTGATCTATATTGCATCTTGTTTGTATTATATGGTCTTAGAAGGGGGAAACAAGCACAACCAAATACCTTTAGAAAGGAGTAAGTAGGACTAAGATGAAATAATTTCGTTATAGGAATTTGATTGGAAATAGACGAGGAAGGTAACCTATTGATGAAAAAGGCAGCTGTGGGGAAAGATGCATCCCAGAAACAAAGTGGCATAGACGCATTGGCTAACAAGGTTAATCCTGTTTCAGTTATATGTCTATGTTTATGCTCAATTATCCCAATTTGATGATGGGTATGAGGACAAATAAGTCTGTGAACGATACCCTAAGTTTTGAGATAAGTAGAGAGAGTTCTAAAATTCACCACCCCAATATGATTGAATAGCTTTAATTTTTGTATCTAATTGCAGCTTAACCATTGTTTTAAATTCTATAAAAACAGATAGAGCATTAGACTTTTTCTTTAGAAAATAAATCCATGTATGTCTTGAAAATGAATAAACAAAGGTTATGTAGTATCTAAATCCATTGGTAGACACTATTGGTGCTGGACCCCACAAGTCAGTGTATATTAACTCTAATGGTTTACTATAGACAGTTGTGGACCGAGATGAGGGAAGTCTATGTGCTTTGCCATAACAACATGCATTACAGAATTCAGAAACAATTCCTTTATTAAAACTATGTATATTACAACCTTGGAGAACTTTGACTACAGTAGCAGCCTTTGGATGTCCTCAACGACAGTGCCAAAGGTGATAAAACAGAAGAAGAACACTCGGTATTTACAGTGGAAAGTATGAGAGGACATGTCTGATTTGATACAGACGTACTTTGACTACAACTCTTTGAATCCTTGGAAGAGTTTAGATGCTGAAGCTTGAACTGTTTGAAGCAATACAACCCATTAGGCTTGATAGTCCCTTCCAAAAGAATTTCTTTGGTTTCCTGAGATTTCACAAATCACTGTGAGGGATGGAATTCAAAAAAGACAGAGTTATCACGTGCAAATTTACTGACGCTTAAGACATTTTTAGTAATATTAGGTACATGTAGCCGATTTTGTAAAGACAAGGAAATGAGGAATTGAAAGGAGATATAACATTTGAATAGCCAACTTGTGCGATATTCAAACCTGCTTCATTGCCAACATGAGTTTGTTCACTGCCTAAGAATTATAACTTCTGCATCAGATTTGTTGGATCTGCTGTGACATGGTTGGTGGCACCCGAATCGGGGT